>CM052900.1:91639420-91684088 GCA_028534135.1 Potos flavus | reverse complement strand
CAGAAGTTCAACACAAGTCTACTTCATCTAAAATCCATAGTCTTGGGGCGCCTGGGTGGCTCAGTGGGTTAAGCCTCTGCCTTCGGCTCAGGTCATGATCTCAGGGTCCTGGGATCGAGCCCCGCATCGGGCTCTCTGCTCCGCAGGGAGCCTGCTTCCCCCTCTCTCTCTGCCTGCCTCTCTGCCTACTTGTGATCTCTCTCTCTCTCTCTGTCAAATAAATAAATAAATAAAATCTTAAAAAAAAATAAAATAAAATAAAATCCATAGTCTTGATGATACACTGTGCCGCCTGCCTCCCTTTCATACCTGACCACTTGGGCATAACACTTCAAAATCAAAGCGTATGGTCTCTGGGGGATACAATAGTTGGGCTTTTATTTTTTTTTTCTTTTACAACACTTGCTCAGCAATTTCAAGCATTAGCAGTAGTTCTCAAATTATGTGCTGCATAAATATCACCTGGGAAATTTGTGAAGAATGCTAATTCTATCACCTGACCCCACTTGGAGACACTGCAATATAGAAGTTGAAGATATAGTAGAGTGAAGCATCCTCATAGACATAACGAAACAATGAGAAAGTCTACTATGAATATTAGTGACAGCCCCTTTTCTATGTGGGTAGTTAATGTTCCCAAACATCTAGTGAGATATACAAGCTGTGTTGAGTTCAGTGAACCTAGAATTCTTTCTTTAGCAGTACATTATCAGATTTTAGAACTTCCTCTATTCAGCTGAATTCTTTTGTCGGTATATATATTTGCAAATTAAGTCAGTGAGAGTCATGCCCAAATGCTTCAGAATTGATATAAATACAGTTGCTGGAAGAATTAAATATTTGAGCTAAATACTGCCTTTAACAGATTTTAGTGAGAGTATATGTGGTCATATCGAGTTAATAAATATTGTTATAAAACTAAGTTTATTATAAATTTATCAGAACATGTCCACTTGAGTCCTGTTCATCAAATTACTCTCTAGATTAATGTCCGACATACAGCGGAATTTCCATACACTTTTGTCAAATGAATACACAAGTATCGGATCAAAAAAGTCATGCACTTTCTCCAATATTTTTTAATCAACAAACATTTGGGGACTTCCTTTTTGGAATTTATTTTCATTCCAGTTAATAAGTCTAGAAAACGTAGGTTTACACAAAAGGATATATACCAGCTTGCCTTTTTCATCATACAATTCAAAAATAACTTTTCTCAATTTCTGAACTTCATACCTACATTTAAACAAGAAAACTTAGATGTGTGCGTGCGTATGTGTCTATGTGCTAAATCCACCTGTCTCTGAGGATGAACTTAAGAGAGGGACATTCCTAAAACATTTTAAGCAACTAAGCCAAAATCATAATTTTATAACAATTTGAAGAGACAATGTTGAAAAAGACAATACTTAATTTTATGTACAAGTTCTGATTTTTTTCTTTCTTCTAGTTTCAGAGGCTCATGTGATCCTTTTCAAAGCTAGTCACTCTTTATGTGTTTTTTTTTTATCTCTTCTAGGATATTGCTTTCTCAACAATCCTTTCTCCTGAATTTTTAGATGGCTACATACCCATGGACTCTCTCTTTAGCTCCCTTTTTTTTTTTTTTTGTCTTAGCCAAGATTCTTGATAAAAGTGTCTATAGACACCGTGTCCACTTTCTCACCTCCCCTTCACACTTAAGCAGCTGCAGTCTGAGTTTATTTACACGGTCTGTTAACGAAGCCAGTGGACTTTGGCAATCCTCATCCTACTTGATTGCCCTATTGCCTTTGACCCTTCTGACAGTTCCTGTTTTTCTTTAACATTTCACTCCCTTGGTTTCAGAAATGGCTCTCCTGCCACCTCTTTGATCTCTCTTTTCTGTTTCCTTCTTGTTCTTTTTTACTCTCATCTCCCCTAAACCATGGTGTTTCCCAAGATGATATCCTTAACTTTTTCTCTTTTCACTCTACACACTTCATCCCAATGAGTCCCAAATTTATATCTAAAGACTCCACTCCTCCCTTGAGCTCTCTGTATACATGCACTGTGAACACTGGATACATCCACAAGGGTTCACGATGGGCATCTTGGAATAGCTTGTTCAAAATGGACTCAGTCTTCTTTCCCTTAACAATCTGCTCTGGCTTACATAATTTTTTATCTTGGGGGACAGTATTACCAGGGAAGGATAGATAATGTGTATCTAAAAAACCTCTTTGATACTTTCTTGCTCATATATATATATATATATTTTTTTAAGATTTTATTTATTTATTTATTTGTCAGAGAGAGAGAGCACAAACAGGCAGAGAGGCAGGCAGAGGCAGAGGGAGAAACAGGCTCCCCGCCGAGCAAGGAGCCCGATGTGGGACTCGATCCCAGGACCCTGGGATCATGACCCGAACCGAAGGCAGCTGCTTAACCAACTGAGCCACCCAGGCGTCCCTTCTTGCTCATATATTAATATGAAATTGTATGTAAGCATATATTACTGTGCGGAATATCATCATACATTAATCTGAACCTGTATTACCTTTGTATCCTTGACATATCCCTTACCAAAACCCTCTTCTTTATCTCCCCTAACTTCCAGTGGGTAAAAAAATAGTGAGAATTTGAAGTCAAGTAGTGATATGCCTTTCCTTCCTCTATTACCCTTAGCACTCTGCAATCCTATTCTCTCCACCATGAAATCTCAGATTTCCAGCTCCCTACAATGCTTGTGGTACAGTTGATTGTCTTCTGTTTTGTTTCCTCAAACTTTTTACAAACTTCTATGTTTATAGCTCTTGCTTACATATCTATTTCCTTGTTTTTATATTATCATCTTCTTGAGTAAAGCAGTTATATTTTATTCTTTTTTCTATACCTACCACAGAGCTCTTTGTCAAGTCTCTATAAGACATTTAATTACATCTTAATTTTATTGAGGATTAAACACTAGAATCTGAATAAGGTATAAAAGTATAATCAATGATAATTTTATAAAATTGAGATCATATAACATATGATCTCTGACCACAATGAAATCGAACTAGATATCAAAAACAAAACAAAACAAAAATACGAGGGCCATTTCTGTGTATTTGGAAACTAGACAACACACACCAAAATAACCCATGAACCAAAAAGCAAATTTCAAGTGAAATTTTAAAATATGTTGAAATAAGCATATGAAAAGATGCTCAACATCATATGTCATTAGGGAATTATAAATTAAAACAATAATGAAATACCACTACACACCTATTAGAATGGTAAAAATCCAAAACATGAAACTAAATGCTTGTGAGGATGTAGAACAGCAGGGAAGACTAATTCATTGTTTGTGGGAATACAAATGAATACAAATACAATTTCCACTTTGAAAGTAAGTTTGGCAGTTTCTTAAGAAACTGAACATATTCCTACCATACAATCCAGCAATCACACTCCTTGGTATTTACCCAAAGGAATTGAAAACTTATGTCCACACCTACCCACAGACATTTATAGCGGTTGTATTATAATTGTCAAAACTTGGAAGTAACCAAGATGTCCTTCAACAGGTGAATGGATAAACTGTGGAGGGAGGGAAGGATGAATGGGCTAAGCATAGAGGATTTTTAGACCTTTAAAGCCACTCTATATGTATGATACTATAACAGTGATTATACGTCATTATACCTTTTTCAAAACCCATAGAATGAACCCTAATGTAAACTGTATACTTTGGCTGATAGTGATTTGTCAATGTACGTTCATTGATTGTAACAAGTATACCATTCTGACACAGAGTGTTGATAGGGGAGAGTGTGCATACGTGGGGGGAATGGGAAATCTCTGTATTTCCGCTCAGTTTTGCTGGGACCTAAAACTACTCTAAAAAATATATTTTAAATAAAGAAAGAAAATAACTTGTTATTTAAAGGTAATTTCCTAAGAAATTTGAGAAAGAATCAGGGGCGCCTGGATGGCTCAGTTGGTTAAGTGTCAGTCACCTGATTTCTGCTCAGGTCATGATCTCCAGGTCTGAGTTGGAGCCCCACACTGGGCTCTGCACTGAGTGTGGAGCCTGCTTAAGATTCTCTCTCTCCCTCTGCCCCCTCCGCCACCTCTCTCTGTAAAAAAGAAAAAGAATCGAAAGAACCAACCCAAAGGTGGAACATATCAGTAATAAAAATAAAAGCTAAAATTAATAAAAGAAAAATCATTAGAAAGAATAAGTAAATCCTCTAACTGGTGCCCTAAAAATAGCAGTAAGATTTTAAATGAAGTTTTCTCAAAAAATTAAAAATAAAACTATAATATAATCCAACAACTTTACTTCTGGATACTTATCAGAAAACAAAAATACTTATCTTGAAAAGATAAATGCACCCCCATGTTTATTGCAGCATTATTTCCAATAGCCAAGACATGGAAATAAACTAAGTGTCCATTGATTCATAAATGGATAAAGAAAATGTGGCATGCACACACATGTGCACACGCACACACACACACAGAGGAGTATTATTTATCAATAAAAAAAGATTGGCATCTTGCCATTTGTAACAACATGGATGGACCTTAAGGGCATTATGCTAAGTGAAATAAGTCAGACAGAGAAACACAAATGCCGTATGATTTGACTTATATGTGGAATCTAAAAAAACCAAACCAAAATAAAACAGTAAACAGAAAAACAACTTCACAGATACAGAGAACAGGTTGGTGGTTGTCAGAGGTGGGGATGGAGGATGGGAAAAATGGGTGAAGGGGGTCAAAAGTTACAAACTTTTAGTTATAAGATGAATAAATCATGAAGATATAATGTACAGCATGGTATGGTTAATAATACTATACTGCATATTTGAAAGTTGCTAAGAGAATAGATCTTAAAATTTCTTATCAAAAGAAAAAAATTCTGTTAGGTGTTAAGGTGGATGTTAACTCATTTTGTGATCATCTTGCAATATATACAAATATATAATCATTACGTTGTATACCTGGAACTATAATATAATATTGCATGTCAATTATACCTCAGTTAAAAAAATGTTAGATAACTCCCTTATGCATTTGTGTTTTTTTAAAGTGAAAAATATGCACAATCAGGAAGGAGAAAGGAAATGTAGTCACAGATTACAAGAAGTAGAAGAATTACAAAAAACTTAGTATTATATGCCTTTATAGCAATAAATTTTAAAATCTAGATGAAATAGATAGTCCTTTGGTAAAATGTAAATTACTAAAATTTAACAAAGGAAAGATATTTTTAAAAACCTGAATCAATTATTTACTATTGAAGAAATTGGAAAAGGAATAGAAAGTCATTATATAAGATAGTAGGATGGGATAGGTTCACAGTCGAATTCTACATTACCTTTAAAGAATAAAGAATTCTAATATTGTTCAAAAAACCTGCACAGAAGAAGGAAAGCTCCTAGTTTCATTTTCTGAAGGTACCAAAAACTTGATAAAACCTGAATAAAAAAAGAAAATTATATTTTTAAAAATTCAGTGGTACCAGAGGTTACAGGAGAGTAAGAATGAGTAGGTACAGTACAGAGGATTTTTAGGGCAGTAAACTATTCTGAATAACATAATCATGATGGGTACATGTCATTTTTTAAAACGTCCAAAAGGACTGAGGTAAAGGAAAATGAAAACACAACATATCAAAATCTGTGGGAGGTAGTTAAAGCAGTGCTTAGAAGGAAATTTATTGTATTAATGTTTATATTAAAGAAGAAAGGTTTAACTCAATCATTTAAGCTTCCACCTCAATAAACAAAATAAACCTAAAGCAAGCAGAAGGACAAAATTAAAATATAGATCAGAAATCAATGAAATTGGAAACAGAAAAACAATAGAATCAATGAAACCACTTGTTTTTTTAAAAAGATCAGTGAAATAATAAACTCATAGAGTGACTGACAAAAATATGAGAGAAGATACAAATCATCAATATCAGAATGAAGGGGTGTCATTATAGACCCCATAGATATTAAAAGAATAATCAGGGAGTACCATGAACAACTCTGCACACATTAATTTAACAACTTAGATGAAACGGACCAATTCACTGAAAGACACAGGCTACCAGCTCAATTTCACATAATTTAGTCCAGATGACAGATACATTCAGGAAAAGCATGGCTAGTAATGTTCGTCTATCTATCTAGGTTCAACTTTTTCTTAGATCTAAAATTTTTAGAAATTATTTCTCGGTATTAAATAGATGTATTATAAAAACATATACAATATATATGTATTAAAAGTACTATGTGCAAGTAAATAGTAATTTTAAAATCTTCTTTATATGTATATATTTATATTATTTAAATTATTATATTTATGTTATTATATTATATATATTTAAATTATATGCCATCCAGCATTTGTAGTTGGATCTCTTAGGAGAATTACTCAAATTCTGCCATTAACAACTGCCACATCTGCTTGAGCACTTGACTCTGTTCTGTTGGGGAATCCTAACCTGAAGAAAGGCAGACATTATGTCCTGTTTATGGTAAACCTTAGAACTAACACAGTGTCCTGAACACATTGAATGAAGAGGTTGACAGGACTGAATTCTTTAATATTATTGTTACAAATTACTTTATTGTCTTCCATAAATACGGTATAAATTTACATTTCAACTAGAATTCTATAGAAGTTAACCTGTAACTGAATTTGCTTTACCACTGGACATTATTATTATTATTTGGAAATCATTTCTGCTCTTTAACATTTCACTTAAAAAACTTCTTAGCAATCACGTTGAACCTTTTTGCTTTATGTTATTTATACATTTGTATTTCTTCTTTGATAGAGGGCCCATTTATATGTTTTTATCAGATTTGTTAAAATAATGCCAAAATATTAAGAACAAAATTGAAAAGCCAAAGATGAACAGAGAAACAGTATACATGACAAAGGGTTATGTCACTAATATAAAATATTCCTATCAATTAATAAGAATGTGATGCACAAATTAATGGAGGAAAATCATCAAGGACATAAACAGTCTGTTTTCAGAAGAATACATACAATTTGCAAATGAACATACATAAAATGTTTAATAGGGAAATACTATCGAGACAGAAAATTTTCTTTCATTCTTTCTCACATATCTATGCATCTTTAATTCTTTGTGTTTTCTGCTTTTACTTTCAGGCTTAACCATCCTGAAATTGTATAGTATATTTACATTTTATCCTAATATTTTATGCTTTGATATTTTTCACTAACTCTTTAATCTGGAATTAATTTTTTTCTAGCATATAAATTAAGATGTGGGATTTTATAAATTATATGGCTGGAGCTTTCTTTTTCTTATTTACAATGACATTTTCAGTGTGCTTTGCTATCAAGTAGCATATAAATTTAGAGCAGGTACATGAAAGTCAATGCTCTTTGAATTTATTTTAGTATCTGCACTGTAATCCTAGGCCTTAAGCATTCTGCTTAAATTTTATTGTAAAAGTTGTATAAAGCAGCATTCACTATAGTAATAAATTAAATTACTTAGATCCCTTAAATAATCAGTACCTTGTTGAGAGTCAGTAGACTGCAATAGTAATCCTAAGATCTAGGTGTGGGAATATCTGAGTTCAAAACTCAGCTCAAAAAAACAAAACAAAACAAAACAAAACAAAAAAACGACCCAGCTCAATCACTTGATGTTAGACAGCTTACTTACCTTCTCTGGGCCTCTATTTGCTCATCTGTTACATGTGATTTGTATAGCTTTTCTTTTTAATCAGAGGAATATTGGCCTGCCATGATCTAGTACATCCTCCACAAAAACAAACATTTTTTTTCACTCTTTTTAACTTTTTGCCAAAAAATTAAAAATAAGAATTTTCTTACTCCTGTAATTTATATTTTGTGACTAATAGTGAGATGAAGAATGCTTTCTTAAATTTATTACCCTTTTAACTTCCTTTCATGTCCATTGTCTTTTACTGTCACTTGCTCAATTTTCTGTTGGGTTGTGCCTTCTATTTTTTTCCCTCCTTTCAAAATTAGAATTAGAGAGTATGAAGAAAACAAATAGTTCTCACCTCACACTTAGGTCATATGGATAGGAAATCCTTTCTCTCATCCAAGGTTAAATAAATGTATTCCTTTTAGAGGACCATCACCCCAAATAATTTCCATGAATAAAAATATGACAACTGTCCTCAAATTTTTGTTTGAAGTCAGTTAGATGATTGATATTGTTACATGAACTGGAATAGTCTAGATCAATGCTACTCCAAGTGAGATATGTAAACCAGCAACATCAGCATCACATGGTGCTTATTGGAAAGGCACAATCTGGGTCCAGTCCCTGTTGAAATACAATCTTCATTTTAACAAGATCTCAGCTGATGTATATGTAAGTTGAGAAATACTAATATAGATAATGCATTAAGATAAAATCTCAATGTAATAAGTACCTTATATCTGCTAATATATATTAGCTCTTTCTGTGACATACGGGTGGCAAATGTTTTCCTAGTCTATAATCTGGGTATATTTTTGAAGTTCATAGTATCTTTGTCAAACATTTAAAAATGATTAGGTATTCAAGAATTCTTACCCTATTCTTTACAAATTCTGAGTCTTGGCTCCATAGAAGAAGATTACATAACTCAAAATCATATAAATATTTTGCTATGTTTTCTTTTGCTGTTTTCATTAAAAAAAAAAAAACTACTCCTGTATGTGATTAACTTTTTTATAAGAAGCAAAATATAAGAACTTTTAAAAGATCTGAATGTGGATTTAATTTATTATACATGATAGGCTGTTTAATAATGAGGCAACTTTTTTGTAGCTCATGTTCACTGGACTGTTGGAGGGTATTTTTCCAGATGCTTTCAAGGCCATTCCAGCCAAGAATCTGAAGCCTTCTAGAGAAGAGCCATTTGAATGAAGCAAAGTATTTTAAATTAACAGATCGATGAGCTAAATGTAGCATATTAGCATGGCGGGCTCCATCTTTTTGTGTGTGTATGTGGAATTAAGTCCAAGGTAAATATGAGAATTTTATAGGTTTTCCAATATTAACCAAAATAATATTGTAGAATCATGATTTGCATGTTCCAGACATGGCTGCATGATTCACTGCTATTGTGTCATTCTTGAACAAATTGAGAAGAGTGTCTGAGACCTGATACTTAATGTACCATAAAGGTGTGCAGTATGTCTATCTTCAAAGGCAGTGTTTATAATATTGAAGAGCTCAGATTCTGGACTCCAACTGCCTGGATTCAAATCTTAGCTTCCGCATTTACTAAAACTGTGGGACTGGCCAGTTATGTGAGTCTTCTGATTTGGTTTCTTCTTCTGAGAATTGAAGATAATAATACCTACACCACAGTGTGGTTAGGATAATTAAATCAGTTAATATTTATAAAGTGCTTAGTTCAATAATTGCAATGAATATATGTTAAGGGTTATTATTTTTCTAAATAGAAGTGCAAACCATATGGAGACAAAAATAGCTACTTAATAGAAAGAAGAGGGGTATCATTCTAGAAATTTCCTGTATTAGAAATTAGTAGATAACAGGTTTTTTTTTCTTTTGGGGTAAATTCATATAGAAATAAAAAGAGGTGAGGCATTTCTTGAAGTATCAGTTACTGATTTCTTTATCCCTCTCCCCAATACACATGCCATTTGTATTAGGTCTTTTCTTCCTCTGTTCAGTGTCCCTCCTTATAAAAAACAGGGACATTCAAAAACATAACCTCCAATTAAATCTCCTGAACTTTGTTTGTTACATAACAAATAGGTTTGGGTATTCAGAACATATTCACTTATTATATTGTACAGTCACCAATATAGCTTCAATAATAAAAACAAATGAGGGTTTTACTGTTAAAGTGAACATTACTTTTTATAATGAGGAGACATAGTCTTCCTTTGACTTTAACATTTCGTCTTGTTAACATCTCTGTTTCCCCTCTTTCCACTCTATCATAATAAAGCTTTTACTGGAAAGGGGGGAAAAAAACCTAACAACAACAACAAAGAATCATTGCCCTTAAGGGAAGTAGGAGACAATGACTGTTAAGGATATCAAACTGGATAGCATGTTTTATGTCCAGCTTCTTCCTGCTGCATTTTATTGTTGCTGAAATAAATATTGGCTACTGAAGCCTTATGAAAGTATATAAGTAGCCACATAAATCTGGCTATGACTATGTAATCCATCTCTTATAGAGAAAAAGAATAGTTCTCCAAGAGTTGTACAAATATTCTCCCTTTAATATCTTCAGATTTTTGTAGAATACTTTAGCAACAAATTTGAAAATAGTTTTGTGGCTATATTTAAAGTTTGAAATTGCACCCACTTTTGTTTCATTTCACAGTAGTTACTGTGCAGATTGTTCCATTATTTCTCAAGTTATAAAGTAATTTCACCGAAAATTTTCAAAAACACTTCATTGGTGCAAGCTAAAACTGCATTTTGCTTACAACCAAATGAAGCGACATTTTTTTGCCATCAAAACCCATTATTACTTTCTTTCCTAAAACTGTGAAAGAAATCAGAATATATATTTTCCTTTTGGAGTAGGAAACTTTTCCCTTAGGTATATATCTAATGTTTGTGTCTGATTTTTCAAGCAGAACACTCCAACTGCAAACCCCAAACCAAGTGGAGAGATAGATTATGTAATTTCTTATCTCTCTGGCATGAGCACTATACACCCAAACCAAGCATAAAATAACAAGATGAAAATATTATCTGTGTGGCTCATTTAGTGAATAGAAAATCCATCTTCTAGTACCAAATATGTTTTCACGGAAATAAAATTGAAAAAGAAGACTAGATTTCTCACAATGTTACTAATATGGAAATACAGCATTGATAAAGCTGGAGAGAAGAATGTCATTGTTTCCAATACCTCATATTTGCTAGCTGTTTGTTATATGCTCTTTATACCAGGAGTGTAAAAGACATAGCAGAATATGTTTTAAAAAATAGCGTGCTTAAATTTAGATAGTTTTACACTGTGAACTCTGAAGATTCTTCTAGGTACAGACAGCTTCTCTAAGAACAATGATTTCATAGAACCTCTCGTGCTTTCCATTTTTTTCCTTTGTCCAGATTATTTATTTTTTAACTATTTCCCTTTTTTTATGATTAGCTTATAGCTCTGTAGTTCCAGCTGTTTCATTCTGTAACTCTAAAACCCTATCGCTGGGGAGTTCTGTGTAATTGCCCATAATATGTACCACATTATCCATTTCAGGAACTGTGCTGAAAGACAGCAGCAATAAGGGGGTTTCTAAAGGCAGTCTGGTTTACACTAATGGACCTAACAGGAAGGAAATGCAATTTGAAAGAAGCTGATGCATATGTTCTATTGCTGAATATAATGTTTGATTTAATTATTAACTGTCAGTGATGGAGAGGCAGATCCTGTTCAGCCCTACTTAGAGTGCAATGCTTCGCATTCAAAGAAAATAAATGACAAAAGTTTTGTCTTTCAGCCCATGACTTAACAAAAGAATATGATATTTCTCTCCACCAGTAAATCATGATTTTCAAAATTACCTTTACTTTAAGGCATAAATTAGACAATGAACATTTTTGGCTAGCATTTTCTTTCCTATTTTCTTTCTTCCTTTTCTTTTTTTGTTTTGTTTTGGACTGGTATAGTACACGAAAACTTCTTCTGATAAGTGGTTTTGAATTAAAGACTGAGTGCTGGACTGGGTAACTTTCTAAATCTCCTTCTAGTTGAGGATACTCTCATGTGTTGACTGGCAGAAGACCTATCAGTGAAGAGGGCGAAAATGTGCAGCTCTCTTTGTCTTCCTCTTTTTCCCAGAATGAGTGCTTTGGCACTCGTCTTCTGTCCATTTCTTTTAATTGGCATTTTGTGACTTCCACTAAGGCTCTCCCTTGCTTTAAAAGCCCATAATTGTGTGTGAAAGGCAGAGAGCAAGATGTAAAGAACAGATTCATTAGAGAGCAAGCATATTCATGCTTCTTCTTACTTTATTCCTACGTTGGTACAAAATGACCTAATATATACAGAGAAATGGGCATCAGCCCACCAAATTTGCAAGGGAACTCAATGGACAAAATGCTCTATTGGGTCAGTCAGCTGGAAAAGAGTGGTTTAGTACTACGTGTAAACAGAATAATGGAGCTATGTAATTTTAGTTGTGCATTTTATATCTATCTGGTGAGATGATTATCTTTGACACTAGCCTAGGCAGATGCATAACTGGAGCTGAAATTAAACAATAGTGATGATATTTGGAGCTCATCCAAAATGCTCTCTATTGTTTGTGTAAGTGGCTCCAACATCATTATTTGATCCATAATTTCTCATTTTTTATTACACATATGTTCTTGCATATAACAGCACACAACATCAACTCAGTGGGAGGCACTTTTTCTCTACAATTTCAAAAGGAATTGTTTATTTTTGTCATGAGGATAATAGAAAGCAGTGAAGCTTCCTGGAAATACAATACCACAATTCAAAAGTCTAATTGATTTAGACAGATTAAGTAAAAAATATAGGGCCAATCTATATTTTTGTTCTTTATAGCAGCCCAAATATCTTATTTGAGTGTTTCCATTCTTATTCTGGGCTGATACATTCACTGTTTTAGTTATGAATGACTGGGATCTGGCTCATGTAGAATTATTACTAGACTGATAGAGTTTAATTCCACTGTTCTCAATTCTAAGGAATTTAAAAGAATATAATTTATCCATGCATTGCCTATGAAAGCAGTGTTTGATGAACTTGGAAAGGTTCAAAAGCTCTGTTCCTAGAAGCATATCAATCACAAATACTGAATTATGCTACCCAAATTCTATCATTTAAATCAAGCTGCAAAACAGCCATACTTTCATTTTTTCCTAACTGTATAGTTACATAGGTTTGATACATTCTCAAAGATGATTTTAATAGGACCTTAAATCTTCCACACTTTACTCTTGTGGAAAATAGTTTTCTAGTAGGCACTATCATCCTTAAACATCCACCTAATCCATGTACATAAAATACATAATATGTACATTTATAAATGTATACGTAACGCTTTAAAAAAAGTCATTGTGAATAATTTAAAAAAGTATAGTTGTCATTGTTCTATTTTGAATACTCAGTTGTAATTTTAAACAATTCCCTTTTTTTTAATTTGCTCTTAGAGATGATTATTTCATATTCATAATTATAAGTTTAATTTTCAGAGATAAGTGTTTTAAATACTTCTAAGTGTTCAAAGAAAAGTGTATATTTGGACCATGCCCTGTGTGTCTTTTTCAATATTCAAAAATATCATGTATGGTATCTGTCCTATCCTATTCCCAAAGCATGGTATTTGCCCCAGATTTGGATAGTCACCCTTCAACACACACACACACACACACACACACACACACACACACACAGACACACACACACACACACACACACACACACACACACGCTGAGTAATCCCTGTGGAAAGCATAATACTTCAAATCTACTTGCAAATGCAATTTTTAAAAAATGGCCATGAGAATTGACAAAATGGGACTGAGGTCATTTCAGAGGGTAGAGTCCCGCACCTTTGGACTGATGGGAACATATTCACCCCAACACTAAGAGCTCTGTTTATAAATGCAATGAAAATATTTGAGTGTGCAGGTGTATCTTCATTTCAAATATGATTCCTCCAGGCAGCAAAACAGGTGTTCTGGCTGCATGCTAATCAGGAAGAGGAATGTCTGAAATATGCATCTGCACACTGGCATCTGGGCAGAGATTGTCCGAACACATTCTCAAGTGCAGAGTCTTAGAAAACAGGCCTCTTTTGCTTTACTTAGTACTGTGAGGCATATTTTTCATGAAGAAAAACTCACATTCTCCAGCCATTAGGGACTGTTTCTCTGTATGGCAGATGAGGCATCCAGAATGCAGACAAGGACTAACAAGCTGGCCGAGTTCAAGACAACTTGGTAAAAGTTTCTAGGTTTTCTGGAAGAGTAAAGTGTTCTTCGACAACGGGATTGGATCTCCAGGAAGGTAGAGGTCAAGGGTTGTTGGAAGAAAAGCAGAGAGATGAATAATGTTTATGCAAAATTTCCTATTTTGGTTCCTTCATTTAGTTCTATTCACTTTTTTAAAAAAAATTTAATTCCTCCCTTTTTCCTCCTCTGGGACACCTCTGCTCTTTTCCTCCTTCTTAAGACGAGAACTGAATTTTAGTTGATGGGATTTTCAGAATACAAAAATGTGGTGAGTTGGATTAATTACAATATTTCACAGAAACCTCAATGCCTTCAGTTAGGCTCTTGACAAAGATAAATGCAAATTCTTACAGGATTTATAAACTCAAGTCACATTTTCTAGATACATTCCTATAGGTGCTAGACAACTAAAGGAGCATAATAAAGAGGGAAACAGCTGAAAAAAAAATGAACAAATAGAAGACATGTTATAAAATGTATTCATAGCTCCTGTAATTTGTTCAGTTCTGAATTTATATTTGGTCCATCTGCCCTACTATACATTAACACCATAACTTGTCTCAAAGATATGCATTCCTATATCTAAATATTTAACATCAAAATGAATTACCTTGGATTATTATGTTTTGAGTGGGTATTTGTGCCTATTTAAGTTTCAAATTAAAATTATCCAGAAGAAGGAATAACTGCACTCTTTAGTTCATAAAAATGAGCTACAAATTTGACCATATTTTAAATTCTCTTTCATTCATTAACAGAGGAGGAAAGTCTGTGGGAAACAGCCACAGCCACAGCAGTCTCTCCCTTCCCCGAGGCCACAATTGCTCACCTCCCTCCCAAAGCCAACTCCACCTGGGCTTCTGTTAGATTTGTGTTCTTCTGTCCCTTCAGTGGCTGAGAAAAAGATTCAGTGGACAGTAAAATCTACATTTTTTTTTTAAAGATTTTATTTATTTGACAGGAAGAGAGAGACCACAAGTAGGTAGAGAGGCAGGCAGAGAGAGAGGGAGAAGCGGGCTCCCCGCTGAGCGGAGAGCCCGATGCAGGGCTCGATCCCAGGACCCTGAGATCATGACCTGAGCCGAAGGCAGAGGCTTTAACCGACTGAGCCACCCAGGTGCCCCTAAAATCTACATTTTAACAACATTTGTTGGATCTACCCAAATTCAACACTGATTTTTTTTTTTAAGAATTCTAAACACCGTGTGCTCTAGCTACAGTCAGTGTCTCCTCTATAATAAACTTTCATTTTTAATTATCAAAGAAGAACATGAGATCTTAAAGAAACCTCTCCTAAGATTCTACAGTTTTCCAAGAGTCCACCATAATAGCATCAGTAGTAATAAATCTTAGGTATTACAATGATGTAAGCAAGGCTTGACATAAGATAAAAAGAAGCTTCTCATCACTACCTTTCCCAACACCCCCATGCCTGGCTGGCATTTCTGCACCAGTGCGCCACCCCGCCCCCATGTTTGCTCCTCGTTCAAGGAGCACTTCAAATGATACCAGCTTCATAATTCTCATCATAACTCTGTCTAGGAATCAAGTCAGTTCATCCGTATTTGAAAACTATGGTATTAAGTTCATATTCTGAAAGAGAGAGACAAGAGAGATTCAGAGATTGAGAGAGAATAAGATTCATTGCTTACATAATTCCAGAGCATCCAAGAGAGAGACTACAAATGTATAGATTAAAAAAAAAAGAAGAGGACATTGGCATATAGTAAATTGGAATTACAATTAAGCTTATTCAAGCTTCAAATCTTCTTCTTAGAACAAGGTGAATAAAAAATAATGAAAAGTTTTATTTTACTAATTTCATCCTGAAAACATCCTACTCTCTTTCTTTGATTAAAATTTGTAAAGAGAGTTTAAATGAATGGGCTTTAATGGGATGCAGGTAAATCCTCCCTACAGGTTTTGTGTGACCTATTTTGACTACTCTTTCCATACAACTCCCAAACTCCTTTGCTGATAACCAAATATCATGGGTATGACCTATTTAAATATCTTCAGCTAGGTTTGTAGCAAGGAAATCCTTTCCTGTGTCATTATCTTGTAAGGGGGATAGTGACCTGTGTTATTTGGCAGCAGAAAGAAATGGCATATGCTAAGAGAGGTTATTATCTGCAAATAGAATAATATTGATTGGGGTTGTTTTGCTGGTAAAACACAGAACTGACATGGTTGGAGCTCAGATTTAACAAAATACAGTTTTTAACTTTTGTATGAGGAACTGAAGTTACTTGGTAAAGAAACATTAAGCTTGTTTGGGATTTGTTATAGGGTTTCTGAAATACATTTTATAAATGAACAAGTTGTGCAAAAGCAAACATCGCAAGTATATCTATGCCTCCTTATCTTAGCCATGTCTATTCACATAGATTAATTTGAGTAGAGAGAAATTGAAATCAAATAATTTCCTTTAAAATAGCCAATTAGTTTTTGGCTGAATAACTTCACTTCCTCCCAACCCCCACCCTAAACTGCTTTGCCTACTTTCTATCAGCCAATTTAAGTTTAAAAAAAGAGTAAAGTGTAAGAAGAGAAAAACAGTTATCATTCCAGAAATTCTGTAAGTCTACGTGGTACAAGAAAATTTGTGTCGTTTGGAGCTTCGAAGAAGGAAAGAGAATAAATTAAGAGTCTAAGAGAAAGGGAAAAATTTATCTGAGTAGTCCCAAGCACTTCTTGCCGTGAGCACTGCTTATTGAGCAAGTGACCTTTATAAGATTATTGTTTATGATCACTCGGTATGTGCCAAGAGTATCAGGAAAGAATATTCCAATTTATTTCAAAGGTTACGTATCAAAATTGAATATGCAGTACAACTACATTATCATATGATATAAGTTTACATAAGAAGTTGGAGTCGAATCATATCGTTGTTTCCCTTCAACCCCAGTGTGTTTTGATTTTTGTTCTGCCAGACATGTTCCCCCTAATTCCTAAAATAGAATATAGTACAGTGATGCAAATAAAGGACAAAATGTTGTTTTGTTGCTGTTTCTCCAGCTGAGAAACTTGGTTCAAGTGTGAAAGATCTATGGCATTATTTCCTCGATGTATTCCATCCAAGAGTAATAAAATTTAATACCAATTTTCATTTTTTTAACCCAGTAATCACTGTCATCTAGCAAAGTGCTTGTGATGATTGAAATAACGACACAAGAAGTCACGTGGGGTGCAGCATGAGGGAATTCTGCTTCTAAGAGGGAAGGGAAATTGACCAACAGGGACATATTTTTTTCCCCTGCCCATAAAAGGCTTTTAGGGAGAGGCAACTGTACATTTTGCTTTCTTCAATTTTCCTGTGCATGCAACTTAATGTTTTAGTTCAATAAGTCTGATCAACCTCAACTTTATCACTTTGCACAGAGTGAAACATAAACCAGGAGATTCACCTCTCCTCTTCTTTGCCTTCTCAGTTGTCAAACTCGGTTGTCAGAGAAACTCCGGTACAGGTTTGCCCATATCTAACCTCATTTCTTTCTTTAAATTTGTAACTTGAAAAAAGAATATCACTGCCTCACAGGGCGAAGAAGCAATTCGTTAAATCAGCAGATCAAACTGCAAATATTTGCTTAATGTCTGCGAGACCTTGTGCACACTTTGGTGTCAGAGTTCAACAATGAGGCAATGACTTGATCCTTGAGCAAGAAAAATACATAAAGCAAACGTCTTCTCACTTTCCTTTTATCTCCTGCCTCCTAAATCCTCCCCAGGAATTGCAGACCTGGTAGAACAGCATGGCATATGGCTCCTCAGGAAGGGCTGCTATATGAGAGCCCGAGAACAGAAAACACCCTTCCCCCATCCCCACCCCCCCATCGCACCCCTCCCCGCGAAACTGGGAATTTTAAATCAGGATTCTCTATGATTAAACTACAAATACATTTCAAACTGGTAGCACAGAAGAGTCCAACACACCATCTTCTGGCATCAGAGCCCCTTTAAAGAAGAGAATCTGAATAGCTCCTGCAGCTTTTGAAATGCCCTCTGATCTCCACCACCTCTAATGCCTGCTTTCACGTGTACTTCCGTGGGTTCTGGCGGTAACTGACAACGCAGCTTCCTGCGACTTCAAAGCCAAACTTTTCGCTTTGTCTGGTGAAAGGGAATTTAAAGAAGGACAACAATGAAGCAGACATAATGCCGGAAACTGGCTCTTGAGGTAAACACAACTGAAAGACTTTACGCAGAAATAGAAAGTTGCATCATCACAGGAGAAAGCGGACAGGGACCTTCAAACTACGTGGCTCCTCCTCCATGCAACTTGTAAGTTTCACAGGCCTGTCATTCAACTTGCAGACTGACACTGATCTCGTAAAAGACACCTTGTTAGAATGTTTTCTCATTCCATACCGGAAAAGCAAGAATGAGGGATTCCATTTTTCCCAGAAAACAGTCAGTATGCTGTATCATTACAGAATCCATCAATTAATTTTTTTCTTCATTCATTCACCTTCTCGATGTTTGTCGACTACCTCATCTGTATCAAGTATAGTGCTGAGGTCTTTCACATATTTTATTTCATTTAAAAGTATTTTGTTTCCATACGCAGGCTAAGATATTGAGACTCAAAGAAATTAACTTACTCATCCAAAATCACGACTAATAGTTGAAGGCTAATCATGAACCCAGGACTTTGGGCCCCAAGCCCACTGCAAGTGCCCCGGATGAAAATAAATATAGTGACAGACTGCTGTGGAAGCAGAGGGGTGGGAGAGGTTAAAGGGGTAAGAGGGCTCGGAAGTCTGAGAAGAATCTGTAGACAAAGTCAGCTGAAATAGGGTTTGAAAGATAATCAGTGAGTCCTTGTACATCCAAAATGAGAGGGCAGTTTACATGGGTAGATGAGAAGGGATTGAACTAGAAGAATGTGGACTGAGTTCTGAGAGCACCGGGAAAGGTGTGTTCAGAGTGAGGGTGATGTGGTAAGATGGGGGACTGGATGTGTGAGTTGGGTTCAGATCCAGAAGGGCCTTGAAAAACCACGCAAAAACCTTACCATGCATGGTATCAGCATAGGGCATGATGAAATGCTTCTGAGCATAGGCAGGTGAGGTCAGATTTGCTTTAGGATGATTTTCCAGCCCCAGTTTGAAGCTGGAGAAAGGAAGACATAGGAGGAAAAGACTTCTGTGCTTAGAACACCACTAAAGGTTGGAAGTAAAGAAAACCCAACCTCGAGGTTGGGATGTGGAAAGAAAAAGGTACACACCAGGGACTGGCCACAGGGGTTCCTCCCTTCTCTTCTGAAAGTAGTCCGATCTGTGCATGGTGGTGAAGGTCAGTGTAGGCAAGAGAGCTGGAGTGCAGGATATGCAGCAAATGGATCAGAAAGACTCCCTGGCTAGTTTCAACATCTGTAGAATGGGGCGAGCGAGGCCTCCCGCCCCACACAGCACCCCAGGAGGAGCTGCTGCCGTTCTTGTGGAGCCTCTGTTTGTGGCTCGTGACCAGCTCCTTCCTGGTTTACGCACGCATCAGTGGCTCTGCTTCCTATTTCCCAGCAGCCCTCAGAGAGCTCCTGCTACAGTTTGTTTGTTTTTTTTCTTTTCTTCTGCTCCCCCCACTTCACCTGTTCCACCTCATCTCACTAGTTCTCAGATGCCTAGACATGCCTCCTAACTTCATTGCTCTTGTCCCCGAAGCTTCTTTGAGCACATGCAGGCACAGGGAAGCAGTATATATATCCCTGGTCGGCGCTGTTAGCACCACCTCAGTCCAAGCAAAGAAGTAAATTGGAACTGACACTATCCACTTAGAGTTTTAAGTATTTGTTTCTGGACTCTCTCAGAGCATTTACTGGGTAGGATCGAATAAAATATATTGTGTGGGTTTTTGTTTTGTTTTGTTTTGTTTTGGTCTTATCTACAGACTTTCTTCAAAGGATCTTTTAAAACCTTTAGTAACAACCACTCAATAATCTTTCATCTCTGTGATGAAGGAGGCACGTGGTCACCATTAACAACCCCATTTTACAGAAAAGAATTCTAAAGCAGGAAGAGGTTTAGTAACTTGCCCAGAGTCACACTGTGAATCAGCCCTCTGGGGGTGAGGGGGGCACGGTGGTCAGTACAAACATTCCTGTTATCCTCAAGAAGTGTCCTTGCTTTCCCAGATGAAAATTTAATTTAAACCTGAGATTTGAACCCTGGGTGACATGCCCCTTCTTATAATTGTCTATTCTTTTTTTAAAAAATTTGTTGTTGAACTATAGTTGACACACAACGTGACATTAGTTTTGAGAGTACAACATAGTGATTCAACAATTCTGTATGTTGTGTTGTGTTTACCACAACTGTAGCTTCCATCTGTCACCATACAATGTTATTACAATACCATTGGCTATATTCCCTATGCTGTAACTTTCATCTCCTTGGTTTATTCATTCCATAATTGAAAGCCTGTACCTTCCACTCCCTTTTATCCATTTTTCCCATCCCCACACCCACAATCCCTCTGACCACCATCAGTTTGTTCTCTGTGCATAATTCCCTACTCTTGAGGTCAGTGATTTTAAAACTATTGCCCTAGGAAACTCAAGTGTTCACAATGGTGCTGCAGAGTTTGGGGCAAGTAATGAATTATTTTCTGCTGTACAATGAAGATTTAAGCTGCTAGAGAGCTCTGACTTTTACTTCATTTATGTATTGAAGTTCTGTGTAAGGATTCATTTTTTTTAAATTTGAAAACCACTGTATTAGGTCATGCTGTTGCCCAAAGTGGGCTAGGGTACAGTACTTACAGCTCAACTCTTTCGTAATGTTACATGCATGAGAATCAGAAGAACTAAAAGATCCAAGCTAATTGTATAACAAAGAAACAGTTTCTTACTCAAGAAAAGTACAGTCCACTATGTTCTGAAATAATTTGAGATTGAAGCCTTTTTTGACCATCTACTCTTAACTTCTATTGACCCACCAGGTGGAGAAAGACTTCAATCCATAGCACAGTAATATTTTGTCTAAGTGTCCATCACTTTGTGATTTCATATCCTACCATAAAAATAATATTATTTCCAGCTATTAGTCTTACCCTGGATCTGACTAAAGGTATTCAAATAGTTTCCTAAAATCTCAAGATTGCAGAAGTGCTTCTGCTGGTATTTACAAGAGACTTATTTAGTTCCCAGATTTTTGAGACCCCCTTTTGACTCTGTTAGGTTTCTTTGCTATCAGATCGTGTGTTCAGGGAATCTTCCCCAAAACTACACAAAGTCTTCATTTTCCAATCTTCCTAGAGTCTCCCCTTCCCCTCCAGTCACACATTCTTCAAACATCATTTCTTCTCTGGAGTGACCCAGTTCATCTAGCTAAGGCTCTCTTCCTCAGCCTTCAAGCCCTAGGTCAAGTGTGTCCTACCACCCAAGCCTTCTCCGTTGGTTATTTTTTGTCTACTCCACCATGCTGACTCATGGTTCTTCTCCTCTTTGATCTGTGACCCAGAAAACTAACCTGTATTGACTTCATCAATGAACTTGCCCGCCCTTTGCCCTCTGCTTGGATTCAGCCATTGTGAGTCCTGGCAGAAGATCAGAGGAAAGGAAGAGAGTGAGGGAGCATTTTTTTCTGATCAGCTTCCTCGCTGAGCTTGCATGGGCTAGCTTCATCCCTGAACCGAAGACCACAGTTCCTGTTCAGATCTTTTCTAATCAACTCTTTGTATTCCAGGATCCGGGAATTTCTATCTCCCTTTACCCCACGAAGGCCGGGAGTATAATGACCTCCAACATATTGCCCTATCTTCTGTCCCTACGCTTGCTCACCTTATGGTAAGTAGTCACTTTAAAAGCCTTTTCTACAATTGCTCAATTTGAGGGTGCCTGTGATTTCTTATGTGGATTCTACCTGGGACACTTTCCCTGGCCTCACTGTCTGAATCAGAGTGAACCTCTGTTTCCATCCCACCTCCACTACAACTTGTGGATATGTGTCACTTACACTGTTACAATGATCTGTTTATAAATCTGTTTCCTTCCCAGAATTTGAAGGTACCCTTGGATCCTTGCAATGTTTGGCATATTATAGGGACTTAGTTAAAGTCTGTGAAGACAGTCCAGAGACTACTTAGTTCATCAGCCTACTAACATGCTAGCAAAGCTTTGAAGGAGCAGAGCTTCCTAACACAACTATGTCTAAATGCTCATGTCATTTCCATCCTGAGCTCTGAGAAAAGAACATATAGAGAGGCTTAACAGTGTCTGTGTCTCTCATTCGTAACTGAATTCTGCCAGAGTGGATGTTCCCCCCAGTGCTTCTAAGTGCCTGACAGAGAGCAAATGCTCAGTAAATGTTTGTCAAAGAGACGAATTGGTCTCTGTTTTCTTTCTATTTGGAATCCAAATAGTCAGGAAAGAAACAAAGTAAATACGATATGCTCTTTTGTTTTCTTATTTTTAGCAATTGATATTTTTCTTTATACCTTCGGTCTGGAAACCAGAGTGTAATGGCACTGTTGATTCCCAAATGCTTAAAAGTTAGATAAAAGAAATCCAGCAAGGGTAGTCAAAGTAAAGATTCCTTTTCTGTGTAAGATTTGCATATTTTTAATAAAGTAAGTAACCTTTTTATTAACGTATAGGACTACTACATCTTTTTCATGGTTTCTGAGATCTTGGAAATAGGAAGGAATCTTAGCATCTCATCCAGTCTTTCATATGTTAAAAATATTTATTGTACACCTGCTATGTACCTGGCACATTTTCATAGGAAATAACACTGGTGAACAACATAAACTAAAATAAAATCTCTGCACTGATGGAGTTTATGTGTTAACAAGAGAGACAATAAACCAGACAAATAAAGTATAGAGTGGGTTAATTAGAAGTAATATTAAGGGTAGGACTAGGAAATATCAAAGGGTTACTTTTTTTGGATCAGAAGTTCCACCACCACCATACCCTTAGCAGAATGATGCTGGCTCTGCCTTTCTGTCGATGGTATTAGAACCTCTTAATGATAGAAATGTTTTACCTTAGAAGCTCACTACTTGCTTGAGTGAATTCCTCTAAGTGCCAGATCTTTTCATACATGAAAATCAAATCTTAATTTTCCATGTCAAACAAGAAAATGTCAACTTAGTGACAGCCTTTTAGATTAGAAAATAAACCATTGACTTTCATTGGTCATGATTTCCAAGGATATCTCAAAAATTAGTTTTGGCTTGGTCTTTCAGACATAGTTCAACCTGGATATATGAGAACCTATGAAAAAGACAATAATATCCTACACTTGTTACTGCTTAATCCTTTAAGAAAACATGTTCACATACTTTATATTGCCTTTTAATCCTTGGAGTAACTTCAAAATAATAGCATCTCCATTCTCCAAATGAGTTGACCAAGCTTTAGATGTCGAGTTAGTAGTTTGGCAGATGTTTGAAATATAAAGTGGGGAGACATGAAAAATTTGGATTTATACCAGTGTGTTTGCTTGAAAAATCAGGCTCTCCAGGCTGAGTAAAGAACAGGTTGCTATATCCATTTTTCTGATGATTTGGCCCTTATGATCAACATTTGACCTTGTCTTTCTATGGTGCTAGCTTAATAAGAACAATTTATAGTCCTAAACATCTTCTGATAATTGAGAAAAAGCTTCCTAATCACTTCCTTCCTATTCAAATAAATTATTACCAAGAAATTAGCAATATGTGTATGAAAGAGAAAGAAAAAGCTTTAGTTTCTAAAATGTCTTAACTTTAAAAAAAAGCATGTCACCCATATGTTTTGGAGACAAAGACCTCTAGATGCTCATCTCTCTGTATTTAAGTGGGATTATTTACTCATTTGGACACTTGTGCTGCTTTAAAATCTTTAGCATTTTGCTAAAAATAATTTCACTTTCATGTGAAATCTGAATTCTCTGCAAAGATCATGGAATAATATCAATCTGAACAAAAAGATGGAAGAACCCACGTAATGTCCTAAGATATAATTGGGGCCTAGAAAACTCTCTCTCTAAACACAGAGTATTCTTTCTTACCCAAAGGCAAAAGCATGGAATCCAGTCCTGTGAAATACCTTGTTCAATAGAGAAGGTAGCTAAAAGCCCACATTTACAATGGAGCAACTACAGTTAAACCCTTTCTATAACCTAAACAACATCTCATCTCTATGTTCAGCATCCCAGAAATCCTGTCATCTGTACTAAATTATAATTTTTAAGTCTTAAGGGAACCTAATTAGAAAATCATATCAGATCCACATCTTTTAGGATTTCATAGCTAGGCTTATCATTTTAAGTACCCAACATTTTGCTGTGCTTCATGGCCTTCTAGATATGGAGATAAGTGAAAATTTTAATCAGAAAAATAAATGATAATAGACAGTAGGTAATATCAGAAGGAAAGGATACTACAGAATCAATGGAAAAATGTTAGCAGAGGCTAGAGACTGGAGGCAGGGAAATGGATTACTAAAGATATTTAGCCAGAGATAGAAAAAAATGTAAGTAGCAAATATCAATTAGCTTTCCTCTCTTGTGCAATGTTCGTGAACAGTGGATTGGGAATAAAGGATGAGTCCACACCACTGGGGCAGTCATCACCATTATACAGATCTCTCATAAGAGGGCGAATATGGCAGGGCATCGCTCTCAGAGTCACAGAAATGGAGGAAGTCTTAATGAAAATACTTGTCCCATTTCCAGCCTGTACACTAAGCTGGTGGACACATTTGAGATCTAAAACTTGGCACCAAAATATATGTGTGGGGAAGAGGAGGACAATATGTTCAGTTTTATAAACAACTACTGAATTCATGTTGCCTTTTGCTAAATGTGTTACAGTAATTCAATGGTAAGAAATCTAGATTTCATATTTCAGACCTGTTCATGCATGCTAGGAAAGGGGAAAATTCCAAGCCAGGGACCTCTCAGATCTCAGACGGGACATTGCACTATTATAGGGACTAAAATTATTGTATCTATGCATTTAGTTGAAATTCTGAGTTTTATAGATATATACATCTGCCAAAAGGTGCATTCATTTCCCATCACACAAGGTCACCCACCTAACAAATAGCTCACAATTAACTATGTATGGTGTTGAGTGCTGCAATATTCCCCAAATATTTTGAGAAATTCATCCCTCATCTTTATCTTCACACATATTGAATCTATCCATGGGGTGAGGATTCAAGAGATGGCTTCTATATACTCTGGTTAAAGTGATAACAAGTGGTAAAGAGTGGTGTGCTTTCAAATTTCTCATTTGGAATTAAGAAGGGTAGTTTTCTGTAGACTGTCTTGTGGTATTTCAGAATACAGGTTCTGAATCTATAAATCAGCTACATTTTGAAATAAATAAGCTTTTGATTAAAAAGGTTGAATAACCACCCAGCATTACAAGCCTTATTCCTCGAGGAAAATACATTATGGGTGTTCAAATAAAATTTCCAGACTCCACATTTATCAGTGTGGGATTGAAGAAAGGTGGAAATCAGAGCCCCTTTTGCTCCATCTATAAAGTGTTGGGGGGGTAGTCTAATGGCAGAGGAAGGTACTTTGGAAATTTCACAGGGTTTACCGTTGAGGAGCCAAGAGGTACCTTGGACTTGATACTTGAAGTCTATGAGTCTCAGTTTCCTCTACTAGAAAAAGCAGATGCTAATAAAAACTCTTTGTAAGAGTTTTATGAGAATTAAATGAGAAAATGTATAGAAAGTGCCTTAGCATCCCACAGGTACTCAAGAAATGGTAATGCCTCTTCTCATAAGCATCATTCCTCTTTTATTTTCAGTTTTCCTGTAACGCCATTTCCAGATTCTCCTCTCCAGCTTGATGATACTTTCTAGTTTTTTCCACACCTGTCTCTACACCCTTACTTTCTGTCTAGTCCTGAAGCAACGTTACTTTATGGTCTACCACTGATTTGGATTCTTTCCTAACATCCACTTCCCCTGAAAGCACTTTTTTTTTTTTTAGAAAGATTTCTGTAGGTCAGCACTCCTACTGTATGTCAAAATTTGCCATGTATTTCACAAATATTATAATCTCATTTCATCTTCATAATAACCTATGCGGAATTATAGACTGGAAAATCTAAGGCTTGGTGAGATTATATAATGTGCTTATGGTGGAAGATCTGGCATAATAAAGTCCTTCTGTCTGTAATATTGTAGCTTTCAGTTAAGGCTAGAGAGAACAGCTTTCCTTTTGGAGTAAGCAGAGGAAAAAAACAAAAAACAAAAAAACAAAGATCAGGAAAGAAATTACAGACTCTGAGAAGTTAAAAAAAGAGGACAAAAAGGAGATGAATTAACACGAGGTTCCCCTGATCCATATTCCCACCATCCACCTATTCAGAGGATGTCCAGGTGTTTAAGCACGACGCCATGTTTTTGCAAACAAATTTTAGCATGTGGGTCTCTTTTCTGTGCCTTGTCATAGACTTGATGGCATCGTCTGGTAGTTTTGTTCACAAATCATGTTGACAAAACATGGTCCAGTGAAAACTCCAGCATCAGGGCATGTAGCCTATTTTGCTGGGTGCAGAAATTTTGCAGCAGGCCGTGGGCTTCTCACAGAAGGACAGGGCATCTCCCACTCAGCCTTCTTAGCTCCAGCAGGCCTGGCTTACGACAAGGGAAAAAACAAGGTGACATGTCTGTCGCTTCCCTCGGAGACATGCCACATGCCATAAAACACTTCTATCACCACTCACACTTAGAGTAATTTCCTTTTAGGCCTGGCCCCTCCTCCAAGATTTTCAGGTAAATAGCATGAGATGAATACAAGTGATGTAAAGTAGAGAGCATGAATGCTTTTTACGTCAACATTCTTATTAAATTAAAGCCACAGAAAATAAGCTTAATGTCACAGTGATTTTGAACATCGCTATAAGAATGAGTTATGACAGAGGAATCCTAATATCGGGGGAAATCTCAATAATCTGTATTTTATCTTCAAATAGTGGATTTTACAGGAAAATCTCTATGTCCGGAAATACGTGTACAATTCCAGGTAGTCCATTTCCTTCAATGGCTCCCTCTACACAAGTGCATCAAGACTGTCTCTTAAAAACCTGTGTTTTTTTCCGAGACTAAAGTTTCCTGGCTTGGCAACAATGTGGCATAGAGGCTGTTAGATTAAGACTATTGATTCTTCCTCTGATTTTGGCACTGCACTCGAACGACTCCCAACCCAGAATCAAGAAGGGAAGAAGCAGAGAATTGAAAAGACCCGAAGAAAGGGAGGACAAGGACACGAGGAAGAGAGAGAGAGGGGAAAAAATAGATTACTGACGAGACACTACTTGAAAACCAACATTATCAGTACGATCGTTGTCATTCGATTTAAAATGACACAATTTAAAATTCATAATGAAGTCTATCTTAACTCTGAAATATACAGATTCTGAAAGATTTTTCTATTGCAAAAATATGAATGCTGTGAAGTAGATAATTCTTTTTTTCCTATATTTTAACCTTTGAGGGTAGCTTTACTCTAATTTATATGAAGTTGTAGTTATCAGCCATATCCAATTAAAAATGCTAAGCCAGTTTCATCTTGAGAAAGAGACACTGACAATATCTAAATATATATATATGATAAATTAGTTATTGTCAAAGCCATGGCCTCTCATTATTGTGCTTATACAACAGTGTCATCTAGTGGACACTGGTCAGGCAAGTTGTAGCCAAGATTCCTGAAGGAGCTTATTTAAAATGAGATAGTATTAAATGAAAATATGCTTTGTCTTTTTCAATTTCCTGAAACTAAAGCAATTTAAATAATTATTTCTAATCCAGGCAATCATTTCGATTCATTTTCTTTTCCAGGATAGTAAAGGAACTGAGAACTTTTTATGCCTACAGAAAGAAAAATAATTTTAAGATAATTTTTCTTTTCCTAAAATAGCAAAGAACAAAAGAAAATAACCCAATTACAATAAAAGGTAGATGTCAGTATATGTATAGCAATTAGGAGGAGAAAGCTGAAGCCAAAAGATTATCGAGCAGGATTTCAGTCTTTAAATGTAAATGAATAGTGGCTATATCAACAAAACGACAAAACAAAGGCAATATATAGGAGTTCTGTTGTCTTGTTTCCAAAGCCTTGCCATTTTCCTACTATCTTTTTTGTACATTTGTATTGAAAATATATCTCTTTTAAAATAGAGTTTTTCAAAAGCCCATTATTTAAAAAAAAGAAAAAAATAAAATGCCATTCATTTTGAGTTAAATTTCTGTTTTATCAAAGCCACTTAGTTTTAATTTTTCTCTAAATCAAATCCCGGAAGTACATAATGCGCACTGCAATACACTCCATCATTTTGCTGATTCCCTGCATTTTTGATTGAAAAATATGAAAAAACTGCATTTCCTAAAAAAGATCCCAAAGTTAGGCTTTTCAGCATTTCATCAACATAAGTAGGGACAGTCATTTCTTTAAACCACAATACAATCTCATGTGAATTTTTTTTTTTTATTAGTTAAGCAGCTATTAGCACCCTCATGCCTATTCCCTTGCCCTGTGTTTTGAAACCACTCAAAGGTGTGGGATGCTGTTTTAAAGCTTTTTTGTTTCAGAGAATGAGAAGAGAAAGGTATATTTAGGATGTTGATAAGTATAAAGTTTCTATTTTTCAGGTCTCTAGTTCTAGTTTCCTATTTCAGTTCCTCTAAATGAATGTGTTATGCCAATTTCATCTCTTCGATACCCTAGTATTATTTGGTTTGAAAATGTTACAGTGATACTGTAAAAACAGATGCTACTAAATTTATCACTCTTTGATTGGACACAATGTATTTTTTCCTATCTGCTGGGATTAAATGCCTCACCTGATACAGGATGGCACCTGACTTAGAGAACTATGACACAGGGCTATCTGGGTATATTATATTTGAAAGTTCTTGCCTGAAAGCTCCTCTGCATTATTAAGAAAATATTTAGCTGTTAAGGTAATTTGCCCGTTGGAACTAATGTAAGAATTAGCAAATTTGACTATTTATTTGAAATAGGCTGTTTTTTCTTCAGTAAATAGAAAAGACTCACCCCTGCCCTAATACTATGTGATTTTGCCTTTAGCTTTTACCCATATAATACAAACAAATTAATTAAAAATTCCATCTGCCTTCTGGATGTAAATTTTATTGAATATTAATTCAAATTAAGAAGTTGGCATTTCAAGATATAATATTTACATCGATGGGTTCATAATTCACATGTAAAATTCACTAATTCTCTGTAGTATAAAACTTATCCTAACAAAGTAGAGAAGTCCTATTTTAAAATATATATGCAGGGCGTGTTTATTTGAAATGATGTTTTAAAGTTATAGTACTTGGAAAAAAATAATAAAATAAAATTACAGTACTTGTAAATTAACATAGTAGTAATTGCAAATTATTTGGGCCTTTCAGAGAAAAAGAAAATCTAGAATTTTGATGTCACCAGCAGAAGATAGATTCTTTCTAAATATGCATAGTTTTTCATTTTGCAGAATAAGTGAGTACTTTATAGTCTCAAAATTAAATTTGCAAGTCATAGAACTGAACTGGGAGTTGACAGGCAAGGCCCAGATTTGGTATTTTCAGCTGAATCTTATTCTACCCATCAATATTTATTGAGTACCTACCAAAAACTCTGAAAGGCAAGAGGGTAGGATAGAAAATAGGATATATGTTCTATGACCTTCGCAAACCTTACAATCCAGTTGAAGAGATAAAACATACATGAGTGAGAAATTAAATGGCAATGCAAGATTTAAATAACAGTTCAATTCGATAATAGACGTGTCGCCGAGAGGTTCATGCTCATTTATCATAGAAATAGTTCAGGAATCGAGAGAATCCCCTACCCACAGAAGAAGGAGATTTTGTGATAAATCCTGAAGAACAGATAACCAGTAAAGGTCCTTGTAGGGCAGATGTACAATTAAGAGAAAGTAAAAAGTACCTGTGACTTCATCGTCGATTCCTCCTTTTGTTTTCCGTGGGAATTTTAGTAATGAGTAGAAACCAACGCTGTGGAAGCCAACTTTTCACTGTAGGTGAATGGAATTTACTCAATCTCTATGAAAATATCAACTTTCTCAGGAAAACCAGTCTCCATATCTATCCCTCTGATAAATACTATTCAGCAGATAAGGAGCACAATCTATTGGTTTGCATTCAAAAGAGGCAAATTACACTCCTGACACCTTAACAAGACATCGACTACTGGTGAACCAGAAATCTAATGAACTTGAAAGCAGTCATCCTGATCCATTTTTGAGTCATAGACTTCTTAGAAAATCAGATCAGTACTATGAACACTTTCTGATAAAAAGTGACATTGTCATAAAATATGGTTATGCTGCTCAAATTACTTCTTCCTGGTGTTGTTTTATTCCTGAAATACTAATATATACCTGGTAATTATTTCTTCTACTACAAGTGGGTAATGGATAAATAAATTTTGAAATGTGAACAACTCTATGTATTATTCTATGCCAATTACCTAATATCATGTAGATTTTTATATTATTTTTAGTAATTCATCGTTCTTTTCTATTCCTTGAGACTTCATAATTAAATTATATAAATAAAACACTAACATAATATTTTATTAAAAAGCTGGCTAGGGGCACTTGGATGGTTCAGTCAGTTCAACATCCTATCTTGATCTCAACTCAGGCCTTGATCTCAGGGTTATGAGTTCAAGCCTCATGTTGGGAGCCCACTTAAAAAAAAAAAAAAAAAAGTTGGCCAATTTTTATATCATTACATCATTGGTTCTTGGTTCAAGATATGTGATATCATTTCTTTTCCCATCTACACAGACCATGACTGCTGTTTTGATTCATAAGACAGACTGATTTGATTTTACAAATAAATTTTCCCATAATTTCTCTCATCTAATCTATACTTTCAAATAGTCCACATTTTCCTACAGTAAATTTACTAATAGTTTACCAGGAACTTCCATTTTAGGTAGATATAATAGAAATTAAAAATAGATAATGTGTACATCTGGGAAGGAATAAAGAAACCAAAAAAAAAAATCCTCATTTTGACTCTGTTTGCATGACTCTAAATCAAATTTTGAATTTAGAGTAGTGGTAACTAAAATTGTTAGAAGACAGATTGTAGAACATTTAGAAAACCTCACAAGTGGTTGTTTGGAAATTCAGTCATTCATTTATGCTTTTGATTCATTCATTCCTTCAATCATTCATTCAATGAATATGTATTGATTAGTACTTGATCTTTATTAGGGCTGCAAGTTTATCTCAAGGAGATGAAAGACTAAGAAGAAACATATAGATGTCAATATTTAGACTTATGTAAACTCGGTGTGCTACACTTTGTACAGCCAAGGTAGGATACAGAGCAAGGATTCTCTCACCTCTCCCTGCCCCTCTGGAACGCCTCAGTCTTGACCTATTTTAATAATGTGGCTGTGAGCATAGAAGGATCCACACTACTGACCATTCCCCAGAGTTCAGATCAGAATCTCTAATAATTCATTGGTTCATATTTTTTAAATAACAGTTTTGGCTTTACTTCTGTTTGTAGAAGTAATATTAATGTATAAAATTAGGCAATTTTAGATGAGTTGAAGAACAAAATTCGTGTCGATACACTAACAAACCAGAAAGAAGAATCACTGGTTATATTTCATTTTATTTTTATTTTATTTCTTTTCTCTATCACATGTATGTGTATTCCTTTCTCTAAAACTATATAGTTTTTGTTTTGTTTTTCCATAATTGAGACTATACTGTGAAGTAAGTTTATTTTTAATGCTTTCTTCAAATGAATCTAAGAACTAGTCTTTACATGATTGGGGGCTTAGAGAAAGCAGCTCTAAAGAGAGAAAGAGAGAAAGACTCCCTAAGGCAGTCCTGGGACAGACTATCCAAAAAGGCACAGAGGAAACACTTTCTCTTATATGCTGAGGGAACATCCATTTCCAGGACTCAAGGGAAAAGAGGTTTGTTCACTTTGTGCCATTATGTTAATGTCATCATATTATGTTACTTGAGTGCTTGCGCTCAACCGCGTATGGCTCTTTCCTTATTATGCCCTAGGGAAGCTCTTCCTAAGGCATACAATCCCCATCCCAACCAAACCTCTTCTCTACCATGACTCTGGAAACATGAGTCCTTTGGAGTTTTGACATGATTCAGACTGATTTTTTGAAACCAAAATAAGTGCACAGTTACAGCCAAATTCTACTGTTCTCGGAACATTATGCAATAACAGTAAAACCTCTGAGCATTCCACTGTATGTGAGGGAGCAGTTTTCCTCCAATACTAATTGGAGTTTCTTGAGAAGAGAATTTTTGTTAGGGAATTATATCGGTTATGGTGAGAGGAAGGATAAACAAATGGTTTCCTGAGCTGATACCAGAGTAAAGACAGGAATGGCAAACTATTGAACCAAGTAGCCTGGAATAGAAAGCATTGCCTAATGAGACCAAGGCTGAAGTATACTATGCTAGGCTCTGGGTGATGAGACCCAGTAGTTTAGGAGATTAAGTTAATTCTAGGGCAGACAACTGTTTAATAGAGTGGGGACCACCCTGTTTCCAAGAAAGAGGATTTGACAAAGGGCATTACTTTTTCATTGAAGCATAAAGAAGGCATTCTTGAAAGATAGTGTATCATACTCATCAGTTGACACCTCCTAATCTCCAATGGCTCTTTAGCCTTGGAGACTACTGACCCACCTTGCTTATTATCTCTGTAACCTAGAAGCCTTTTTACTTGGAAGCTCAACACCAGGCAATCAGTAACCCACAGAAAATTGCTCCCTAGCAACATTCTTCTAGCATTGTGTAATTTCTCATCCATATGTAAGAGTATCTTTAAAATTCAGCCCTCCAATGCACTGTTCTGGCCACCAATTACCAGTGCAGTTAATAGCTCTTGCTCCAAAGAGTAACCCAAGAGTGCTTAGCCTGGTCACTGCCTGGCTCTGCTCCTTCAACCCATCTTTAATGTGACCTCAGAGGCTTCTATCAGAGAGAAGATTATGTAGCTCTGCATCTATCCATGAGATAAATTTATCACAACAGATGTAAAGTAGCTTTGTTTCTGCCAACCTGAAAGAAACCTATTATTAAAATCTTGCCTTTTTCAGAACCTCAGTAGTGATTCCACACTTAGTATGAAGCCAGATGAGAGATTCCTTTTATAAGACTCTGCTATCACTCAGAACTCATTTACGATGTACTGTGTGGCCATAGGTATTTTGTTATGTGTTACCTCCTCTACCAGATAAGTTTCTGGAATGTCAAGATTATGTCTTCTCCACCGTTGTAACTCTGCAGGGTTAAGAATAGATGTTTTTGGGGTTTTTTTTTTGTTTTTAATGTAGTCATAATGTATGCATTATGTAAGCATAAGTTTTAAATGTAGCAAACATTCCAATTATTAAAAAGAGGCAAAAACTAATCTACGCATTTGGAAGTCTGGGATGTGGTTAACAAGAGGGCTTTGCACAGGCAAGGAAATCGGATGCTTTGGGGATCTGGTGGTAATGTTATTTCTTACCTGGAAACAGTTATACAGGTTTGCTTAGTTGAGCTATACACTTACATGCACTTTTTCATTATAATTCAATAAAATGAAAAAATATATAGGCCAGGTACTATAGATAAGACTTATAATTGTTTTTCCTTGCTTTAGTTAATATTTTACTGATGATATTTTTCAAAAGAACATGGCAACTTTGGTGGGTGACTGGATAGAGGGGGTGTATTTGGTAAATTTTATAATGAAATTAAATGCCTGTTTAGTTATGTAATTAAATTTCACTCAGACGCTCTCCAGAGTGTCTTAATTTAGTACCCCAGATGAAGAACACGTTCAACTAATTAGAGATACAGATATATAGATATGGGTGTGTGTGTGTGTGTGTGTGTGTGTGTGTGTACACACACATACATATGTAACTTAAGGATGTTATCACAATTTTTATCAATTGGATTAATAATTAAATGTGTTAAATAACTATTTTGGCTCCTTAAGATTATGTGATTAGTTAGTAGGTCAAGAAAATTTTAATAAAATACTTCAAGCCGACTCCCTTCTGAGAATGTATTCATTCACTTATTCAACAAAAATTTATTATACCATGCTGGGAGATAGAGATAAAAAGATAAGTAAAACATAGGCACCCTCCCAAGAATTCAAATTCTGCTAGGGAAGACAAGCATGTAAATACATAATTTCGATGGGATATATTTAATTCTAATAAATGAAGCCTGTACAAGGTGTTTGTAGTGTAAAGGAAGACTTTATTTCCTTTCTGTAAAGGGCAACAGAAAAGTTTAGTAGAAAATGAGCCTCCTGAACCAAGTGCTGAAATGTGAGTAAGAAAATATCAGATGAATTGAAGGTTTGCAGAGAAAGAAGTCATCCTAGGCAGAGATAAAAGCAAAAGCCAAGGAAAAAATCTTGTAGTCCATTTTATCAGAGGCTACTGGATGAATGCTAGAAAGGACCAAGGCTCTGGGCAATGCTTAAGGAATTAAGGAGCTATAACCTCACAACTCTTAAAGTCTTTCCACCCATCCCTACCCGTCTCTCTCCCTCATTTCCTCATTCTAGCTCTCTACTCCGTTTTATTTCCTCTACTTAATCTGATTGTACAACTGGAATCTTCTTTGCACATAAATTGTGCCTGCTTATTTGAAATGTTTACACATCACACCCATACCAGGCACCTTAATGATCTACATTCTATCCAGATTTAGGTAAACCAAAATAGTTTTGCAGTAAATCATATCTCTGAAAAACTCAGTAGTCGTGGCAACTTCAGTTCATATCTCAGATCTTGTCTTTAGCTATTTATTTAGCTGAGAATATCAGAGAGGCACACAGAAAGAGTAGATACTCTGCTACTACCTGCCTTTTTGTTCTTACCTATTACTAATATGTATTTCAAATACCTTTTGGTGTCCTTACAGCTAAAGTCACGACCTCAAAATTCTATATGGGCCAGGAAAATAGCATATATAAACAGACATAAGAAAAGTAAGGACAAAAGCTTTATGATGAATGACAACTGTCACTGAACTTAAGTGTGCAGGAGAGAGTAGGAGTGGGGAATCTTGAAAACTAGATTTTCTAGCTATTAAACAGCACACCGCCACTAACGTGAACACTTTCCATTATCTCCAGCCAATTATTGCCAAATAGGAATATGAATTGTGTTCACAGATATTTTTGAATTTTTTAAGGAGAAAAGACAAATTTTGTGTGAAATCTTTCAATTTTTAAATGTGGACATTGAGTGAAAATGTTCAAAACCACATTGGATGGGTCAAATTAAACATGTCTGAGGGCCTTATCAGCCATCAGGCCACTAATTCCTAACCTCTGTCTTACTGATAAATATAGTCATGTTCACGCCTAAATAGGTGAATCCCTACTTTACTTGTTGACTATGTTCTCCCAGTAAATGATAAATTCTTCTGAGTCAGAAACTTGTCTTAGAAGTCCTTTTGTATTTACAGCATATGGTTAAATCTCCATTATTGTTCGGTTAAAATTGCAAGGTGGATTCTTAAGGCACAAGATACATCACCTGACACATTACCTCCTTAGCCTCACTTGATTGGTTGTATTTCTAGCTTGAAAAAGGATGACATTCACAGTAATGTCAAAGATACAGTTTTTCCTACGGACTAGTAAATTGCTTAGGAATCCCCTCCCCCATCAAATTTTGGCACAGTTAGTTCTGTTTAATAACACATTGATTAAGGTCATGGTTCTGTGTTCCAATTCTTGATTTTTTTCTTTCTAAGTGATTGACCCAAGCCCCGTCACATTTTCTCTCTGAATCTCCCTTTCTTCATGTGCAAAATGGAGTTGCTAATAATATCTACCTCAGAGGTTGTTTGTGAAGAGTTTAAGTGATATTAATCAGGAAAAAAATGCTTGACACTATGTCTGTAATGAGATTCTAACAGAGGTTGTTGTTATAAACAGTTGAATTGGTTATATCCCCTGAAAGGAAGGTTTATCTGGAAAGAAATGACATTACGTAAATTAATAAATTTCCCTCTCCATCAGAGATATACCTGGGATTCATTCACTGTTGATGCTTAGATTTAAGTGACATTTTAATATATCAGACCTCTAGTAAAAAAAAAAAAAATACAACCTCCACCCCCAACAACGAAACAGGTCTTCATTCTTTCAGGAGCCAAGGCCTCGTCATCTTTCAGTTTAATCTAAGCATCCTTCTTCCACCTTATAATTCTGCTCATAGTCCTGGCATTGCCAATTTTCCACTTAAGTGAAAAAGAAATACACCCCAGGGTTTCAATGAAATCTCAGAATGACACCTCCTGAGCCAGCCCTCTGCCTACATTAGGGTGGCATTACAATGACGACATTCTCTCTTTTGGAGAAGGACAGATGAGAAAGTTCCATCTTCTTGGCTTCGCATTTGTCTTCACAGCCACCGCACCTTTTCATACGATTCTTTTTAGAATGTAATGTCAGAGTGAAGCCAACAGAGAAAAGTTCCAACGAATGGAATTGCCATAGCAACACCCTACATTTCTCATCAGGTTTGGTCTTGTGTGGATCATCACATTAAAGCTTGTTTTTCAGCTTGGTGAAAGCCATGGCTGTAATCTTCAGTGTGAAAATCTCTTTGGCCCATCCAGAAGTTAAAAATAAAAGAGAATAATTTGAATTATTTCACGAACATAAAAATCTGGCATTGCAGCTCCTCCACAAATGGAAGTAACTCCCAGAACACAGACATTTGGGGCCACTTAAATTTCCCCCTACAGTTTCAAATTGGATTCAGTACTTGTCATTATGACTTATTATTTGTTGAGTGCTGACCAAGTACTTAGTTCCTCAGTTCTGAGCAAAACAAAGGGTACACTACTTATCTCCTTCAAGGGGACAAAATACAAAAGCATAACACTGAATAAGGATCTGTACTAAGGTTGTGTGTATGTGTGTGTGTGTGTGTGTGTGAGAGAGAGAGAGAAAGAGAAAGAGTGAGAGAGAGAAATTGAAAGAGATTTGGTTGTTTAATAGCTAGAAAATTAGTGTATCCTATGTCTGCTCTAGCCAATAAAGCATTATATTTTAAAACCTTTGCATGTGAGAGTTCTGCTTTCTGGTGAATTCACAGAATTATAAACAACAACAAAGTAAGAATTCTGAGAAAAGTAACTGTCTAAGTAGTTTTTAAAAATGTTCTTTGAGGGTTGCAAACTAGCCTAATTTTTCACTTCAAATGTCCAATGAAAAGGAGGACCTCTGAAATGTAGGGAATATGAATATTAGCAATACTTTTTCAGTGTATTCTGTAGCAGTTACAGTAAAAGTCAGACATATTCTAAGTACAAATGAATCACATATTCTTCATTTACCCCAATAATTTTTCTGTCATGTGAACATTTTTACATGTTGCAATTTAAGGGTATACACGGTTATTAGTTACAAAAAACCTAAACTTATAATAAATAATGTTGGAAATATGCGTTGCCATTTTTTGTGGAAATATGGTATAAAGTTATCATCATTATCAAGGAATATAAATGAGCTACAAATATTAATTCAAGGACTAATTAAATTATAATTATAGAATTATTACCTAGTTAAAAAATGAACCTGTAGATATGCAACATTAGGTTGGTTTTTTAAATAAAAAAGAAATTGAAAAACTACTTATTAGGACCTAAAAATATATGTATTATTAAAGTTGATCATTTTCAAAAACAGATATCCACGGCATTCATTTAGTAACAGTAAGACTTTGGAATAAAGATTTTGCTTTGTTTTATGCAAGAAAACAGAGCAATTATTATTAAATTTTAAATGTTCCTTCTCTGGCGCTGAAACAGACATAGTCATGCAATTGACATATTTTCACAGCCCTTGGCAATGATACAAGCAATTTTAATCATGGATCGTAATTCTCTTCTTTAAACCTCTAGCCCACCCCTCTAACTACTCCATCACTTCACCCTGGTATTTATTTCACTGCCACAAGCAGTGATGCATGGAAATTAAACTACAGATATTCATTACTTTCCTCCTTTTGCCTCAGTGCCTAAAATTTTCCCTTGTACGTTGTTAAGAGGTAAAAATTTCATCACAGGCTTACCATCATGCGACCTCGACCTGGTGGTGATTAAACATCATAAGGGTTTGGCATAAAGATATCCACCAGCAAGGATGAGCTACAGTGACTGGTGACAGGGAAGATGTCTGCATAACCATGACAGCTGTGAAATAACCTATGATCTTAAGGAAAAGTCAGCATTATACACTATAACCCTAACTATCACTTTGAAAGCTGAAGTTCCCCAATGAAAAGACCAGAAATTCAATTGTTTTCAAATGACATATTGGGTTACAATATTTTTGTCAGCAATTACTTTGTCACAAAATCGTTTCTTCTTTTTTTTCCCCCTCTGCGGAGTTAGTGATGGGGACTCTGGCTTTTCCCAAAATAACCTTTAATTATAGTTTTTGATCTTGACATTCTTGAAAAATGCCCTACTGGCTAGTCTTCTGTAAGTACCATCTGTAAGTTTTGATCATAAACTAACTGGTCCTAGAATCTGCCTGGCAAAAAGCATTATGAGACAATTTGGAAAAAGTCAGGCATAGTCAATTTTCACAGTCTTGAAACTTGAAATGATTTCTTCCAGCTTCAGGAGAAAAAAAATTTTTTTCTGGCGTGAAATTCTGTGTTAGAATTTTTAAACAAAAATAGAGGGGAAAGCTGGAATATAAAAAACACACACAAAAAAACCAAAAAAAAAAAAAAGTACAGTAGAAATCTGAATATACTAGAAATCGTGTTTGTCAAGAAAATAAGAATTTGCAACTTTATTTTCACAGTTAAACCTAATTACATACACCTAAAATGTGATGAATTTATATTTCTGAAGCATGCATCAAAAATGGAAGGAAAATTTTTAAAAATATAATATCATATCAGTGATTACTTAGGGAATACTGCGTAACATCTTTGAATCAATTAGTGCCTTAATAAACAGTTAAGAGATGCTTTCAACCAAGAAGAAAAACAAGGCAGGGTAGAAACGACCGTGTGCATGCTTCTCTATGTTAGATGATGCTAACCTGCCATTAGCTGGCCATCACTTAGTGTTAGAAATAAAAGCACGGCACGTCCACCTTACTAGTGAGACATTTAAGACATTTAATTCTTTGAACAATTGCAGTGACTAATTGAGATTTTGACAAAAAGTACTTCTTGCAAAGATGTGCTGGCCTCTGTCATAAGTGGTATTTATAGGTAAACTGCAGCTTGTGTTAAACCGTATCATTTGCCTTTATTGTTCACTCTCTTAGCTGTAGATTTCTTAAAGTATGGATTCTGTTATGAAGTGTTCTTTACATACCGAAACTTTTCCTCTGTTGTTATTTTATAAAAACACATCCCCCCCAGAGAATCCTGGGGTTTTGTATTTGTGCCAATCCGGAGAACAATCCACATTATACTTTTCTACAGGATTAAGGTTCCTTGTGGAAGGTTTACCTTTAATGTCCTAGTCATGGAATTAGCATGGCACATTATCTTCTGATCTCAGTTTCCTAATGACTCCAGTATATCGTTCTGGAAATGGGCAGAGTACTGTGATTATGGCCCTCATTTCTAATGTAAGTTTTATCTCTAGTGCCATTAAGTTTGCTAGTTTAAAGAGATAGAAAAACACATCTTTGTTCTCTTATACTCACTTTTTTTTTTTACAGTTTTATTGGGAAGTAATTGACATACATCACTGTATAAGTTTAAGGCATACGGTATGCTGGTCTGATCCACATATATTGTGAAATGATTACCACAATAAGTTTGCTAACATCCATATTCTCATATGGATACAATAAAAAGAAAAAAGGAGGGGCCCCTGGGTGGCTCAGTCGGTTAAGCGTCTGACTTTTGATTTCAGCTCAGGTCATGATCTCAGGGTCATGAGATCCATCCCTGTGTGGGGCTATGCGCTCAGCAAGGAGCCTGCTTCTCTCTTCCTCCCCGTACCTCCTCCCCCTGTGCTCACACACTTGCTCTCTCTTTCTCTTTCTCTCTCTCTCAAATAAAGATTTATTTATTTTAAAAAAAGTAAATAAAATTTTTTACTTTAGAAAAAAGAAAAAAATTTGCATTCTTACAATGCAAACTTACAGGATTCACTCTCTTAACTTTCCTATACATACTTACTTTTTATCTTTTTCTTTGTATGAACATATTTTAGCATAAAAAGCTTTGCTTTATATTTAAGTAGTACTATGCTATACTGATGCTAATAATTAACATGCTAGTGTGTGGTTATAACTTGAGAATCTGTCAGCTACTGTGCTGGGAGAAGGCTGCTGCTGCTGCTGCCTCTTCATCATCATCATTACATTATTGTTTACTGAATGTTTATCTGGGAATGTAGTCCACCTATGCTGTCTATTTAAAATTCCATAAACCGGGCACCTCAGTGGCTCAGCCTGTTGAGCATCAGACTCTTGATTTCATCTCAGGTCATGATCTCAGGGTCCTGAGAGTTAGGCCTGCCTCAAGCTCTTGGCTCAGTGAGGGGGATCTGCTTCTCTCTCTCTCCTTCTGCCCCTCCCTCTGTGTGTGCTCTCTCTCTCTAAAATAAATAAATAAAATTTTAAGATAAATAAATAAGTTAAAATCCCACAAACAAAAGTTCAAAAAGGCCTACACCTGGTAAGAAGTAGAGTCTGGATTCAAATCAAGGTCTGTCTACTGCAAGATAGCAGCCTGTTTTCCCAGATTTGGGAAAGCAACACAATGTTGTCTGGGGAATTTCATTATGAATAGATTTAGACATTGCTCATGATCACCATATCGAAGACAAGGCATTCAGTAAAACTCTAACTTCCATTAGCTTATTGAAAGTGGGTTCTTTGCAGATACACGTGAAGAGACTTAATCGTGTCATACTATTAGAGGCAAAGTGGAACTAGTCCACATGAATGCAAGGTAACTGTAAACTTGGTTTCCTACATTATTGAGAAAAGTCGCACTTTGGGAAAATGGAGGAGCAGATGACATTATTGCTTTCTTTGTTTCAATTATTGACAAAAAAAGTGATTAGACTTCTTCGATCGATTCTCATTGATTAGACTAATTCGCCAGTTTTTTTCTTAATCCCCTTCACTATAACTGCCCTAGTAATTACTTCTCTTTCTTACATCGTAATTCTCCTCTTCTCTGCTAGTTTCACCTCCTCTACCTATGTATGTGATCTGGAGAATTTTTTCTTCAATCATCTTACTCTATCAAGCTACTGTCCTGCCTTCCCATCCCTGTCTCTTTCCTTCTCATTGTTACCCTACTCCTCAAATAAGTATTTGATGTTTCTACTACTACCTTCCTCATTCATCCTTTGCAGTTTTGTGACTCTTATAGCAATGACATTCCTCCTTTGAATGGTAACACTATCTTGCTATTTGCCAAGTCCGCTGTCCTTTGAAAACAGAACAGCTTTATCAAGCTATCATTTATAAACAAAATATTTTCCAATTACAAGTGTACATTTTGATGCATTTTAACAAATGTGTACAGATGTGCAATTCCAACCACGATCACTATATCGAACATTCCTAACACCCCAAAAAGTTCCCTTGTGTTCCTCTGCATGAGGAATTCTCCTTTTTATTTTTAATTATCAAAATTCTTTTTTTTTTTTTTTAAAGATTTTATTTATTTATTTGACAGAGAGAAAGAGATCACAAGTAGGCAGAGAGGCAGGCAGAGGGAGAGAGGGAAGCAGGCTCCCTGCCGAGCAGAGAGCCCGATGCGGGGCTCGATCCCAGGACCCTGAGATCATGACCTGAGCCGAAGGCAGAGGCTTTAACCCACTGAGCCACCCAGGCACCCCTGATTATCAAAATTCTTAAGACTAATTTGAACAACAGCCACTCTTAGCATTTAGTAGTCCACGAGATTCACTTGGTATGCTTAGTAAAACTGCAGATCCCTGAACCCATTCCCAGAAATTTGATGTGTTGTAAACTTTCAGAAATCAGAATCTGATGACCACGCTTCACTGCTTAAAACAATGCAATAGTTCTTCATTGCCTTTGGAAACACAACCAACTCCACAGTATGGCTTCAAAAGTCTCTCCTGTGCATATTCTCAGTTTTATTATCTTGGCATTCTCCATCTTCCCTACTCCCAACCTAAGCTCCTGAGACACCAGTCTGAGTCATATATCCTTGACTTCGCTGCTGCTGCTCCCTCCACCCAGAATGTTCCTGTTCCACCACTTCCTAAGCACAAAATATGCTCACACATTTCCCAACACTCAAAGTGCATTGCTTTAAGCAGTGAAGTCTGTTGATGTAGCTATCTTCCCAACCCCAACTCCATCACACACTACTTGGGGCTGCCTCTGTTTATTAGAAATAACTTTCTTTCTTCCTATACCATGATAAGCAATTTGAAACAGAATCTTAGGTTCGATTCCCTTCTCTTCATTCTTTAAACCCACCAGGCCCATTACTACCTTGGAGGCTCTTCTCCCTAGACACTTCCCTTGAGCAAGTTCAGCTTATACTTCAGGCATCACTTTATATATCACTTCTTTTAAGAGGCCTTCCTTGCTCCTCTAATCTAAATGAGCCCCACTGTACATTTCCCACAACACAATTATCAAAGTCTATTTATTTATTCATTTATTTATTTATAGTTATTTGTTAGATGTTTGTCTCTAACACTCGTTGGTGTTCCCCCTCCAGGAAGGGAAGAACTCTATCAGTTTTGTCCACTTCTGAACAGAAGTGTCTGGTCCATAAGGGTGGCTTATTGAACAAATTAATACGTTTAGATAAGATGCGCTCAATGACAATATGAAAACTGCATTCTGACTCTGGTAAATCTCAAATGTGTTGTTTATAGCATTTATTGTCTATACTACATTATATTTGACAACATATAATCATTTCCTTTTACGATGGTCTTCCACATTTCCAGGTAATTTCCTAAAATAGCAAAAACCTTGTATTCTATGTCATTTACACCCCACACAACATCGACCAGTGCTGGTCACAAAACTAAAATAATAATTATAATGACAATAACAACATGATAATACTATCTAACATTTTTTGAGTGTTGTCATCACTGAGCAATGTGTGAAATGCTTAAATCAGTTAAAATATCCTAATGATTGGGACAGCTGCACCAGGTAGGTGTGATGATTATTCTCATCTTACAGATGAGAAATCTGAAGTTCACAGGGGTTGCTCCATGGCTATTAAGTGGCTGTGACAGGAGCTAGGTCCAAGCAATCTGACTCTGAATATTAAAATTACACACTATTATCATTTATTTCTCAATCCTCATTTTAATTTTTTTTTTTATTTTTTAAAAGATTTTATTTATTTGAGAGGGAGCAAGAAGAGAGAGTGCATGCACAAACACGGGGGCGGGGTAGAGGGAGAAGCAGACTCCGGCTGAGCTGGGAACCTGATGTGGGGCTCCATTCCAGGGCCCTGGGACCACGACCTGAGCCGAAGCCAGATGCCTAACCGACTGAGCCACCCAGGTGCCCTCAATCCTCATTTTAATAAAAACAAATCTGTACACTTATATTTATTTCCATCCATTTCCATATCTACAAGTTTCATGATGAGATTTTCATCTTTGAAATGCACTTTGGCAGTTGTGAAGAGAGGCTTTGTTAGAGGAGTAGGAAGAAGTCAGAGAAAGTTCTTGATGGGCTTCCACCTCTAGGACCTCACTTTGTAAAAAAACGAATTTCCATCACTTCTCCCTAGTTCATAGATGCCTTTTGATAACAGTTAAGACATTGGAGTAAAAGATCCATAATTTCTCAGAAAATAAAAGTGCTTTATAAATATGATAATGTTAGTATCACCTAGTCAATCACAAATAATTGCTGCTAGAATACTTACTTGATAATTTATACTGACATTAGATTCAAAGACATTTTAAGCATTTTTACTATATAAAAAAGGTATTTTGTTTAAATAACCACAGTAATATCTGATTCTTTAAAGAAAACCTTTCTCAAAAATTCATTAATTTAATTTTGTTAATTTAATTTAACTGACTGTAGAACAGAGCTTGAGAAATAATTCGATAAAGCTGAACAAAATAGCATTTTGGCCTTCTCCATTTAAAAAAAATTTAGTTCAAAATCCAATAATGCCTCCAGCCTATTTGAATTTTCTGTTGTCTCAGTGACTCTATAATCCATTAAATGTAGAAAATATATTTCTAAAGAAAACAGTAACTTTTATTTACCTAAATGTGGCAACAATCTGAATTTTATGAGAGTCTGTAATCGGCCCAATGACTTGGCATGTTTCAGAAGTGACCATGAGATAGCTGACTGTAAATAAATGTAAAAAGAAAAAGTTACTGTATTTCATATTTTAATGGTAACTCCCAGCCCTTATTTCCCCTTCATTTGGCCACTCAGGGAAATGTAATAACTCTGCTGATAATGAAAGTCTTACCCATGGTGAGAAGTCCTATCTTTACTATACATAAGGGACTAGTTTTTATATTGCTTCGATAACTCTAAACCTTTAAACTGCTCTTTCTAGGGCAAATTCTGCCCTCCAAAACTTAATTGGGCAGAATCCTATGTTGACTCAGAGGGAATAAAATGCTCTCAAAGTAAACCACTCACCCATTAATTTTTCCAAGGCATCAAGGTATCATTTAGTACCTGGAAGGAGGTAATTTACCACATGGTACTTCGTGGGAGCTACTGACTGAGCAGTTTACTCCTAGGGAGAATGCAAC
>CM052900.1:91604032-91638920 GCA_028534135.1 Potos flavus | reverse complement strand
ACAATGTATAATCTTCTTTATTGATTATCATCTCGTATCCAATAAATATGGGATTAAGGAGTTGTTCGGGGCGGCAGTCTTCTCAACTGCCGACCCCTGCTCCCAATCTCTATCGCAGCTGACTTGTTTGTGCCTCATTCTTCTCCCGTGCGCCGTCAGGAAGCGGCAGTGGACAAATGGCCAGCAATACACATGCCTAAGAGTAGACCATAGCAGATGCAATAACCATAATGATAATGGCTGTGATAGGTATTATTTTTGAGTATCCACTTTATGACAAGAACTGTATTGGGAGCTTTTTGATGAGGTGGTAGTCCTTTGGGTTGGTCGCAAATATTTCTCTTTCTCCTTCTGAGTATGACATAGGATTGTACTTTCCTACCTTATTGAACTCAATATGTGCAACTCACTTTCTTTAATGACTTGTGAGTGGAAGTGACATGTGTCTCTTCTGTGCTGAGCATTAACTGCCTGTGTACAATCCTGTAGAATTCTCTTTTCTTTCTGCCTCATGCCAGCAATTTTCTAGATACTGGCTCTTCCAGATATTGAGGACCACAGTGATATTGGCAGAGCCGCCAGCCACCTCTTGATTAGAAATATACTACTATAAGAGACGCATCTTTTGGGGCATCTGGGTGGCCCAGTCGGTTAATTGTCTGCCTTTGGCTCAGGTCATGATCTCTGGGTCCTGGGATCAAGCATCACATTAGGCTCCCTGCTCAGTGAATAGTCTGTTTCTCCCTCTCCCTCTGCCCTTCCCCCTGCTCTTGTTCTCTCTCTTAAATAAAAGAAAATAAAAAAGACACATCTTTGTTGATAGGCTTCTTGTGAAAATCAAATGAGATGATGTGGGTGTAGCATCCAGGAGAGTCTAGACTGTGCTGTAACAACAAACAACCCAAAATCTTAGTGGTAGGTGGAAATTACAAAGGCCTTCAGGAAACAGTGAACTCTTGAAAGACAATGAGAAAAATGTTATTGGAGACAATGGGGAGATCTTTTTTATTCAGTGGCAAACATTTCAGTAGCATTGCAAATGGAAAATATACCTAACGGTTGGTAGTTTTGGGTAAGGAGACTTCCCAGCATATGTTGAAAATGCCAACCGGTTTCTTTTAGCTAGAGATGATAAGGTATGATATAGAAGAGACGAGCTAAAATGAATTCTACTCAGTTTTCTAAAAGATTTTGTGGAAAATAGAAAGGATTTAGGTCTGCTGGGTTAAAAGTAGACTTAGTTTTCATCTTGTCTTTCTGATTGTAAAGAAAGAAGATTCTCAACGAAATGCCTTAGGGCGTATATCAAATCCAGGCCATTGCAGGTAAATTATAACCCCAAGGGTGTGGCTGTAAGTTCCTTTAGAACACATCAAAAAGATTTAATGCACCCCTTAAAAGAATCTTAAGGGCATTGCCCCTTATTTCAATGATTCTCAGCTAATGGTAGAAAATAAACTATTTTGAAGAAATTTTGTATTTTTTTCCCCCTAGATTGAATTCCAGTAAGATTCATAAAAAACTCACCAAGTTGTAAGAAAACTGTATTGGCAGAAGCACCACCAGCTTGGAAGGGACAGACAGTTTAAAATGAAAACAGCCTATAAGGCTCCAGCTTAAAGGCAGAAGCCTGCTGAGAAAGTTATTCAGTGGCAAAGACAGGCCATTTATAAAAAAAAAAAGAAAGAAGGTTAATTCATAAAGAAGAGTAGAGGATCACTCACAGGAAGCACGACCTGGTCCTAAACAAGAAATTGGTGATGTGTGCTTGTCAGGATTTCAGAATTGTTGTTCACCAGTGATAAATACTTTTGTCTTCCACCCCTTTTTGAATGCAAGTTTCTACTGTGTGTATCTCATACTTGTCACCATTTTATGTCAAATGAATTATTGGTTGGGGAGACAGATAACTTGTGTGATTAGTTCACAGGACTTAAAATTAAACAGAATATGTTGTACTTGGACCTAATTTAAATGATAAGCTCCTCAACTTCAAGCTTGAACCAATGCAGTAATAGGATGAGATTTGCAGGTCTTAGATGGGGCATGAGTAGATTTAGCATGTATAAAGAATGTAGACTGCTGGGAATCAAAGGCCAGACAGTAGTAGTTTACAAAAATAGTCTGAAAATGAGCCACACCTCTCTATATTCACAACCCCATTCAGTCCCCTACACTTGAATCTGGGCTGGCTCAGAATTTTGACCAATAGAATGTACAAGAAATGATTCTTTGTTATTTCCAAATGTGGGTCTTAAGGAATCTCGTAGCTACACCCAGGCCTCTTGAAACATTCACTCTTGGTTACTCCCACTTGGAATCTAGCTGCCATGTTGGAGAGGCTTAAGAAACACGGATAGGCCATGTGTAGCCATTTCTATTGATAGTCCCTGCTGCGCTCCGTGCCAACAGCCCGAATCAATTGGTAACCATTTGGGTGATGCATCTTGAAAATCCAATTGACTGTGACCTTCAGATATCTCCAGCCCAGCTGATGACAGATTGCAAATGACATCCCAGATCCCAAGTCAGAACCACCCAGCTGATCTTAGTTCATTAACAGCACTGCCAGGGAGAATTGTACATTTTTATTTTAATTCGCTAAAAATGTCCACGTTTGGTGTGGTTTCTTACACACGGGAATATAATCAGAACAGACACTTAACATTTTCTGTAGATATGTTCTAATTCCCTTTGTAGATCATAAACACCTTGAGAACATGATCTGTATCTGATTCATTTATTAATCTACCACAGTGCACAGTATGTTTTGCATATGAATTCAGTAAATATTTAAGTGAATAAATAGATACTTCCTACATGGCTAGTATCCCATAGAAACTTAGTATTTAAACAAAGCTTAGCAAAATAAATGAAATTAATTTAGTGGAAAACATACTTGTTATGTTAAAATGTCTTTGTTTCACTGTGTTTTCTAATTTATGTAAGCTTAATTTTTTCCCCTATTTTAGATGTGGTCCACTGCTTCTGAGTAAATAAATATCACATAGAAAATAAGATTTTGGAATCAGAAAGATTTTGGTTATATTCTGTTGTGAACTTTAGTAAAAGCATTTACTAAACTTGAGTAAGTCATTCAGCTGTAGAATCTTAATCACCTCTGAAATAGAGAAGAATTTATCTAATTCATTAGGTGGTTCTTTTTTTTAAGATTTTATTTATTGAGAGAGAGAATGAGAGAGAGGGAGCATAAGAGGGGGAAGGTCAGAGGGAGAAGCAGGGAGGGAGCAGGGAGCCAATGAGGGACTCAATCCCGGGACTTCAGGATCATGACCTGAGCTGAAGGCAATCGCTCAAGCAACTGAGCCACAAAGGTGCCCAGGTTGTTCTAAAGATTATACACAACTATGTCCTAAAAGACAGTGCTTGGCATACAGCAAGCATTAAATATATGGTTATTATTTTTAATTTTGTCTTTTAAGTTGTATATATTGAAATTGGCTTTTTAAATTTTTAGTATAGGTGATGCACGATGTTGCATTAGTTTTAGGTGTTAATAGCGTAGTGATTCCACAGCTCTGTGTGTTATGCTGTGCTCACCCCAAGTGTAGCTCCCATCTGTCACTATACAGCACTGTAACAATACCATTGACCATATTCCCTGTGCTGTACTTTTTATTCCCATGACTTATTAATTCCATAACTGGAAGCCTGTATCTCCCACTCCTCTTCACCCATTTTGCCCATCCCCTCTCCTCCTCTCCTCTGGCAACCATCAGTTTGTTCTCTGTATTTATAGGTCAATTTTACTTTTTTATGTTGTTTATTCATTTGTTTTGTTTTTTTAGATTCCACATATGAGATCATAAGGTATTTGTCTTTCTCTGTCAGACTTATTTCACCTAGCATAATACCCTCAAGGTCCATCTATGTTGTCTCAAATGGCAAGATCTCATACTTTTTATAGCTTGGTAATATTCCATTGTGTATATATATCACATCTTCTTTATTCATTCATCTATCAATAGTCATTTGTATTGCTTCCATATCTTGGCTATTATAAATAATTCTGAAATAAACATAGGGGTGAAATTATCTTTTTGAATTAGTATATTTGTTTTCTTTGGGTAAATATCCAGTGGTGGAATTATTGAATTCTATGCTATTTCTATTTTTAATTTTTTGAGGAACCTCTATACTATTTTCCACAGTGGCTATACCAATTTACATTCCCATCAATAGTGCATGAGGGTTCCTTTTTCTCTACATCCCTGCCCAACACTTGTTATTTCTTGTCTCTTTGATTCTAGCCATTCTTACAGGTATTAGGTGATGTCTCTTTGTGGTCTGGATTTGCACTTTCCTGATGATCAGTAATGTTGAGAATCTTTTCATGTGTCTCTTGGCCATTTGTATGTCTTTGGAAAAAAGTCTATTCAGGCCCTCTGCCCAAATTTTTTTATTTGGACTTTCTTTTGGTGTTGATTTATGTAAGTTTTTTATAAATTTTGGATATTAACCCCTCATTGGATATATCATTTGCAAATATCTTCTCCCATTCAGTAGGTAGCCTCTTTGTTTTGTTGATCCTTGACTGTCCAAAAGCTTTTTACTTCGATGTAGTCCCAATATTTTATTTTTGCTTTTGTTTCCTTTGCTTTAGGAGACATATCTAGAAAAATGTTGCTGGGGCTAATGTCAAAGAAATTACTGGATATGTTCTCTTCTAGGATTATTATGGTTTCAGGTCTCACATTTAGGTCTTTAATCTATTTTGAGTGTAAGAAAGTGTTCAGTTTCATTCTTTTGCATGAAGCTATCTAGTTTTCTCAGCATAATTTATTGAAGAGACTGTCTTTTCTCCATTGTAGTTCTTGCCTCCTTTGTTATAGATTACTTGTTGATCATGTAAACCTGCTTATTTCTGTATTTTCTGTTCTACTCTGTTGATCTATGTGTCTATATTTGTGCCAGTACCATACTGTTTTGATTACTACAGCTTTGTAGTATACCTTTAAATCTATAATTGTGATACCTCCAGCTTTCTTCTTCTTTTTCTAGATTCCTTTGGCTATCCAGAGGCTTTTGTGTTTCCATACAAATTTTAGGATTATTTGTTCTAATTCTGTGAAAAATGCTTTTGGAATTTTAATAGGGATGGCATTGAATCTGTAGATTTCTTCAGATTATATAGACATTTTAGCAATATTAATTTTTCCAATTCATGAGCACAGAATATTCTTCATTAATTTGTGTCATTTTCAAATTTTTTCATCAACATTTTATAGTTTTCAGAGCATAGGTTCTTTCACCTCTTTGGTTAAGTTTATTCCGAGGTGTTTTATTCTTTTTGATGCAGAAAGATGTAAATGGAATTGTTTTCTTAATTTCTCTTTCTGCTACTTCATTATTAGTGCATGGAAACACAACCAATTTCTGGGTATTAATTTTGTATCCTACAACTTTAATGAATTCATTTATGACTTCTAATAGTATTTTGGTGGAATCTTTAGGGTTTTCTATTTATAGTATCATGATATCTGCAAATAGTGGCACTTTAACTTCTTCTTTACCAATATGAGTGCTTTTATTTCTTTTTCCTGTCTGATTGCTGTGGTGAGGACTTCTGCAACTCTGTTGAATAAAAGTGGTGACAGTGGACCTGGTGGTGTTCCAGACCTTAGAGGAAAGGCTCTGTTTTTTTTTCACCATTGAGTATAATGTTAAAAATTAGCTTTTTTTGAGGAATAATTCTATGAATGCTAACACTTTTTTAGATTGATGTAACCTCCACCACAATTGAGATACAGAACAGATACAGCACTCCCCAAAACTCTCTAGTGCCATTGCTTTATAGTCCCATCCTCCTCCCATGCCTATCCCTTGCAACCACCTATCTGTTTTTATCATGTAGTTTTGTTTTTCCTAAAATGTCATATAAATGGAATTATACAGTATATAACCTTTTGAAAATCCATTCATCCAGTCATCTGTCTTTTTCACTGGTATACTTAAACCATTTACATATATTTATTGATATGTACTTTGATAATGTTAGAATTTAGGTATATTGTGTTAGTAATTGTTTGCTGCTTTTCTATTCTCTTGTCCTTCCTCTGTTTCTCCTCCTTTGCTTTTTTGGGAGATTATTTAATTTTTTAAATTTCAACTGTTAATTTACTGATTGGGTTTTTTATTATATCTCTTTGTAGACTTTTTTTTTTCAGTGATTTCCTTAGGATTATAATATACAGATTTAGCTTTTTACACTCTATAGTTAATATTTATTACTTCAAGTGACATATAGAAAACTTACCACTGTGTAAGATCCTTTAACCTTCCCTTTATGTTGCAGTTTCCATATGTATTACATCTAAATATAGAAAAAACCTTATTTGGCCATGTTTTTGCTGAGACTTTTTGTCCTTTCCATTTGTTTCAAGTGTTCATCCTTACCTCTTGAAACATAATTATAATATCTTCTTTGAAGATTTTGTCTGAAATTCCAATATACATGTTTTTTTCAGCATTGACAGCTGTTGATTGTCTTTTCCCTTGGGGGCTGATACTTTCCTGGTTCTTTATATGCCTGGTTCTTCATTTGGCTTATATCCCTGGACATTTTGAAAATTAGATTATAAGACTCTGCATCTTGTTTAAATCCTATGTGATAGGTGGTTTTTTGTTTGGTTTCGTTTTACTAGGCAATCAACCTACTTAGTTTCAGGCTACAATTTCCATTCTACCTCCTGTGGGCTTTGGTTCCAGTGAAAGTCTTTTGCACAACTAACTTAGTGGCCAATCTAGGAGCATAGTTCCCAAAGCATTTGCTGTGTTTTTGTGGGCCAGATCTTTGCACGTGCAGCATGGGGAGGTGAGCCCAGCAGTTTATACACCAGTTTATGTAATAACTCTCTACAGTTCCCTTCTCTTTGTAGTCTCCTCGATACCTTCTGGTTCTCTGGGTCCTTATTTTATGGTCCTCTAATCAAAAAGCCAGACCTTTATTTTCTCTATTTTTCCACTTTCTGCAATTGATACTCTTATCTGGAGCCAAGTAGTAGGACAGAGGGGAATAAAAAGCAAAGAAAATTCATCCGTTGCATTTTGAATCATAGTTCCTTTTGTCAGTATTTCCTCCTTTAGTATTTTAGGTGCCTGCCCAGTCTCTGTGCCACTGAAGAGAAGAGGAGAGGAGTGGAGGGGAGGAGAAGGGAGGGGAAGAGAAGGGAGAGGAGGGAAGGGAAGGGAGGGGACAGGAGGCAAGGGCAGGGGAGGGGAAGCAAAAGGGACAGGGAAGGGAGAGCAAAGCGAAAGAAAGAGGGATTTACCTCTATTCTTTCTGGACTTTGGTGTCTTATTTCTGCCTTCTTAGTATGGAGAATAAGGCCTTCTCTGTTCAATCCAGGTGACATTTTCTAGGTTTCAGGTTGCTTTTGAGTCCAAGGCAGGCGATAATAAAGCAGGGGGAAGAGATATTCAACTCTGGTTTGGTGGTACATCTAATTCTGGACTTCTTCCCAAATCTGCTTGCTACCATTTAAGTCAGAGCTATCTATCTATACCTTCTGTTCAGAGTTTATATTAGCATTCTGCTGGAGAGATAGAGCAGAGTGAGCTTACTTCATCTTGCCCAGAACTGGATTCACTGACAAATTACTTAAGCAAATATTTACATAATATAGAAATAACTTTCTATATGCTATAGTCAAGTCTAAAAATAATTCTTACTATTAAATGAACATATAAAATATTTTTAATATATTTGATATAATAGAGAATCATTCATAAAAGCACTGTATAATAATGTAGTCATTTTGAATAATAAGATCTTTATATGTTTAGTAATCATATTTTTAATTAAACCAACCATTTTCGTGTGATAGATTTCAAGTTTATAAATGTTACAGGCATTTATGTTTGTTAAATGTCAAATTTATATTCCCCAAAAGACAAATAAAAATATTTGATAAAATTACAGAGAAAAAGAACAGAAAAAAAAATAAGAAAAAAGAATCACAGGGAAAAAATAGTAAGATGGTAATAGGGAGTAAAATGTTCAATAATTTGGCCACTCAACATATTTGGATATGGCAGTCTATTAAGCATATTGTCATTTGTTTTCCTCAATAACTGAGATTCTTGATTGAAAGCTTCATTTTTCACTGTGTTGTGGGCATTGTTCCATTCCTTCAACTCAGAAAACGAGCTCATATATCAGGAAACAAATTAAAATTTAAGGAAAAATGGCCCCAACAGTACACTCTGGTGAAAGCCAAGAAAGAAAAAGAAATATAAGGCAATGTAAATCAGTCTGTCTTGTTAAGCAAATCTAAAGCACTGCTTAAAGATTCTGCATAAGGGAAATACAACCTTCATGCCAGCTGTGGTTTCTGCCTATTGTTGTGTCTAATGAAAGGTTATTTTCCTTTTGATGTTTATTCTAGAATAACAATAGAGTTCATTGATCTCAAATTCTAGGTTGTTTTTGCCAATCATCCACCTACAGTTTTATATTATTTTTTATGTAACATTTTAAAATTTTCTCTAAATGTGCAAACAACAATTTTTTTTTAGATGGAAGATTTCTTAGGTTTTAAAGTCATTGTGTTTGTTAATCTAAGCAAGCTAAAAATCCAAGGCAACACATTTTCTTAGGTTTTCTTTTGACATTGTGTTAGAGACTTTTGTTATTTTATTTTTAAGTCATGTGCTCACAATCTGTTTTTCTCTGCTCAGTTTCAGAACATCTCTAAAGAGAAATAAAGCATGTCTTTGGAAATAATATATTTTGTTTAAAAAAATGGAAGAAAATGTTCTTTGACAATGATAGGTTGATACACAGTTCAGAATGCCCATAGTAAAAAGCTTTCTTTTTCCTCTCTTTTTTTCATCTGAATGCAAAAGTATGATATTCCTCTAAGTGATAAAATGCTTTCATTGGATTTCAAGAAAAAAGGAGATGTTAGATTAATCTGGGCCCAATATTCTTACCACCATGAGCTTCAATAAAACAGAAGCTTCACATCAATAATCTAAGGGAAGTGTAAGAAGCTTTAGCAAAGGGTCATGTTGCTCAACCTGGCTCTGAATAAGAAATTTATATCCACATACCCATATTCTGTGCTATATCAGCAAATGTTCCAAAATATCCCCATCTTAAATCTTTCTTTTCATCTTGTTCTTGGTTTTGCCTTATCTTTGGCTCTCTACATCAATAAGAACATTCTAACATGCTGGAACAGAGCTTGTGCACACCTTTGAACATTTACATCAAAAATTCTATGTCATCAATCCAAAGATTACATTAGTTTTAAAAGCAAGCCAGTGAATCAAGGGAGTTGGGTTCAAATGTGGATGATAGCAAGCCTCTTTAAAAATTTTTATCAACATTTCTACCTGAGAAATATACATACATATACATAGATATATACATCTACATGTACATGTAGATGTATCAGTAATAATTTTTATTAATTCAACAAGTATGTTTTTTGTACCTACTCCATACCAGGCAGTATTCTAAGTTTTAAGAATACAGTAATGGATAAATTAGATAAAAATTTCTGTCAAAAAAACTTGCATTCTACTTGAAGAAGACAACCAGTTAACATAATAAATAAATTATAAATATGTTAGAAAATGTTAAGTACTATAGAAAAAATAAACCAGGATAAGAAGAATAGAGAGCCAAGTTTGGGGTACAGTATTTAATATTTACAAATGTGAGAAGGTCACGTTTGGACAAAGACTTGATAGAAGTAAGGAAATGATTCAGTTACCTGGTGGAAGAGCCTTCCAGACAGAAGTAACAGTCAAGGCAAAGGCTCTCTAGGCCAGAATGTGCCCAGATTTTTGGAGAACCAGCCAGGATACTAACGTATAGTAAGGAAGAAAGCAGCAGGAAATAAAATTAGAGAAATAAAAGGGGCCTGAAGGAATATGACCTTGAAGGCCATTGAATTGAACTTGACTTGTTACTCTGACAAGGAAAGTCATTATTAGTAGGTTCTGAGCAAAGGAGGGAATTGAGTATCATTACTTTTCCAAAAGATTACTACTAGCTGCTCTGTTGAATATAAATGGAAAAAAGGGATGGGGGAAAGAAATGAAGCAGGGAAGTCAGAGAGAAAGCTTTTGCAATAATCTCACTGAAAGATAATGATGATGGGTGTAGACCAAGATAGTGACCATGGAAGAAGTAAAAAACTGGTGGGTTTTTATATATATTTAAAAAGTGAATCCACAGAGTTTACTGACAAATTGAATGTCATATGTGTAGAGAGGAGTCATGGATAACTCTAAGATTTTAGGACATAAAACCTGAAAGAATAAAATGCCCATTAGCTGAGATGTGGAAGACTAAAGGAGAATAAGGTTTTTTGAGAGAAGATGATGAGTTCAGGAATCTGTTTTAGATATGTTAGATTTAAATTATCTATTAGAAAAAAAATAATAAAAATAAATTATCTATTAGAAATCCCAGTTGATATGTCAAGGTAGTATTTAAACATATAATTTTAGAGATAAGGTGAGAGGTCTGGACTAGATATATGCATTTGGGTATTTTCAATATGTAGATAGTATTTAATGCATTTAGACTGGTTGTAGTCACCAAGGGAATGAATGCAGAGATTACATTCTCATTCTCTCCTGAACCCACACTTCAGTCTGAATTTTATCCCAGTACCCCAGCAAATGAATTCTTACAATGAACACAATGACCGCCATGTTGACAAAATGATCAAAACTCAGTCTTCGTTATACTCAACCTCTCAGCAGCATTTGGCACCCTTCATCATGCTCTCTTTGAAATACTTTCTTCCCTTGGGTTTCTTGGTTTTTGTCTTGACTTACTAACTACTCTCTCTTAGCCTCCTTTGCTATATATATTTCTCATCCTGTAAATTTTGAATAATGTAAGGTCCCAATTCTCAGTCCTCATACATCTTTATCTACTGTCATTCTCTGGGTTCTTATCGAGTCTTGGGGCTTTAAATTCTATTAATATGCTAACAACTCCCAAATTTCTATTTCTCGACCTCTTTCTGAAACTCACGACATGTCTATCTAGTTGCTTACTAGACAGTTCTACTTGGGCTGTCTTAGCCTAAGCCAGGGAACTTGTTTTCCATTATTTTATTATGGAATACCATCTTAGGGATAAAGAATGAGAGATAGGAAAGTGAAGCAAGACAATAGGGAGAGTCAAAATATGGATACGTCATGGACCTGACTACTTCCAAGTTTGACTAATTATTTCATCCTTTGGGACATCCCTGCATTTCATAGAGAAAGAAGAATATATTTATCAGTTCCTGCCTCCCATTGTCAAGGATTCAAACCAGAAGCTAGTTCTTGCCTCTCATATATAATCTGTACTTTATTCCATTTTATCTCCTTTTATGCCTTCTTTAGGCTAATTCTATATTTTTTATGATTTCATTTTCTTGTTTATTTGTTATTAGCTATAATTCTTTTTTCAGTAGTTGTTAAAGGCATATAGTATACATGTTTAACTTACTATATCCTCCCTTCAAGTAGTATACTATCATTTTGCATTTAAGAATTTTACAACAGTATTTTTCTTTTCTCCTCCCATCTCAGACTTTGTACTATTGTTGTCATATATTTTACTTAAATATACATCATGAACCCATAATACATTGTTATTATTTTTGCTTTAAGCAGTTATCTTAGAAGGTAATAAAATATGTATTTGATATTTATCCACATACTTTGCATTTCCATTGCTCTTCATTTCTTTTTATAAATCTAGTTTTCTCTCTGGTATTATTTTTTTCTGCGTGAAGGACTTCCTTTCACATTTCTTGTAGTGCTTATTCATGGTGATGAATTCTTTCGACGTTTTTATGTCTAATGAGGTCTGTATTTTACCATCGTTTTGAAAGAAATTTTTGCTTAGCTAGGTTGACAGTGTTTTCCTACCTGTTCTTTAAAGTCATTGCTCCAGTATCCTCTGGCTTGCACTATTTTTGACAAGGAGTCTGTTGTAATTCAGCATCTCTGGCCTCTTCTCACTAGATACCAGTAGTGCATTTGTTTCCTCAGTTTTGACAACCAAAAATGTATCTGGGCATTGCTCAGTTTCCTCTAAGGAGAGTGAAATTGTCTCCAGTTTAACTGAACCACTGATTTATATTTATTATGTATGTTGTTCTTTAGCTGTTTTACTTTTTATAGTTTGATCATGAAGTACCTTGCAGTAGTTATCTTTATGTTTCATGTGCTTGGTATTTTTGTTTCTTGCAACTTTAAGTTTATAGTTTTCATTAACTTGGAACTTTTCGCCATAACTTTTAAAGATATTTTTCTATCTTCTCTTTCTCTTCTGCCATCAGTAGCTCCAGTTATATGTACATAGGCCTTCTTGAAGTTGTCCTATATTTCACTCATGTTCTGTTCATTTTTTCAGTCTTTTTCTGTGTTTTCTTGTGGGTAGTTTCTATTGCTATGTATTCAATTTAACTAATCTCTTATTCCACAGTTTCTAATCTGTTAATTCCCTCCATTTTTTTCACTAAAGAAATGGTATTTTTCATCTCTAGGAGGTTGATTTGGATCTTCTTTTTATATCTTATATGTATCACTTAATATATCTTCCATATATCACTTCCTTTACCTTTTTTTGACATATAGCATTCGTTTTAAAAACTGTTTTAAAGTCTTTATCTACTAATTCTATCATCTGTGTCATTTCAAGGTTAGTTTCTATTGATTTTTTTTCTCCTTCCCATTATGACCTTTATTTTTTTTTTCTTTGACTATCTCATCACTTTTGGTTCAATGTTAACCATTATAGGTTTTACTTTGTAAGGTACCAGATATTTTTATATTTCTATAAATGTTCTTGGGCTTTATTCTGTGGATTTGGCAGTTTAATAATCTTATTCAGTCAAACAAAGTTCAGTGCTATGTTTAGAGACATTATATATATATATATGTATATATGTTATATATGTAATATATATATACATAAAGAGACATTATATATAATATATATATAAGGAGATATTGTGTATATATACTCAATATTTTAAGACAATTCTATGGAACAAGTTCTTATAATTAAGTCAAATTATTAAATATGAGTTTAGTGCATATGTTTTTATAATATTTTATGTAAAACTTAGAAATCAAGAAAGTTATCCTTTCTCAGATAATGTATCACATTTTTAAATTCATTCATTGATACATATAGTAAATATTTACCAAGCCTTCCCATGAACCTGGCACTGGGCAAGGTACTAGGTATATAGCGATGATCAACACAGACACAGTCACTGCGTGATGAATTTTATAATACAGCAAAGAAAATGGACAGGAACAAGAAACTTCAATTGTACATTTTATTACAAAATATAGGTGCAACGTGTTTAAATGGGGAAGCCTAATCTGCTTAAATATGTTTTCCTAGGGAAGTGACGATTAGATTGAATCCTAAGAAGGTGAGTAGGAACAAACTAAATGAAGATAGGATTGGAGATGGAGTAGGGGACTGTTTAGGCCACTAATGTAATATGTCACATATCAATCAATATAGGCTAGAGGGCCAGTTCTGGTGTTAGTGTTGTTGGAATTTTACTTTTTTTTTTTAAAGATTCTACTTGTTTATTTGAGAGAGAACACGAGCAGGGGGAGGGGCAGATGGGGGAGGGAGAAGCAGATTCCCCACTGAGCAGGGAGCCTGACTCAGGGCTCCATCCCTGAACTCCTGGATCATGACCTGACCAGAAGGCAGATTCTTAACCGACTGAGCCACCCAGGCGCACTGGAATTTTACTTTTTTATAATTGTGAAATGATTTTGTTTTGGTTTAAAATGCAAACAGTACAAGGGATACAAAAAGCACACTGTACCTACAATCGCTATGGCTGCTTCTAACAGTTTAGGGTGTCTGACAGAATTTCTTTCTATCGAATATTATGAACACACATAAACATCTCAGATAAATTCATACTGTAATAATGTTCTGTGTATATCCTAAAACTCCTAATGGACTTTTATTTATACCAAAAAGTATAAATATAAACACACTTTTTCTTTATATTTATGGAATATCAAAATTGGTTAAGTCAATTTCTATGTCAACGTTGTTTCCATTTCTTAAAATATTACTAACAATGCTGGAATAAATATCTGTGCGTACATTTTATTAATTTTCCTGATTGCTTCTAGAATAACTTATAAGAGTTAAATTTTCTCGGTGAAATTTAAAACGATGTTTAGAGAAGGCAGTTCATAAATAATATCAATGCTGTAGTCAGTGTGCTCACTTTTTAGATAGTAGATTGTCATCCATTTCTTACCAAGAAATGTGTTGAAGTATATCTTAATGCATTTCAGTTGTACTCCACATTTATTCAGAGTATCGCCTCATTAAAACAGATAAATATGAGATCAGTTGGTCAAAATGAAGCAAAAATGCCTACATGTAATTAATCTACATTCATTTATTTCATCGGAAAATTGTAGAAAAAAATGACACTAAATATCAGCTCTTTTTTTGTGATAATTTCTAACCAAAAAATAAAATGTGAAATTATTCTTTCAATTTTAAGATTTGCTTCTTCTGCATTCAGTGTGGTGTCTTTGGTAGTTTGATTCTTTCAGTATAATTTTGGATAATATTGAAAATTTTGATGAAATTTGACATACTGAAATTAAGCTTACTAAGATTCATCTGGATCTGGGCTGACCTACCATATTAAAACTAAGATATAAAAAAAATTAAAAAAAATTAAAAAATAAAAATAAAAATAAAACTAAGATATACATAATAAGCTTTAAATGTGAGTGTCTTGCAATTTGGAGAAATATCATCAGGTGACTCAGACCTTTATTATTACCCAGTGTTGAGCTACATTTAAAATCTGCTATCGATGGGATTATTTGTGGATAATGGCTGTGGTTATTTATAAAAGAGGATGTAGTTCAATTTCCTTTATCATGTTGTCATGGTCAATATGTTTGTGTCTCCCCAAAATTAATGTGTTGAAGTCCTATCCCCAAAAGCTGATGTTAAGAGGTAAGGCCTTTGGGAGTTGCTTCAGCCATAAGGGCCGATCTTTCATGAGTGAGATTAGCGCTTTATAAAAGCGGCTCCAGAGAAATCCCTACCCCTCCCACCAAACAATAAAAAAGTGAGAAAGTGCCAGCTTTAAAGTGGGAAGAGGTCTCTCACCAGAGAATGCAACTATGTTGGTGCCTTGATTTTGGATTTCCAGCGTCCAGAACTCTGAGAAATAAATTTTTGTTGTTTATGACTACCAGGTCTGTGGTATTTTGTTATAGATAGCAGCCCAAAGAGACGGACTAAGACACATATAAACATCAACTTTAAAGTGTGATCCTACCTGGGGCAAATAATACATTATGGGTTAATTAAATAAATTAATTAATTACTTAATTTAAAAAAAAGTGTGATCCTAAAAATGCAATTTCACTTGTTTTATTTAAACAAAAATTTTCATCTTGAATCAGAATCTCTAGCCCATAGATATGTAGAATTTTTCAACTAAGAACCTGAACACTATGCTCCCATTTCAATAATGACAGTCTTTTATTCATGAACTACAATCCATCCTTTATCTCTGACCGCACATGCAAAGTTGAACTTATTCTATCAGCAAGGCTATCAGGATAAAAATGATCGCTGTAATTGATTTCAGACTCGTTGCTCCAGTTAAGAGGGAAAACTTGATGACCACAGACCTTTCACTGGATTATGAAGGACAATCTGCTAATCTGCTTCTCACAACTGCCTTTATAAACTGGCCACTGTCACATACTGATAGTCTTTCTCTGGTTACATTAATGGCTATTAGTAGTTACAGTCGAGTGAAGAGAGTTGCTTATTTCTAATACGTTATTACCTAATTGATTTAATTCTCAAAGTAAAATATTATTTAGCCTAATATCCAAGTGTTGGACATCTCTCCATACAGCCTACTCACAGCAGTTGCTGGCTTTTTATCATAGGTAAACTTTCACAAACTGAGGGATAAGTTCATGGAAATGTGCCTTCTCAGCTATGGCCATTAGGCTCTCACAGGCTAGAGATTGGAAAATGGTTTATCACCATCCTGTTTCAATAAAATATAATAGGTATGAATCAGGAGTGCAAAGATTCCAGATGGCATGGTGCATTTAATTTCGGAGCTATGCTTTTCTCATTAGAAAAGTAATATTTAATCATTGTCAGAATTTTGGAACATAAAGAACTGTATTGAAAATAAATAAAAATCACCCATGCATCTAACTCCCAAAGATAATCCCTCCTAACAGCTTGGTACATTTCTTAATAGTCTTTTTCTATGCATATATGGTTGTTGATTTTTATAATAACTGTGATGATACTATAAATTGTTTTATGTGCTGCCTAAACATTTCCTCCTGTCACTAAAACTTTCTCTTGATTATTTTTTCTTAGCACTTGTACATTTGTTGAGCATGTAGTGGGTGCTCAATGAATGTTAAAAAGATCCACTACCCAGAGCTTCTTTAACTGCTAATTATCTGCTGTATCTCTCCCTTTTTAATTGCCGCTCCTCATTGCAACCTTTAGCATTATTTACCCTCTTCCCCCCACCAACAGTTTATTTTGAACAGATTTCAAAGCTATTATTTTGAACAATAATAGTGCAATCAACACCCGTGTACCCTTTACCTATGTGCACTCATTCATACCTTCTGCCACATTTGCTCTTTTTTTAAAAAAATCTATACACACTTTTTTTTCTGAACCATTTGAAAGCAAGTTAGAAACTTCTTGATACTTTGCCCTTGAATACATTTGCACAAAACTCCAAAGAATAAGAACATTTTCCTACATAACTACAACCCATTTTTATACCTAAGAAATTTAATATGCATGTAATAATGGTGTCTAATATGGATAGAGTTTATATCCACATTTTCCCCACTATGCAAACTATGTCCTTTATAGCTATTCTTGTTATTTTTTTGTTCTGCTGTTGCAAAATTCAACCAAACATCATTCATGGCATTTAGTTTCATCTTTTTCCTGAGCATTTTGGTTGCTGTGTAATAGATCTTGTAGTGCCTCAATTTAACATTTCCTCATTGCTGAATAATTGTGCTGTCATAAGTAAAATTTTAGTTTCAAATATTTTACCATAAAATTAATGTATTTCATAATATAGAAATCAGAAAATATAGACAAAAAGCTAAAGAATAGCTCTGCTTATATGTTGGTATATATTCTTTCTGTGCATGGTAGAGATTTATATAAATGTGTTTACAAGAACACGATCATAGCAAATGTATATTTTACACAGGTATATTAAACACATGTATGTACACACATGTATTTTTGAACAGTATATAGGGAAGTATTTCTGCATCAATAAATAGAAATTAATTATATCATTCTAATGGCTGCTTAGAACCTCTTTAGTATTTCATAATCATTTAATCAATCTACTATTTTTGTGTAATTAAAATTGCGGTATTTTAAGAAAGCAATAATTAGTATTTTTTAATTAAATTATTTTAGCACATTAGTCATTATTTCTTTAAGATATATTGCTTATCTTGAAACTGATAAAATAGAGTCCTATTTTTAGGCATTTGTTCTTTATTGAATGCTCCAAAGAAAGATTGTTCTTTATTGAATGCTCCAGAGAAAGATTGTTAACAATTTCTACTCCTATCAGAAGTTTGTAGACTGTTTGGAACAATGTAACTTCTAGTTTTCAAAATGATTGAACCATGTGTTCAATAAACTCCTCAGTAAAACTTTCTCTGCCTTGTTCTGCCGTGTAATTTGAAATGCTTAATTTAGCCAGCAATTCTCAAACATTTTGGTCTCAGAACAGCATTATACTCTTAAGTATTTTTGATGACCTCAAACACCTGTGTGTGAAATATAAATAACAAAAACAGGTTACATCTCTCAATATTGACTGTGTTAGAGATGAAAACTCAGAAATTTGTATAATATTTATTTATTAAAAACAGTAATAGATCCATCACATGCTAATATAAATAACGCTTCATAAAAAATAGTATTTCCAAAAGAAAAGCATTTAGTGAGATGATATTTTTGCAAATATCTTTCCTGTCTAGCTTAGTAGAAGGCAGCTGGATTCTCGGATCTGCATCTGTACTGAATCTGTTGCAATGACATGTGCCATGTTGCCTCTGGAAAACTCTACTATATGCTTGTAAGAGAGTGAGAGAGAATATTTTAGTATTATTATAAAAATACCTTTGATCTTATGTTTGGGAAAGTCTCAGGGACCCCAGGGGTTCTCAGCGTACACTTTTAAGGACCTCTGCTTCAGCCTACAGTAAAAGTGGTTTAATGCAGTGTTTAGGAATATGGACCTCACGAGCCAGACTGCCTAGATACAAATCGAGTCTCCGTAACCGAGCTGGGTGGCTTCAGAAAATTATTTATACCCTACCAAGCTATATATGCAAAAGAGTAGCTAAAGGTGCCTACCCCACATAGTTGCAGTGAGAAGGAAAGGAATTAAAGGAATTAATGTTGTCAGAGTCTTAAAAACATGCCTGGAACAGAGTTAGTGCTGTATGTTTGTGCAAGCTGTGTATTGGAGTGTGATTCTGTATTTGCCATTCTTTCCCATGTATCTTTCTACATTGCTAACAGTCCCAAGCTGTTTTAATAATTATAACATTAAGATACATTTTTTAATATCTGGTAGGACACAGCCTCCTTCATTAATCTTCATTTTCAAAATATCTTGGCTGATAAAGCATGTTTAGTCTTTCAGATCATTAACCAAGTTCTAGGAATATTGAGAATTGATCAGGATTACATAATAATTAAAATTAATTTGGCTGTAGTTTTATCATTATAATATTAAGCTTTTAAATTGTGAAACAAGATATTTCTGTTTATTTGAACAGACACTTTGAAATCTCAGTAACTTGAAAATAATTCAAGCTCTGAAGTTGCTAGATAGGGACACCTGGGTGGCTCAGTTGGCTGAGCGTCTGCCTTCGGCTCGGATCATGATCCCAGACTCCTGAGATCAAGTCCCACATCGGGGATCCTGCTTCTTCCTCTGCCTGCTGCTCCCCCTGCTTGTGCTCTCTCTCTCTCTCTGACAACTAAATAAATAAAATCTTTAAAGTTGCTAGGTAATCATGGTAGAGTCTTTATCATGAAAAGATTTCCGTTTTTAAAACTGAGAAATAAAACTTCAGCTTAGAAAAGTTTTATTTGTAACCTCTAATAACAATGGTTTTGATAAACACGAAAATAAATGTGTTCAATGCCTTTGTTGGGTCTGGATGCTTAGAGGCATGATCAGCAGCATTTTAATCTGGGTAGATAATTCCTCTTTGTAAAATAATTCACAAGTAAATACACTTCTATGATCAAAATTTTCTTATGTCAGTAACAGGAACAGATTTGCTTTCACACTGATATTTTTTGATTTCACCAGATAGTCATTAACATTACATATAAATCCCCTATAGCTATAGACTTAACTGGTTACAAAACTAGCAAAGAATGACATCGTTAATTGCACATGTGGTCAGCAGAAACTGGAAAATTTTTCATCAATATAGAAAACAGCCCAGAACCACCTAAAGTAAAACAAAACTAAATCAGAATATGGAAGGGAAAGTTCTACCTATAGAATGTAAAAATACTATTTTCAGTGGAAATTTATATATAAACACTGCTGAAGTACATTGTTTATTGAATGTCTACCACGTTACCAGTAAATATCTTGGGACATTGCATGTGATATATAGTCTCCTCCCTTCAGCTCTGAATGGTTAAGTCATGCTAGAGATAAATCATACAGCCATGAAGTAATAGAGGCCAGTTTTTAACCCAAATCTGTTTGACTTCATCTCCTATGTGCATTTTTTTTTTCTCCTGGGGAATTTGGAGGCTCTTCTTTTTTTTTTCTTTTTTTCTTTCTTTTCTTTTTTTTTCTTTTTTTTCTTTTTTTCTTTTTTTTTCTTTTTTTTTTTCTTTTTTAGAGATTTTATTCATTTATTTGAGAGAGCGAGAGCATGGGTCTGAGCAGGGGGAGGAGCAAAGAGAGAAGGAAAGGGAGAAGCAGACTCCCCACTGAGTGCAGAGGAGATCCCAGGACGCTGAGATCATGACCTCAGCAGAAGTCAGACACTTAAAGGAATGAGCCACCCAGGTACCCTGGGAGGCTCTTTGACACCGCAGCAAATCTCCTGAGAATAAGGAGAGGCTGTTTGTTCACAAGTGGTTACTCCTATGTAAACCTTTAAGACCCCATCATTTCTGAGGTTTCCCCCAATGCTGTAAAGACTCCTTCTTGCTAGCTTGAAAGTATTCCACTTAATGTCAGTAGAGTCTCTACACCCAGACTTTCCTTCTTACTACTACTTCTCAGAATACATTTTCCATCAGCCCACACGGCTACTCCCCATCCATAACCCTTTCCTTTTCCTTCTCCCTCCACTATTTATTCTTCCATTTATGTATTTATTCACTCATACTATGTGCCTTCACCCAAAGTTCTAAGTGCTGGTACCTTCTCTCACTCCTCTCTTTTAGCCTTTCCTGGTCTTCTCTTACTAAAGTCCTACTATTTATTCCAAGGCTCTGTGGTTTATGAGTGATCTGAATTAATCCTTAAAGAGAAGCAGAGCTAAAAATCTTGCCTGGCAAAATGCCACGAAGGCCTAAAATAAAGTCTTCCTTTTAATTCTTCTGTTTAGTGACCTTGGTAAAAACTTTCCTTCTCTGACTTCAGACTTTTTTTTTTTAATTCTTGTTGGGTATATGTAACTGCTAAAGCTGGATGTTGATTGACTTCAGCAAGATTGGATCACCTCCCAGTTCTGTCTGTAGTCTCCACAAATCCAGGTCACTTGTATTATGTTAAATCATATGCTACTTCAGGAAAACTCTTAAAAGGCAAATAGCAACATTACATAGTTATCCTGGGACTATACTTTCACTCTTCTCTATCAGGAAAATTTGAATATTTGTTCTGCTAATAAATGATATTCTTAAACAGTTACCTACTTGTGGAAAATAAAAAGTGCTTTTCACATTATTTTTCCAGCCCAAAAAGTCCCCCCAATACAACGAACTTTGTATAATTCAAAATAGAGCAGATTAACATTAAACCCTTATATAGATTATAAAAAAAATATTTTTGACATAAATATCTGCCTCCAACTCACCTAATTAATCTGTGAATGCTACAAGTCATTAATTATAAATTATGATGTCACATTTACCACCAATTTTAAAAATGTCCAAGACCTTGTTCCCATAGCAGTCACAACAAAATATTGCATTGAGAAAAATCAATCTTCTAAAGAAGAATCAGGTGAACTGGTCAGTGTCCCTGGACTGCAAATACACACATGGCTTTATGAACACAATGGAAGGTACATTTCTACACACTCAAAATAGGAACGTTAACATGAGAGGATAAAAGGATGTATTCCTAAGAGCCTGAATTAATCATACATCTAACTTCACTCCATTTCTAAACTTGAATAAAGCTCATGAGTGTAATTTTTGGAGGAATATAAATTATTGTACTTTTTCTCTGATCAGCAGTGTAAAGTGTTGGCTGGAAAATAATAGAGATGATTTTTCATGTATTAAAAAAATCTTTTCAGAGGTGTAAAACTTAAGACATCAAGTGACAAACCAAATACTTGTTATGTTGCAATATTTAATAGGACATTATCTTGGCACTCTGACAATCCTAACATAATTTTGCTGAACATCTAGCTCCTAAAAACATAGAACTCTTTGAAGTCTGCAACTCCAACTTTTTTATCAGTGTACTTACAAATAGAAATAATATCAAGGCCAGGAGACTTGACCGCATAAACTATGTCTGAGAAAGTTGTCCTCTAGTAGAAGAATTGACAGAGGCCGCTGCACAAATATTGACTGATAATAATAGAGCGACACACCTTACGTACAAGGAGAGCCAACCACCCCATCCTACATGAATCAGGGACTATCAGCTTCTCATGGGATCCTTTAGCAGCCCTCTTTCATCCAGGTTAATTCTATTACTTGCTCTCATAGGTGGTGTCTGGCCTGTCTAACACCTGGAATTGACTGATTTACTGACTGACATTTATTTAAATTTCTTTTCAAGTAGTGGTTATATATGAACTTCCTGTTTGGTAAAGAACAGGGCCTTACCTGCTTTCTTTTCAACATTATCTCAAAGGCCCTCATGGTGCTAATGGACATGCCTGCCTGCCAGCCTTGACCTGTGTCAGTGTTTGTTTTTTTCAATTTTTGTCTTGTCTGAACCATGCCTGACTCTAATTCCCGGTGTCCGTCCACTTGCCACTGATAAGCTCTTGCTCTGTCCTTCCCTACCATCTCAATCGCTTCTAGATTTCCCCTAATAACTTTGCTTTCTGGGCGCTCTGAAATGTCTGGTAGCATTTCCACCACCTGTTCTCAGTCTCGTTAGTGCACATGTTTTTAGGCTTTGCCAAAGTTCAAAAGAGTGAGCCAGCAGGATGATTGGATCAGAGTTTGTTTCTACATTGTATTTTCCTTTGACTACACGTTTTTAAAACAAAATAGTATTGGGAACCTAAAATAGATGAAGGAATGAGTAGCATACCTATAGAAAGAAATCCCAGAAAGTTGTTTGGTTGGTTGGTCTACAGTAAAGGTCTACCTTCTCTCCAACTCTCCCTTCCAGCTTAGCAACCTGAATTTGTTCTTGCTTTAAAGTGTTAAGATCAAAATTTCAAAATAGCCAAAGAAGTACCAATGAATCAAAAAATACCAATGAATCACCGAAGTAGTAATTAGTAAAAATTTGCTATGCACACACCAAAAAGATTGCAAACAGAGAGTACTCAAACCAGAACATGCAATAAAGCTCAGGGGTATATTGTTATAAAGCAGCTTAGGGGTGCCTGGGGGGCTCAATCAGTTGGGCATCTGAGTCTGGATTTCAGCCCACATCATGATCTCAGGGTCATGGGATCCAGCCCTGTGTCAGGCTCTGCACTCAGCGCAGAGTCTGCTTGTGGCTCTCCCTCTGCTCCTACCCCCTGCTTACTCGCTGTCTCTCTCAAATAAATAAATAATATCTTTTAAAAAAAGAAAGCTGGGGTGCCTGGGTGGCTCAGTGGGTTAAAGCCTCTGCCTTCGGCTCAGGTCATGATCTCAGGGTCCTGGGATCAAGCCCCGCATGGGGCTCTCTGCTCGGCAGGGAGCTTGCTTCCCCCTCTCTCCCTGCCTGCCTCTCTGCCTACTTGTGATCTTTCTCCTCTCTGTCAAATAAATAAATAAAATCTTTAAAAAACTATTTAAAAAAAAGAAAGCAGTTTATATCATCATGAGAGAGCAGAGGCTATTTATTCTTCATGATGATTGGCTACAATATTAGAATTTTCAGTGATTACTTTATATCAACCTTGGGAAAGGGTTCAAGTTTTGCATATCATGAGGCACAAGCAAGAAATGATCCAGGTCAGGTTAGCCTTGCAAAATAAGCTAAATTGAGCTTTGGATGATTAAACAGGTTTAGTGTGCTTAGAATTAAAAAAAGAGAGAGAAAGAATAGTGTTAAGATCAAAATAAAACCCACTGTCCCCAGGACCAAAGATCTCAATAGTAAGTGTTTAATAAGTATTTGTTATTGCTATTACTAGCAATACTTTTGACATTTCAGGAATCAAATGGCCCCATTAAAAGCAAATTCGATCTTATTTAAAACATTTTAAACATTTAGAAAAAGAAGTCACTTGATGCCCTACGTGACTTTGCTCCTTTCTCATGGACAAAAAGAAAGAAAGAACAGTCTCAAATCAAATTTAGGATTTTTCAAACTTTCAAGTATAGCAGTCCTTTAAAATGATTCCATCTTGCTGTGACCTTCTATGATCCATATGATATCTATAATGCTCAATTTCTTTATGTAAAACACAGGAAATGGACAGCAGGATTATAAAGAAGCGTTTCCCCCTAAATACCTCAGATGTATGATTTTAAACACATCGGTATGTTGGATATATGTGGCAGTCATGCCTTGTCATATATATTATTCAAGGATTTTTTTGTGCACCAAGTTGCATTAATTAATCATTCAAGCTGTCATTTATGATTTTAAAAATTCTTAGTATTGAATGTGTACAGCTTTGAAATTGATAGAAATTCAGTTGGTAAAGTGCCTTTTTTTGCAAAGAATGTCTGAATGGATTAGTAATGTTAAGCTAGAGATTCCTATGTATAGCTTTCTACTTTTATCACATTTTGGTTAATATATACATATAATAAAACTTTTGTTAAAGACAGAAAATATAAGGGAAAGAAATAAATATCTGATGGAAGAGTGTATAATAACCAATAAGTTCTTCTCTAGTTAATGGGAAAGACAACAATAATTGTTTCTATTTTTTAAATTTTTATTTTTTATTAAGTTTTAATTTTAATTCCAGTATAGTTAACATAGTTATATTAGTATCAGGTGTACAATATGGTGATTCAACGAATTTTATACATTACTCAGTACTCATCATGATAAGTGTACTCTTTATTGTTTTTAATTAGAGGTATGAAATAAGCTTGAAATAGGATTATAAGACATGCCAACACAACTGTGAAGGAAGAAAACACAGAAAAAGGGGCAAAAATCTCATATTTATTGAATTCCAACTATAAACCCATCAATGTGCTGGACACATGGTATATGCTGTCCTTATACAGCTTTCCCAGAATGCTATCAGATAATCAGTAGTAATTTTATCTTACAACTAAGAACGCAACCTTAGGGAGGTTATGTAATTCACCTAAACCTACCTGGCTATGCAATGTAGAATTCAGATTTGAATCCAGTATCTCAGTCTCCAAAGTTTATTCCTATTACTCCATAAAAAATGTTACCTCTAAGAGAGCAAATTTAGAGGAAGGAATTAGAATAACTACTTTTTTAGCTAAATTTTATTAAGTGTTGATTTGCTGCACACCAAATAAATGGTAAGCACGTTGCTTATATTTAAAATTTTTTTTCTTAAGAATTCAGATTTGTATTCAGTACATTTATCTCAAGATATGAGAAATGAACAAGTCCACTGGAATCCTGCCTAAACCATGCTATTTGTGATATGTCTGTTCCCTAAGTGCCCTCTGCACCATTTCCACTTCATTTTTACCTATAGTTCTCACCATCTAGCATAAGTTACCCATTTTGTTTATCTTCTCTCTCCCATATCTAAAATATAAGCTTCTTGAAGGTAGAAATGTTTATTTTATTGTTTCTTTGATTTCCAGTGAATGCAGCTCCCATCCTTGTGCATGTATGTTCACTGTCAAAGCTATTGGAATCTCTTTCATTTTTGTTTTCCAAACTTTGCTGATGCTGTAGCTTTCGGGGGGGTTTGGAGGTGATATTCAGGGATAGCTTTCAATCTGATGATTTTTGATCTTCACCTCTGGAGAATTTTCCTCTCTTATTAATTTGATATCCTCAACACCACTCCCCATTTTCTCTTGTCTGCCTCCCTGGAGCCCTTTTGGTCAAAAGGTTAACAGACTTTTTTTTAATTCTATTGTCTATTTATTTGTCATTTTCTTTTTCTTTCTGAGAAATTTACTTAGCTCTATCGTCCGCTCTCCTTTTAAAATTTTGGTTTGTCTATATCTCTCATGTTTTCTGATTATTTTTTCATAGTATCATGTTCTTTGATGGAAGCAATATTTTACATCTGATATCACAGTGCTTATGATGTTTGAAATTTTTAGCTTTCCCTGTCTCATTTCTATTTTCTTAGGATTCCTTTTATTGTATGAGGTTTTTATTTTGTTTTGTTTTTTAGTGTCCCTCATTCATTTGGATGTTTTCCTCAAATATCTGATGTTCTCTGGCTGCTCATTCATATTTTAAAGTGTAGCTCTTAAAAAGCTGATTACGTCAAGGCTGGTGGATCTCACCCTAGCATGACAATTAGGCAGCAAACTGACCACTTAATTTAGTGCTAGTCCCTTTAGACTAAAGTTTGCTAGACTTTACAGTTTGCTAGAATTGGAAGATCCTTTCTGTTAGACCTTTTAGTTTCTTTTTTTTTTTTTGACCTTTTAGTTTCTTTTTTTTTTTTGACCTTTTAGTTTCTTCAGGAGAGATTAAATCCCCACACTGTTTTTCTGGAAATAGAGCAAGGTTGTCTTTCAGTATGCAGACTTTGTGCTTTGTATATATTACCCCATCCCTCTGGAGTGCTTAGCATTCTATAATCCAGGCATCTTCTGCTTAAATCATCCCGAGAACACACCTCCAGACTACACTGGAGAGATATGGAATTTGACTGGCTGTAGGAGGAGAAGGCGCCACAGGTACTATTCCGTTTACAGATTCTTAAGCAATCTACTTACGTTCAGCCATGTACCCCCCTCACAGATCTGCTATACCAACTCACTTCAAGACTCAATCCCCTCAGTGGTTCTTTGTGGCAAGTCAAGAAGCACTTGCGGATAAGTCCTTATCCAATCAGCAGGAACACAAGATAGAAGCCCCTTCGGTCCTGCTCATTCAGGTACCATCCATCTGCTTTAAGCCTACAAACTTTTGTTGAAATCACTGGTTCATTAAAGTGTCTTCTCTTATTCTTTGCCTTCATGACTTTACACACTTTTGTTCTTTAATTCTCCTTTAGTGGGAAAGGAAAAGGAGAGAGGGAAAATGCACATAACCAATTTGCCTTATTTAGCCAGAAAGCCCCCAATATCTAATTTTTTGAGAAGTAGTTACACATGGCTACCTGAAAAAACTTCCCCTTTTTCTTATTATTTAGAAACAAAATAGAAACACTAAAAAAAAAAAAAAAAAAAAAAACATTTTTGCAAGAGTAAAAAATATAAGAATTCCAAGTATTAGATCATGAAAACTGTTTCTGTTTATCCTGATACTATAGCAAATAGTTAAATTATTAATACATTTACAATGATAAAAATTGAATAAGTTTATTGTATTTGGAAATGCATATTTGTATTATATACTTTCTGTTACAATTATTTTAAAGTAAGCAGAATGGGAAAATTTTTAATAGACCAAATTCAAAATTTTTTTATGTATTACGAATACTAGAAAGTCTGTATTAAAACTAATTTTATAAAAATCTTTAATAATAAATTGGTCTAAAACATTTTATTTCAAATAACTTCATCATATACTAAGCACATTTTTTAAATAAAAGTTTTTAAAACACCACATAATAAATTTTACTCTGAAAAGAATTTGTGATTTAATAAATTTTATAAACTGCTGAGTGAGATCCCCTGTACCCCTTTCTGATGTTGGTGAAACTTTAATAGTTCTATTATTTGTAAATTAAATTTTAACATTCACTTATTTCTTAAAGTGCATTGTGAGTGTAAGATATTTTTAAATTATTTGATTTAACAAGTACAGATCTTCCTCAACTTATGATGAGGTAATGTCTCAATAAACCCATCCTAAAATTGAAAATATTATAAGTCAAAAATGCATTTATAATACCCATAACCTACCAAATATCATAGATTAACCTAGCATGCCTTAAATGTGTTCAGAACACTTATATTAGCCTGCAGTTAGGAAAAATCATTTTAACACAAAGCCTATTTTTTAATAAAGTGTTGAAAATCTCATGCAATTTATTGGACGCTGTACTTAAAGTGAGAAACAGAATTGTTGCATGTTACAGAATGGTTGTAATTATATGGGTTGTTTAACCTTGTGATCAGAAGACAGATTGGGAGCTGGCTGCTGCCGCCCAGCATCACAAGAGAGGATCTCACTGCATATTGCTAGCTAAGGAAAAGATCAACATTCAGAATCCTACTGGTTTTAACTGAACATGTATTACTTTCACACCACTGTAGAGTCAAACATTCCTACACTGAACCGTTGTAAGTTGGGGACTGTGTTTGCTAAACAGTAATTATATGCCAGAAATTCTTCTAGGCACCAAGGATATAATAGTGAAAAAAGCAAGTAAAGTCTTTCATGAAGCTTATATTCTTGCGGTAGGAAGTGGAGATAATAGTAAACAAACATATATGGACATTTATTATAAATGTAATAAAAACACATAAAGGAAAGAAATAAAAGGGTATGATAGAGAATATCTGGCTTATGGAGTGGAAAGCATTACTTTTCAGGTGGCTGACATTTCTCCATCTCTTCAAGTTTTGGGGAGAGAGAGTTGGACCCACTGTTATTTCATCCTTTCTTTCAAATTATTGAAGTAATAATTTCAATTTTATCGAGGCATAGTGGCTAGACACACCTGGCACTTTGGGCATGGTCAAGGTGGTCAGCACTTGATGGAAGCCTGGACTAAAACAAATAAATTATGTAATTCTAGCTATGTAACACTGACTGTTAAAAGGCTGTAAGAGGAAATCTCTTAGCTTTGTTTTAAAGGAAATTAGTACTAAAAACAAACAAAAATGAGCCTTTCCTCTTGAAGTAGTCTGAATATATGAACGAGAATTGAAAGAATAATGTTTTCTTGCTATGTGGTTCCATCTTATTTAAGACCATGTTTGTGTATTTCCCAAAATCATTTCAAGTACTACCAGGGGACACATTTCACACTTTAGAAAAACTGGCTTACAGAATTTTGGTGGTGGAGATGATAACAAATAGACAGGAAAGACTTCAAATATTTAAGGCCTAAGGGACCCAGCCTACACAATTGTTAAAATGTAGTATAGATTACTTACACCATGAAAAAGTTAGGAAATGAGTCAGGGCTTAAAGGAGAAGCAAGGCTGTTAAAACAACGAGGGAAGCAGTTCATACAAGGGGAATTGCTTTGGCAAAATATATTGTAGATGCTCAAAAAATGTTTGTTTCCTGATGCACTGCATCAGGAGTCAAAAAGAGCACAAGTGTTGGACACTAAGGAAAGAGTATTTGGAAGAAATAAAAAATCCATTTAATAAAGAGGGTGTGAGTTAACATTTTATTAGACTAAATTAGCATTATCTCCCTCTAAAGTCTGTTCCTTCCCCCTTTCCTCTTTCGAGGAACGGCACTACTTCCTGGATGTGAATTTCTCAGGGAGCGGTTACGGATTTCTGTGGCTGTGGATTTGTTGCCACCTTGCAGGCAGGTGCCTGGATGTTGTAACTGGTCATGTTCCTCTTAGTGAATAACCTACTAAACACCTTGCGCTAAATCGATTTGTGACCCAATTCTAACAAGTGTTTAAGCCTTCATTAAATTTGTTCTTGTACTCATGCCACTTCGGGCTTTTTTTTAAATTCTGTTATAAGACCATACTTTTCAATGTGCCTCTTTTTCTTTTTTCCTTTGATCTTTTAAAAAATTTTGCCATTGATATTTAATCATCTTAATTATAATTCTTTGTAAGCCACCTTAAACATTTTTGAAAAATTGTGTGTTGGTATATAAGATAAAGAAACAGACTTCAAATTCCTCTCAGTTACGCAAATCAGAGTCTGTAGTCAGTTTCCATATTCACTTTTTTCTATATCCCCATATCTAATCAAGGAATAAATGTTGCCTATTCTATTCTCAACATCTTTTCAATCTTTTTACATCAATTCAGAGTTGCTGCTTTCATTATGGATTCAGATTTCTTAAATAAGTTGATACAGAGCTCTCTAACTGGTCAGATGGGCTTCAGTTTCTCCTGTTCTAAGGTTTCTTCATAAAGTTTCCAGAATGAACTTTCACAAAGTAACAAAACAAACAAAAACAATTCATTAATATGTTACTCTCCTGCTCAGTGTCACTCAGTGCCTCTCCAACTTTCAGAATCAAGTCCATACTCTTCCCTATGGAATATAAGACACCTAACAATATGCCTTCCATCTTTTGCTGACCCCTCCTTCAAACTTCTCTAGCCTCATCTGTCATAATGAACCTCTTGAATGCTATGTTTTAGATCCACTGAGCTAGTTGTGATTTTCTACCGTACCATGTACTCTCAGCTCTCTCTGGTTGTAATATTCTTTCAGAACTGTGCAGCACCAAACACACTGTCCTTGAATTAATAAAGTATCAGATGGCTATTTTTAAATTAATGAATATTGGCCAGTAGCCCAGGTCTATGAGCAAGGTCATCTTAGGAAGTAGATGACAAAATGGATGGATGAGCTAGACCTTGTCCATGGTTGCTAAAAGAACTAAGAGAGAATAAGCAAGTCTCAACTCCACCTTGCCTAAGGCAATAGATATATTGCAAATTCATAAAAGAATACTTTGTTCTATCACTGTCTACCATCATACATCTTAGATTATTGGCAGATGGCCTAGTGTTGTGTGAACAACAATGTAAGTGATTGGAACTTCTGGTTAAATGAGTACCATGACTTCTTTACTCTCAAAATGCTTTTCTTATTTTTTGTAAAGATAGAATAAGAAATCATTTCTGGCAGTCCCTGCAATCCCTAACTTCTTGAAAGAATCTGTACAAAATGAAAAAAAAAAAAAGAAAGGTGGTCCTATGTACCCCAATCTGGAGAGAAATACCCAGCTGATCTCAAAAGATATAATGTATATTTATTATGGAATAAAACTCAAAATTCTGTTACAAAATTCTGTATTTTAAAATTCTGTGTTATAACTTTTATGATAACATTAAGTATTAACATCCAATTGCCTCTTTGCTTTCTGGCATGGAAGATCAACTTTAAATTTCCTTGAGAGAATATATAGATTCTTAAACACAGCAATATCTCTGGCAAAAAGGGGAACCGTAATTACTTGGAAACAAAAAACTGCTCCTTCAACAAAGGAGCGGATGTTGGATTTAAGCGATGGACTCCATTTGAGAAAAGTGTACCCATTAAAAAATCAATACTTCTAGCTCTAGGGGGTCAGAGCAAATGTTTTCAGATCCTGCCCAAAAAATTAAGGACTTGGGAGCATTTCACCTGGCAAACATTTTAAGCTTAAGATTTGTCGGACTTTTAAACTTAAGAAGATATTAAAAAAAAAAAAAACCCTCTAAGTACTGATGGAAAAGCCTTTGCAGAATCAAAATATCATAAAAGTAGTATCTGTAGAAACAAGCTGTACAATCATACCTATGATAGAATTGCCTAAGTCAGAAGGGAGGATGCAAATTGCTTACTAATGTAATTTTTTCTTCTTATACTAAAGAGTAAATGATAAAACATAAACTTAGTTTCCCCAGTAATACAAGTTGAATGAATTCTTAAAAGTGATTGGCACAGATTTTATGTTTTCGGTGTTTTTTGAGGGGATTTGGAAAAATTTTAACATCTCGCCATTTTCGAGGGTAATATTCAACTGCTAGGGGTTTATCTATCATCCCAGTGGCATATTTGATAATTCAGTTCAAAATCAATGACAGTTCATCATTCCCCACAGGGCTTCAATGTTTCTATTTGAAATCTACAGAAAGCTGAGCCAAGAACAAGCAGCAAATTTTATTTTGGATCCCCAGCTGGGATAATTTCGTGGTAAGCTAAAGAATGAAAAGTCCAATTCTTCTAAAGCTCAATCGAAATATCCCAACTTTGAAACCAGGGAATCATCAATGAAAATAACATATTTGGAATCACTTAAATGTGTTTATGTTTTTTTCCCCTCAGCCTACCACATATCAACAGATCTACCCCTCACAATAAAATAGAAGGGAACCTGCCACATTCTCCCCTCTCACTATTTTATGAGTTATAGGAAATAAAAACCAAATAGAACACATATGTGAACTCTGCTTAGAAAGGTGAGTCGCAGAGGCAAGATACTGTGAAGGAATTACATGGAATTTCCCCTATGGTGCAGGATTATTTCATTCTGATTGGACACCTGCACAATTTATTTGTTCATGAAATATGAAAGGGATTATTAGCAACACTAATGATATCTTTTGCTTGTAAGTTAAAAATAAAGTAAAAGTTACTCTGATGTTTTTATTATATGAAACAATTAGACTGGCTAAGGAGAACAAAGGGTAATGCTGGGTAGGTGTGGCTGTTTCAGTTGCATGCAAAAAGCCTCATTCAATCTGTGCACTTAATTTGTACTCTAAAATAACCTAAGAGATTCAGGGCTTTCAATTCTTTTTTCTTTTTCTTTTTCCATACCCTTTTATGAATACTTATAGATGTCTAACAAATTTATATCCTTTCAAACATTGTTTTCTTCTTGCAGGGGAATTGTTTTCTGAGCAACTAGTAAATATTAGCTCGAATCCTAACATCAATTTGATTCCTGATTTGGGTCAATTTTATAAGTCACCTTTGTATTTCTCCTTGACTTTGCTTATATTTCCTTGTGCTTTTCTCTCTAAATCACTCTTTTTTTAGATTGCTTTCCAATAAACAGAGCTCTGTATCATTCTGTTGATATAAAGGGCTGCATTTTGAAGACAGCAAAATGGCAGTTAGGTATTGATTTGTTGATACACTGGAACTTTACTACCACATTTCCCACTAATCTCAGACTTCTGGGCCATGATGGATTCCAAATTTGATGATAACATTGTCTTGAACTATTCAAAAAGTAGCACGAGCAAGAGGTAGAGTCTTATAGGGTAAATGCATAGATGGGACCTCAGAAATCATCCACTCAAATCCCTCAGGTCTACCGATGAAGAAGTGACCCAAGAAACACTAAGTTATGCACCTAAGGATGCATATTTACTAAGTAGCAATTATAGCACTTGAAATTGGGCTTTATGATTTCTGCTCCAGGAAGGAATACCACAGATGACCTTCCCTACATTAAATATGGGCATGTGTTAGTAATCTGCTATGCCTTCTTTTTAGGAATTAATCACTCATTTGCTTTTAGTTAAATCGTTCTTCTTTTATTTTTTTTTAAAGATTTTATTTATTTATTTGACAGAGAGAGATCACAAGGAGGCAGAGAGGCAGGCAGAGGGAGAGGGGGAAGCAGGCTCCCCACTGAGCAGAGAGCCCGTTGTGGGGCTCGATCCCAGGACCCTGAGATCATGACCTGAGCCGAAAGCAGAGGCTTAACCCACTGAGCCACCCAGGCCCCCTAGTTCTTCCTTTATTAAAAGTAAAACCAAGGTAAGAGAGTATAGAGAATTAAATATGTGTATTTCCACTAGCATCAGGAAACCCTATGTATTGAAGTCTAAGGACTCTCGCAATCTTAAAATAATATGTTCCGTGTTTTATATAGTTGTTCTCATTTAGACTCAAAATACCCTATGAGGAGAGTATAAATAGTATACCTATATTATATACGAGCTAATTGAGGTATAAAAAAGTTAACTAACTTGCCCAAGACCACACAGCTAGTAAAATTGTGGTGCCACTTAGAAAAGGCAGAAATTAGGTTGTTTTGCATAATAGAGTGTTTCCATGGCCTTCCATTTGGGGACCATTGTTCAGGAATCACAATAATTTTATCTCTTGAAGAATGATACCTTTCACTAAGTTGCTTGCATTCAGTGTTATGGCCTTAGCTTACATGTTGCAGGGCCTATGTGTACAGCTGGGCAACGTAGGCCCTGTATAATGTCAGTGAGAGCCACGGCATAGAAGACATTCCAGTGATGCCTCCTACAGAAGCCCTTGCATAGAGACATGGAAATAGAAACTGCTATCCAATCCCATTACTGCACTTATTATAAGGAAGAATGAAGTGCTCGTTTTATGTAAATTTTTTGAGACAAGTGATTTCCTGAATACTGGGAAAAACTTATTTTCTTTTTAGACATGGGCGAAAGGAGCAGAGGGAGAAAGAGAGAGAGAATCTTAAGCAGGCTCCATGCCCAGCATGGAGCCCAACATGGGGCTTGATCTCACTACCCTGAGATCATGACCTACGCCAAAATCAAGAGTGGGACACTTAACCAACTGAGTCACCCAGGTGCCCCCAAAAACTTCTAGGGGTGCTGAGGTGGCTCAGTCGGTTGAGCATCTGCTTTGGTTCAGGTCATGATTCTGGACTTCCAGGATTGAGCCCCACATTGGTCTCCCTGGTCAGTGGAAAACCTGCTTCTCCCTCTGCCCCTCAACCAGCTGATGCTTACTCTCTCTCTCTCTATCTCTCTCTTAAATTAAATAAATAAATAAATAAATAAATAAATAAATAAATAAATAAATAAAATCTTTAAAAAAAAAACTTTTTTTCTAAAGAATATATTCATATTTTCCTCATGGGAAATTTAGATTAGTGTTCACTATTTGTTTTTTGATTACCATGATGTTCAGCTTTAGGAGCATAGCTAAAACATTGACAGACTAAACTTTTTCTTAACCATATTTTTCTTTCTGTTTCTATATTTCCTGGTCTCCTGTGTTTTATATCTTCTCACTAGTGCGAATATGAACATTCGGTGCACCTGTAGTCGAAGACTAGAATTAAGGGTTATCTACAAATGAAATATATAAAACTGGCTATGGTTTTCAGAAATTATGCTGTGTAAATCTCATTCCCATTGCTGACAGGGTCCTGCTTTTTTAAGTCTCAACAATGTAAAAAAAACCCATTTAAAAGTTACAATTATTACAATTTAAAGAACAAATAATGATGAAAAGGAGATTAAAAAATGATAATGGAAATGAGAAAATAGTTAAAACTGAACAATGATGAAAACCTTATGTATCAAAACTTATGGGATACAGCTAAGCATCTCTTAGAAGTAGTATTAAATGCATTTGTTACGAAAAGGGAATTTTTAAAAAATGAGTGGAGCATTCCATTCAGGAAACCAGGGTACACAAAAAGAGTAAAACTAAAAACGAAAGAAGGGATAAAATAGTCAATCCAAAATAACAAAATAGAAACAATAAAAAGCTTTTCTATTTTGTAAAATGGACATAATTCTGAAACAAAATGGCTCTCAGAAATATCTTGATTAAAATAAAGAACAGATTTTTTTTTTTAAAGTACAAATACCAAGAGAGTAGTAAAATGAAATGGTTAGTTTCACAGACAATAGAGCCTCTAAGGCCAGCCAC
>CM052900.1:91352844-91603532 GCA_028534135.1 Potos flavus | reverse complement strand
GAAAAAAAACAGAAAAAAAAATCAAGAATTGTGGGACAATATCTGAGAAACTTGTAACTTCAGTCCCAAAAGAAGAGAGAACATAGGGCAGAAGAAATATCTTCTGCAACAACAGATTTTCCTGAAATAGCAAAATATTACAAACAGCGTATCCAAGAATCTCAGAGAACCTAAGCAGTGTAAATATTTTTTTTTAAATCCCAAAGACAGTACATATTCAAACTGTTAAAAAGAAAAAAACAATAAAGATAATGAGAAAATTTGAAGACTGACACGGGGAAAAGACACATTACATAGATGAACAAAAATTAAGATTACAATGGACTTTGTTAGAAACTATACAAGCCACAAGACAATGTCATCTTTAAAGTACTAAAAGAAAGACAGGAAGAAAAGAAACCTGTCAACCCAGATTGTATACCCAGTAAAAATAAAGGTCTTTGTTTTATAAACAAGAGATAACAGAATTCATTACCAACATTTATACACTTTAGGGAATGTTAAATGGAGTCCTTCAGACAGAAATGTGAAAATGTATAAAAAAATTAATAGCCCTGGAAATAGTAGAAATTAAAGTCAATATAAAATAATATTTTAAAATGTAACCTAAAATTGTCTAAAGAAAAAAACAAAAAAGCAGGAATAATGTTTTTGAATTTATAACATAGGTAAAATAAAAGTATGACAATAATAACACAATGGAAGGGAAAGAGGAATTGAAGTATACTGTTAGAAGTTTCTTGCAAGATAAAGTGATATTTAATATTAGAAGTTAGATTGCAATAAGTTAAAGATGGATACTGTAAACTCAGGCAACCAGTAATAAGAAAATTAGAGGAAGTAGTTTAACTAATAAGACAATTGTGGAGATAAAGTGTAATCATAGAAAATATTCGATTAATCCAAAACCAGAAAAAGAAAACAAAAGAAACAAATAACAGGCCTTTCAAGAAATGATAAAAGGACTTCTTTAAGCTGAAATAAAAGTTCAGTAATTAGTAACAGGATAACATATGGAAGTATTAATTTCACCAGTAACGGTAGATATATCGTAAAATTCAGAATAATCTAATGTTGCAAAGTTTGTGGGTTACTTAGAAAGCTAGTATGAAGTTAAAAGTCAAAAGTAGTAAAATATATCTCCAGTAATTTGTTAATGAATACACAAGATTAAAAAGGTGTATATTTTGACATCAAAAACATAAAGTGTGTTTATATTTTTGATGTCATGGAGTGTTTATTTTACCCCCCAAACATAAAGTTGGGGGGGTAGAAATGCAGAGTTTTAGAATGTGTTCAGACTTGTTACCAACTTAAAATTGACTGTTATAAGTTGTTTTATGTAAGTCTCATGGTAACTACAAAGTAAAAAACTATAGTAGATACACAGAAGATAAAGGGAAAGAAACAAATAGGAGATATGAAAATAGAAAAAAAAGCCTAAAAGAGTATTGATTTAAATCTAACAATAACAATAATTGCATTGAATGTAAATGGCTTAAGCACTCCAATTAAAAGGCAAAGATGGCAAGAACCCAATTTTAAATATAAAAGTAGTGAGGCACCTAGATGGTTTAGTCAGTTAAGTGCCGGCCTCTTGGTTTTGCTCAGGTCATGATCTCAGCGTTGTGAGATCAGGCCTCACATTAGGCTCCGCACTCAGTGTGGAGTCTGCTTGAGATTCTCCCTTTCCCTCCCTCTATGTACTCTCTAATTAAATAAATAAATAAAATCTTTAAAATAAATAAAGAAATATAAAAATAGTGACATGTTAAGAATAAAAGAATGGAAAAAAATGTCATATAAAATGTAGTCAAAAGAAAAATTGATCAGTTATATTAATATCAAACAAAGTGGACTTCAAAACAAGATTAACAAAAATAAAGAGAGATTACATAGTGTTAGCTATTATCACTAATAAAAGTGTTAACTCATTAAGAAGGTACAATAATACTAGATGTATATGCATCTAACAACAGAACTTCTGAAAATACATGAGTCAAAACTGGTAGAGCTGAAAGTAGAACTTGACAAATCTACAATTACAGTTGGAGACTTCACACATCTCTCTCGGTAATTGATAGAATATATACTCTGGGAATCAGTAAGGATATAAAATTGAACACCATCAACCAGCTTGAACTAATTGACATATATAGAACACTATATTGAACAAAAGCTGATTACATATGCTTTTCAAGTATATAGAGGCATTTATTAAGACAGCATATTGGACCATAAAACAAACTTCAACAAAAATTTAAAAGAATTAGAAGCATACTAGTTATATTATCTGAGCACAATAGAATTTAACTAGAAATCAATAGTCAAAAGATACTTGGAAAATATCCAAATATTGGAATTAATGTACTTCCAAATAATTGCTGGATCATCAAGAAAATCAAAATAGGTATCAGTATTTTTAATCGAATGAAAATTAAAATATATCACATTAAAAAACGGATGTATTAGACGTGCTTAGAAGAAAATTTATAGCATTAAATGATTAACAAAGGAAAAGATATCGAAATCGATAATCTAAAGTTCCACCTGAGGAAACTAGGAAGAGAAAAATAAATTAAACTAAAAGTAAGCAAGAGGAGGGAAATAGTAAAGACAAGAACAGAAATCAATGAAATTGAAATATAGTAGAGAAAAATCAATGTAACCAAACCTGTTTCTTTGAGAAATTGATGAAATTGTCAGACTTATAGACATATTTGTCCTTTAAAAAGAGGAGACACAAGTTGAAAACATCAGGAATAGAAGAACAGCATCACTACAGATCTTATAGACATGAAAATATAAGGAAATATTATGAATGACGTTTCTCGATAAATTCCACAATAATGAAATGGACAAGTTCACTGAGAGACATACTCTACAAACACTCACTCAAGATGAACTGGATAAGTTGAATAGTTGAATATACATGAAATTTAATTCACAATTAAAAACAGTTTGTAGATTTCTTATGAAGTTAAAAGCCATTTGATTCAGCAATCCCCAAAATATGTGTTAACCCAAGTCAGATGAAAACATTTTCACATAAAAACCTGTATGATCATAACTATGGTGGCTTTATTCACAGTCATCAAAAATTGAAACAACCTGAGTTGTCCATCAAGTGGGTAATAAACATATCTAAATTCATACAATGGAAGCTTACTGAGTGATAAAAAGAAATAAACTATGGATAACATGCAACAGCATGCATAATTCTCAGAAGCATTATGATCTATAAAAGAACTATACTCAAATGTTCTGTATATTTTATTTCATTTAAATGACATCTTGGAAAAGGAATGTCCGTTGGGGCAGAAAACAAATCAGTCATTGTCAAGGACTAAAAAGCAAGGAAGGAATTGACAACAAAGGGTCACAAGTGAAATTTTTGGGGCAATATAATGTTCTATTTCTTGGTTATGACAATAGTAGTACCATGACTGTATTTTTCAATATTCATTGAACTGTAAAAGTAACAAGGGAGGATTTTATTTACATCCAACAAGAGTGAATTTTATCAAGTGTAAATTGAACTTCAAAAAATCTTACTATAAAAAAAGAAACTCTAGTCTTCTCTAAAAGGAGATTTTTTTTTAAAGATTTTATTTATTTATTTGACAGAGAGAGAGAGCTCACAAGCAGTGGAAGCCACAGGCAGAGGGAGAGGGAGAAGCAGGCTCGCTGCTGTGTAGGGAACCCAATGCAGGACTAGATCCCAGGACCCCGGAATCATGACCTGAGCCGAAGGTGGACGCTTAACCAACTGAGCCACCCAGGCACCCCTCTAAAAGGAGATTTAAGACAAAAATGTATCAAAATAATTCAGTACATTGACACTATCATTCATTAAAATCAGGAGTATTTACTAAAACTCAAATCCCTTTTATTACATAGAAAGACATATATAGATACTTACTGCACCTTAGTTTAGATTCCTTTGAAGAACACTGAGCCAAATATTAAAGTAGAAATCTTTTGTTTAGTAGAGGATCTCTGAAAACAGTAGAGGAGTGGGGGAAGTGTGACAGAAAAGGAAGAAAGCCAATAAGTTATGTATAATCAAAAAAGTTACTGCTGTGGGTAGCTTGAACTGCATTTCACCCCAAAATTCTGGGAGGTATGGCAGAACTCCCATCTCAAAGTCAGCCCACTTATGGGGCAAGAGATCTGGATAGTTATTAATTCCTATCAGTCATTGGTTAGAAGGTTGCCTCCAGATGTTATTAATGTCTAGTGCTCCTGATTTGCAATAAACACTGGAAAAAGAGAGACAGTCTTTGAACAAAGGGATGTATATGCTGGAAGTTGGATGTATTGCTGATGTGACTAGAAATTTTAAGACCCAAAGATATAGATAGGACAGGTCTACTATACTTACACTAGGAGTAGAGAGCATTTCTACAACTTGAAAAACATATAGACAATATCATTCCTATTGGTGAAATTTAAGAAGCAGTTTCCTTAAAATTAGAAATAAAACAAAAATATCTACTATCACTGATGCAAGTCCGTATTATATTGGCAGACCTCACTGATGCAATAAAAACTGGATAAAGAGATAAGTGACATAAGGACTGGGAAGGAAAAGATGAGCTCACCATTATTTGCAGGTGATATATATATATTTCTACATAGTAAATGCTGATAAAGTCATAGACAAACTATGGAATAATATTAAGAGAGTTCAGCAAGATTTCTGAACATAGATCAGTATATGAAAGCATACCTTTCTTATATACCAGCAATAACCACAGAGGAAATGTAATAGAAATAAAGATTATGTACTCACTAGCAATAAAAATTATAAACTAATAATAACATAAATTAAGTTACAAAATTTTACTAAGTAATGTAAAAAGATCTAAGTAACTTGAAAGAAACATTTTTCACAAATGTTAAGATTCAGTACTATAAAGATGTTAGTTCACTCAAATTAATTCATAAATTCAGTGCCATTCTGATAGAAATTCAATGAATAATTCTGAGGGAACTTGACAAAATCATTCTAAAATTCACACAAAGTAAGAAAGTTCTGAAAGAAATGTGGAAAAGGAACTTACCGTATATCAAGATATGTTACAAAATACAGGCATTAAAACTGTATTTTTGGCACAGGTGTAAGTAGGTAGATCAATAGAAGAAAATAGAGAACCCATAAAGAGACACAACTCTTGCAAAACCTGCTATAAGATAAATGGGACATTTCATATTAATTAAGAATAGACTATATTCCATTAAAAGCATTGACCCAATTGGCTTTTTGTATGGAAAAAATAGTGAAATCATAGCATTACCTCACACTATACAGAGAAATGATTTCCAGTTGGATTAAAAACCTAAATATAAGAAACTTTTTATTATGTTCAGTTAGCCAAAGAAACTTTTAAATAATTGAAAAAATATGAGATTAATTTTATGCACCTAAAATAGGAAGCTTTCCTTAACTAAAGTAGCAAAAACCAAATTATGAAAGTATTTAAGTATTGGTTAAATTTGACATACAAATTATTTTGTGTGTGTGGAAGATAGGCACTATATGATATTTTGTAAAGATCAGAAGGGGGAAATGTCCCAACTCATTTACCAAAAATGTAAGCCAGATAGCTGATACGTAGACAGATTAGACATAGGTGGTGATGATGGTGATGATGATAGAGAGATAGATAGATGATATAGCTTTAATAATTCTGATTAGAATTCAGTAAACCCCCTTCTCTATATCTTTCCCACATCTAGTAGACTTAAATTACATACACCATCCAGAATAAAACCACCTCTCAAATTGCGCACTCAGGCTCGAGCAACATAATCCAGATGCTCACTGTTTCATTACTTGTGCTCACGTTTACATTGAATAAATAGGACTTGCTTTTCTATACATTGTGGATAAATCAAGCCATGTTTCAAGACTCCTTTGAGCACTCTCAGCAGAATGTCCTCTGATTCATAAGCAGTCACCTAAAAATATTGTTCTGTTTTCATTTTCTTCTTTTTATTTTTATTTTTTTAATTAACACATAATGTATTATTTGCCCCCAAGGTACATGTCTGTGAATCATCAGGCTTACACATTTCACAGCACTTACCATAGCACATACCCTCCCCAATGTCTATAACCCAGCCATCCTATCCCTACCCCCCACCCCCCTGCCACCCTCAGTTTGTTTTGTGAGTTTAGGAGTCTCTTACGGTTTGTCTCCTTCCTGATCCCATCTTGCTTCATTTCCCTCCCCCACCCCCCACGACCCCCCACCCTGCCTCTCGAATTCTTCATATCAGAGAGATCATATGATAATTGTCTTTCTCTGATTGACTTATTTCGCTTTCAAAACATTGTGCAATTCAGTATTCTCAAGCGACCTCTACTTTCAGTCAATGGAGTAACAGGGACCAGATTTCCCCCTACTTGAAACAAAAAATAGACAATATGTGTGTTTACACAGTACAACAAAGGCTAGTGATCTCCAAGGAATGGGATACAAAAGAGATGAGCCCTGTGATTGTTATAGCTTACTGCTTTGAATTTCTGGGAGGCCATGCTTGAAGGGGGAACTGAGGCGGAATCCTGTGGATTCCCTGAGCTGAGGAGGCAGAGGTGAAGCCTGGAAACACTAAGGCAGCTGGAGCCGTGGGGCAGAATGACAGAAAAGCGAGAACTGCACAGGTTAAGAACACGGAAAATCTACAGAAGGTCCCACAGAATTCTGTGAAACTATAGATCAATGTGAGGAAACTACCCAAGGCTGGAGACAGAATCATCTGAAAGAAATAGAGGGAACAATGCCCAGTTCTCACACTGCTTTGCTCTCAAACCATTCTCAGCTAACTGTTCTCTCGTCTTTACCAATAACTGTACTCCTTCCATAAGGCCAATTTAAACCTTCCCACTCTCAAGCCACCACCTGTTACCTCCTGGGCTTACTTTCTTTGTATGCCGACTGCAGCACTTCCACGGGGATAAGAAAGGAGTAAGAAAACTTTAGCAAATCACTACAATTAATATCACCAAAAACAGATAAGATTTATCTCATGTCTAGCACAAAAGAGATGCTATGATAAAGGGACACACACAAAAAAAGAAACTTGGGAATTAAAAATATGATAACCAAAATTTTTAAATTCCATGGAATGACAAAAGACACCTTCAAAAAAGTAAGACTAAGAAATATACCTTGTCATGCACTATTTCTCTGAAAGCTAGTGAAGGATGTCATCTAGAAAAACAAGGCAATAATCCACAAAGAAGAAACTATGGGATCCAGAAAACAGGAATCTAAAGCAGAATAGAAAAAGAAGTCTCCAAAGGGACATCTGTGCAATAGATGAAACCTGTCCAGAATAGAGGATAATGAAAGGTCTGGAGGACATTCTCCAGAAAGAAAGGGCCATATGTATACATACACACACACACACACACACACACACACACACACACACAGATTAGTTGTGTAAGTATTTGGAAAGCCATATGAACTTATTGATGCTATTGGGAAAAATTAGCGACACACACTTAAAGTAAAGGAAATGAAAAAGAATTATTTATTTGGGGAATGTGGAAGATAGAGAAGATTGTGCTAGAAGGGAAACAATCATGATATGCTACTTTGCTTCACAGTGAATAATATCCATAATGACATGAGGTAGGCACTGCCTATTGATTTAAACAAATGTTGTGATACAACTATTTTTAAAAGGATGTAGAGGAGAATCAATGGGGATAGAAGAATGAATATAAAATAAGTTAGTGATATATTATAAATTAAGCTAAGTAATAGCAACAGAAGTGTATTATATAAAAATGCTGGGGGGGAAAAATGGGAAAGAGTTGAAAAATGATTGTTCCTGAAGAGAAGGGGACTGAAGGATAAAGCAGAGAGGGTCTTTTAACACTGACTTTTTCACTTTTACTATGATCAAATTAAAAATTTATTTTAAAATATGCTTATAAGCATTTTTATTGTAAGCCACCTCAAATTCTTTTGTAAATCACATGAGTAGGAAATGTAAATAAATAAAGTCTCTTTGTGCATTCGCTTATCCACCATCACTCATTGATTTACTAGATAATTGTCCTTGAGCCAAAATGTATGGAAATGCAATTTGATAATGCTTCCTCAGAGGAGTTATCAAAAGCTTATTGTTAATCTGACTCAGTATCAAGGATTTCAAGACAGATGCTGTCCAAACTGTGTAAATGTCCAGGCCTGTCTCTGCTGTGGCTTCTCATTTTTTAATCAAAACGGTCTTAGTTATCTTCATGAGAGTTGGATGTATGTTTTCTCTCAAACAAAAGACAGATATTCTCCTTCATACTGACAGCATGGACTATTTCTACTAGATGAAACATTTTTAGGAACTGCTGTAGGTGTTGACTAAGTGTACAGCCCATTCTCTTTCGTACCAGCTTCTGCTTCAGCTTTTCAAGAAGTTTCGCTGATTGTGGCAACTGCCTTCCCCAGGGTGCTGCTGATTAGCGGGTGTGCACTGAGTGTTATTGCTGCTGCTGATTGTCTCCTCTTGGCCAACTCAGCTGACACTTCGTGTTTGACCACAGTCTTAGAAAGTGCCTCTTTTCTGGAAATTTGACGGTGCCATGCTGGCATGCAGAACCTTGCTGACCCTAATTAAGGACAAACCCAAAGTTGAAATGGGAAGTGTTTTAAAGGTACTAGGAAGCCAGTAGGCCTAAGATCAAATGTCTGATTACCCTCTGAGCTATTCTGATCTTGAATTCAGCATGTAACATTACTTAACTCAAAAAAACACGTATTTCTTTCTCTTTCTATGAATGATTACTGACTTCCCTCTCTCTATCAGCTGTCTGGCTCTCTTCCAGAGCTCTGGGCCACTCTGTCTAGTGTTTGTCATATGTCACCCTTTGAATGCAACCACAGTGACTCAGCTGTAAGTCTCTAACTTATCTTCTTCCCCTTCATTTATTCCTAATCAATGTGCCATTATTTATGTGATCCTCATTCTAGTTTCAATGTACCTGCTTCTCCCTGCTGGCTGGCAGAATCATCCATGGAAGCTTTATAAAATGCAGATGCTCAGGACCCTCCTAGGCCTATTAAATCAGAATTTCCAGGGATGAGGTTAACTAGGTATGATTTTTAAAAGTACCACAGTAATTATGCTAGGGAATTAAGTTTGAGAACCATGATATGTCTCCCCGTCCCCCAGTCACTGTCTACATTTGAACCTCATCACCTCTTGCCTAGATGATTGCTGTAGTTTCCAACTACCTTTCATGTATCCTGTTTCAACACTTTTAATATGCTGTCTTTTTTTTTTTTTAACAAATATTGATTGGAGGCCTTGCTTGGCAAGGGATTTTTCTCCACCATGTTGCTAGAATCATTTTTCTAAAACACAGGTCTTATGATGTTTTGTTGCTTAAAATCCTGTAATAGTTCTTTTTTCACCCTCAAATTAAACTCGAACCTCATTTAAAGATCATTGATCTTGTCCCATTTTTTTTTTTTTTTAACCAACTCAAATCCTTTCAATAACTTGGCCATGGTATTTGCTGGTTTCTAAATAGTCAAAAATTGGGCGCCTGGGTGGCTCAGTGGGTTAAAGCCTCTGCCTTCGGCTCAGGTCATGATCTCAGGGTCCTGGGATTGAGCCCCACATCGGGCTCTCTGCTCAGCAGGGAGCTTGCTTCCCTCTCTCTCTCTGCCTGCCTCTCTGCCTACTTGTGATCTCTCTCTTTCTGTCAAAGAAATAAATAAAATCTTTAAAATAAATAAATAAATAAATAGTCGAAAATCTAATGGAATCATCTAATATAATATTTAAGAGCTCATGCATGGAATCACTTAGATCTGGTTTCAATATACCACTTTGGTACTTACTATCTACATGTCCGTAGCAAGATACTTAACTTTTTAAGTCTCAGTGCTCTTCTCTGCAAAATAGATATAATAATGACTACCTTATATGGATATTGGGATGAGTAAATTAAATAATTTATCTAAAATGCATAGCACAAAAAAGTACCCAGTTTTGGTGACTATTACTGGTGGCTATCATTTACACGTTATTTTCTGCTTAGGATATTATTCCTCTGCTCTCTTTCATCTGAATTATCCCCTACTTGATATTTAAGCCTCAGCTAGTCATATACTTTTCTCCAGGAAGCCTTCCCTTACAATCACTTTTCACAAGAACCCTAATCTTTCTTCTATCTCAGGGATCACCCAACTATGGCCTACAGACCAAATCTGACCTATTACCTATTTTGTATAGTTCCTGAGCAGAGGATGTTTTTTGTATTTTTAAATAGTTTAAAAAGAAATCAAAAGAAGATACATGAAAATCTATAAAATTTAAGTCTCAACATCCATAAAGTTTTCAGGGAACATGGCCGTGGCCGTTTGTTTACAAACAGTCTATGGCTGCTTGAGCACTTGCAGCAGAAACTGTGTAAACCAGAAAGCCAAAAATATTAGCTCTCTGACTCTTTTCAGAAAAGAGTTTGCCGATCTCTGCTCTACCTTATCCTAGCAGCGACCATCCTATATTGTCTGCTCACTTGTCTTCCCACACCAGTGACCTCCGTTAGGTCAGAAACAGTGTTTGATCCTTCCTCCAACACTTTGCACACTTCCCGTGTGCTTTCAGAGTGTAAGCTCTCAATTTATCCTCATTGAGTGAATGAAAGAATTATCTTCCTAATGGTGTTTTTTTTTTCCTTTGTCAAGTATGGCAACAATGTATAACTAAACATTTTGTATGAATTCGGAGTAATAATGAGTTCCAAATTTCATTTAGGTATTACCTTTTTTATCTATATAAGAAACCAGGGGCACAAAGAGCTCATGTAATTTGACTAAGGTCCCAGAATTAGAAAGTAACAAAGCTGGAAAATCCCACTCAGAGCCCTCTCATCACTTTGTTATAAAGTATTATAGTGAAAATGAAGAGGGAGCTGAAATAAGATGAGGTGTTTATTTTAATAAGGATTATTTTAAACAACAGTATTCTAAAATAAGTTCAAAGTAAAATGTGAAAATGTACCATCCTTTGTGATAAAATACAGAAGAGTACATGTTAGGTCATAGTATATGCTTGAATCTTAATGATGTGTTCTTGTTATCACTTTTGTCAGGCAAATGCTGAAAAACATTCAAAGGGCCTTATTACTTCTCTATTATAAAATGTATCTTAAAGCTAGACTGTTGGTTTTCCTTAATGTTGAAAGTGAATAGCAAGAATACATGACAAATGCAACCCTTTAGAAATACGATTCTGTCAGCCCCCAGAACACACCTCACGTCTTAGATGAAATATAAAGAAACATTAAATGGAAACTGTCAAGAGTCATGTCAAAATTAATAAGTGATCATTTAAGTGCTATAGTACAGAAAAATTCAATTGCAGTCAAACATATTGAAAGTATTTGCTTAGACATTGATAAAATATGACAAAAATAAGATCTTTCAAAATATACAGATTGTATGTTAATATAATTTCAGTCATTGATAATATATCTCAAGTTGCTTTATATTTATTAAATAATTCCACTGTTGTTGTTTTAGCTGGTATTCTTTTTTAAGCCTTTTTTCATATCAATATCATTATTGATATTGATTGATATGTTATTGATATATGTTGATATATATATCAATATGTTATTGATATGATACAAAAGCAGTCTTTTGTATAGCATAGGTCTCTTTACACACCAAGAATGATTCTACTATTTTCAACTCTTTGCAACTAATAGTAAGATAAAATAAAAATTGTAGTGATACCTTATAGCAATAAAGATTTTCTGAGAAGAGTTACATTTTTCTGCATATTAAGTAGAATTTATTAAATAGAAATGATAAGTTTAATTTTTCATTAGAAAATAATGGGCAAAGATGGTGGATCTTTATTTTAGAAGAGAAAAGTAAAAAAATTCATAGCAATGTTATAGATATAAGCTCAAAGATAACAATCATTATATTAAATGAAAATGGACTATACACTGAAGGTAAAAAACAAAGATTTTCAGAGTGAACTAAAAAAAAAAAAAAAAGACCAAAAACCTATTCAAATATGATGACACAGGGGTGCTTGGGTAGCCCCGTCCATTAAGTGTCCAATTATTGATTTTGGCTGCGGTCATGATCTCAGGGTCTTGAGATCAAGCCCCATGGGGGACTCCATGCCCAGTGTGGACTCTGCTTGAGATTCTCTCTCTCTTCCTCTCCTTCTGTTGCCCCCCCCCAAATAAATAAATAAATAAATAAATAAATAAATAAAATCTTTTTTAAAAATAAAATAAATAAATGTAAAGACACATATAGATAAAAGTAAAAAAAAGAAAAGAAAAAGAAAAAGATATACTGTGGTAGTGATAAGCTTAAGAAATCTGGAGTGTCTTTTTTAATGCCAAAGTAAATTTTAAAACAAGAACTGCTCTGATACCAAAACTAAAAATAACCAGAGAGAAAGAATAGCAGACCAATATACTGTTGAACAACAACAATGAAACTTTTTAAAAAGTTAGCAGTCACACTCAGCAATAAAGTATAATAAATCTTGACCAAGTGGAATTTATCCCAGAAATAGCATTTATCCCAAGTTTTGTTTAGCATTTAAACATCAATCATAATTTACTATTTTAACGAAATAAGGAGAAAATTTTTAGAATCATCTCAACAGATATAGAAAATCATTTAACCAAATTTGATGTCCATTGATGACAAGCTCTTGGAAGAAAAAAGGAACAAGAGGGGCACCTGGGTGGCTCAGTCAGTTAAGCGTCCTCTTGGTTTCAGCTCAGGTCATGACCTCAGGTTTGTGAGATGGCTCCCCACTCAGCTTGGAGTCTGCTTGAAACTCCCTCTATCCCTCTCTCTCTGTACCCCCCTTCTCTAAAATAAATAAACAAATCTTTAAAAATAAAAGGATAAAATAAAAAGTCTTTAAAAATAAAAGGATAAAATAAAAAATCTTTGAAAATATAAGGGAATCTCTTCAATTGGATATAGAGTTTTATTTAAAATCTTTTCTAACCCCATATTTAATAGTGAAACACTAGGTGCTTTCCCCCTAATACTAAGAACAACTTTTTTATTAGAATACAAAAAATGAAATGCATGGACTATTTTCTAAAGTATGTGTACCATTTTACAAGCCCACCAGCAACATATGAGGGCTTTTATTTTACCACATCCTTATCAATACTTGTTTCCTCTGTGAAAGATATTGTATATTTTCATAAATATTTACACAAATATACAATAAGTATATTTTCATAAATATTTTTGTAAATAGAAAAAAAGCATATAAATTGGAAAGGAAGGTATAGAAATCTCTTATTCTTTATCCGGATGACAGAAAATACACTGAAACTCCTGAAAAATCTGTGAAAAATCCAGTAGAACTAAGAAGTAAGCTTGTATTGCCACAGGATTCTAGGCCTCATACACAAAATGCAATTACATTTTTGTACTAGTAATGAGAAACTAGAAATTGAAATTTTGAAAAATATCATTTATGATATCATTAGAAAACATGAGTATCTTCTGGGTAACAATATATGCAAGATCTGCACAATGACAACTGTAAATCATAGCTGAGAATAGACTGGAATAAATAAAAAGACTGCAATATATTCATGGATTGGAAGAGTCAATACTTTTATTTTTTTATTATTTTTTTTTAAGTAGGCTCCATGCTTAGGGTGGAGCTTAACACGGGGCTTGAACTCAATCTGAGATCAAGAGTCAGACACTTAACTGACTGAGCCACCCAGACATCCTAGAAAAGTCAGTATTTTAAAATATCAAGTCTACCCAAATTGATGAAGAGATTTAAGACAGTCTTGATCAAAAGCCCAGCCAGACTTTTTATAGCAATTGACAAGTTGATTCTAAAATTAATATTGGAATTGGAAGAAGCTAGATTGACAAAACAATTTTGAAAAAGGAGAAAAAATTTGGAGGAGTTATACCACCTTATTTCAAGATTCAGTTCATAGCTACAATCATGAGGACCATGAGGACCAACCATGAGGACAGCACAACATTGATGTGAGGTTAGATATAAATCAATGGAATTAAATTGAGAGTTTAGAAGTAGATCCACAAATAAATGGCCAATTAATTTTTTAAGTTGAGAAGGTAATTTTGTGGGTAATGGATAATGTTTTCAACAAATGGGCCTGGAAAAATTACATATCTTTTATATGTAAGAAAATGAATCGGTTTTTGATGGACTTTATCTCCCTCTACATGCAAAAAAGTAATTTAACAAGATTCATAAAAGCCAAAAGTATAAAACACATAGAAGAAAATGTAGGAGAAAACCTTCATGACTTAGGGACATACTAAGATTTCTCAGCTAAAACAAATGAACACAACTTTTAACAAGTGATAAATTGGTCTTTTTTTTAGGAAGAGAATATCCATGGGGGCAGGGGACAGAGAATCTTAAGCAGGATTCACACCCAGCACAGAGCCCACTTAGGGGCTTGATCTCAAGACCTCGGGATCATGACCTGAGCCTGAATCAAGAATTAGACGCTTAACGGATTGAGCTATCCAGGCATCCCCAAAAATGATAAATTGCTCTTAATCAAATTGAAAACTTTCTGTTCTTCAAAAGACATGGCTGAGAAAATGAGAAAGCAAGCCACAAACTGGGAAAAAGTATTTACAATACATTTATCTGATGAAAGACTTGCATCCAAACTATATAAATAGATGATAGATGATGATAGAAGATAGGTAGGTAGATAGGTGAGTAGGTAGGCAGGTAGATAGATAGATAGACAGACACTAGATACAGATATAAACTCCTACAACTCTGTAAGAAACAACTGAATTTGTTTTAAGTAGCAGAAATTTGAATGGAAACTCAGAAAAGAAGATTTAAGAATGGTCAATGAGAGTAGGTAAAGATGCTCAACATCCTTCATCATCAGAGAAATGCAAATTAAAACTGTAACAAAATAACTTACATATTCACGAGAATGGCACAATGTAAATGACTTATGAAACCAAGTGTTAGCAATAATGTTGAGTAACTGGAGCTCTCTATATTAGTGATAAGGATATAAAATTGTATAACCAGTTTGCTCCATTTAGCAATGCCTCTGAAAATAAAGTTTGACCCAAGATTCCACTGTTAAGTTCGCCCAACCAGATGAAAAACGTGTATACACATAAAAATTTGTACACGAATGTTTATGGTAATTTTATTCAAATGTCAAAAACTAAAAATAACTAAATGTCAAAAACTAAAAATAACTCAGCTATCCATGAGTAGGTATATTGTTAAATGAGTCATATTTTTACAACTGAATACTACTCAGCAATAAAAAAAGGTGCTATATGGGAATCACTTAGGTGAGGCTCAAGGGAATACTTAGAGTGATAAAAATTTTTTTTTATCTTTAATATGGAGGTGATTATGCAGATGTACAAATTTATTAAAGCATACTGATATCTACACTTAAAATGAGTACATTTTGTCATATGTAAATTTCATCTCAATAAAGTTGATTTTAACATATTACAGTAGATAAAACTTTTCACTCATCTCTATAAAAAACTAAAAATTTTTGATTATAGGTATATATTTATCAAATCAGTATGTTGTACACCTGAAATTAATGTAACATTGTGTGTTAACTATGCTTCGATAAAATAAATTGATAATAGGCTTTGGAAAAATAGATGCTTTCAAACATATTGCCTGTTATATGAAATGTATAACTTTAAGCTAGGGCAATTTGACAATATTTTTAAAAATTAAATATATGTATATATTTAATGTCTTTAAAATATATATACATTTTCTGACTCAGAAATAGACTGTATACTAGCGATACATACGCTCATGTTCAATGTGACATGTGTATAAGGTTTTCATCCCATAACTGTTCATAATAGTAAAAAAAAAAAGAAATAAACCAAATATCTGTCAATAGATTGGTTAGTAAAACAAATGAGAATATACTCATTCAATGGAATACTATCCAGCTATAAAAAAAATATGACACTGTCCTTTATATAGTGAAGTGGAATAATTTGTTAAGATACACTCTTGAAAAAACAAGGTGCAGATCAATTTGTATAATATACTATTTTTTGGCTTATAATGTATTTGCTGTGTGTGCTTAAAGTTCTCAGGGAGGATATACAGAAAATCTGTCAAACTGAATATTCTAAATGGAAAACACTGTGATTGGGGGTCAGAAGTTGAAGGAGAACTTTTAATGAATACAGTTCTAAACTTTCTGACTTCGAACCATTTAAAAAATAAATAGAATTAAAAAGCAATGTAGGAGTGCCTAGCTGGCTCAGTCAGTAGAGCATGCAACTCTTGATCTCAGGGTTGTGAGTTTGAGCCCCACAGTGGGTGTAGAGATTACCTAAAAATGAAAAATCTTTAATAAAACACAATGTAAATTTTAAAAAATGAGAATGCCAATGATAAAGGAATAAACAAAATAGACAAAGAAGTGGAGCATTGTCAAGCAACAGACTCATGAAGTTTTGCAAATTGATGTCAAAGTAAAGGCATCATCCAAATTATGAAGATAGAATTGGCTATTTCATATATAGTGTTAGATAGTTGAAAAAAATAAGTCCTGAGTAATGTGAGTAATGTTTTCAAATCAAGTACCTCAGAAGCAAACTCAAACTGGTTTCAGATAGTTTATTGGCTTACCCAATAAATGTTTAGGGGGATACTGAGTTCATGTGTTTCTTGATGCCATGCCACAAATACATACAACATTATCAGGCTCTGGTGCTCTTACTCTCTTAGTTTCGTTCTGCTTTTTTTCTGTGTGCTGACTTCATAGTTAGATAAGATCTTTGCCTAGGCTACAGCAGCTCTATACATCATATTTCTCTCTCCACATCCAGTGAATAGTCTTATAATTTAAAATGAATTGAATTTCATCTATCAATTATAACTCATGATACTAATAGACTAAAAGGAAAAATATGTAATTTTTACAAGTTAGGCTAAAAAGACATGTGCTAAAAGGCAAGTTATAGTTTTCCAAAAAGCATTAGCAAATTAGGATTAGAAGATGACTGTCTTGGGGCACCTACATGGCTCAGTTGGTTGAGCATCTGACTCTTGATTTTTGGCTCAGGTCATGATCTTGGGGTCAAAAGATCGAGCGCTGTGTCAGGCTCCACACTTGGTGGGGAGTCTGTTTGAGATTCTCTCTCCCTCTCTCTTTGCCCCTCCCCTCCCATGCTATCTCTCCCTCCTTCCCTCTAAAAATAAATAAAAATACATAAATAAGTAAATAATTTTTTTTTAAAAAAGAAGAGAACTATATTTAACTTGGTAAGATATATATACCAAAATCTACAACAACAACAAAAAATCTACAACAAACTTTGTACCTAATAGAAAAACTTTTAATGTGTTCCCTCTAAGATGAGGAACAATACTAACACTGCTACTATTTAACATGCAATATATTGGAGGTTCTGGCAAATACTATAAATAAAAAAATAAATATTACAAGCATTTGAAGGTAAGACATAAAACTGACATAATTTGCAGATAATGTGAACACTTACTTAAGAGAGATTTAGTTCTCTATACCAACAATAGACAAAGAGAAATTAACTTTAAGAGGATAATGCAATAGCAACAATAACAATAAATTGCCTGGGAATATCCTTAAAAGAATACATAAGATCTCTGTGGACAAAACCTCAAAGCTCTAAATGACATAGAAGATGATTTACATAAAGAGAGAGGTGTTCCTGCTCTTGGATGATATGTCTCAGTATTATAAAAAGTCACTGCTGTCTAAATCAACCTAAATGTTCACGGGAACCACAAACAAAATTTGTTGTATTTTTTGAGGAATAATTACTCTAAAATTTTTTTTAAAGGTTTTATTTATTTATTTGACAGAGAGGAGAGAGATCACAAGCAGGCAGAGAGGCAGGCAGAGAGAGAGGGGGAAGCAGGCTCCCTGCTGAGTAGAGAGCCCCATGTGGGGCTTGATCCTAGGACTCTGAGATCATGACCTGAGCCGAAGGCAGAGGCTTTAACCCACTGAGCCACCCAGGCGCCCCTAAAATTTATCTTAAAGAAAGAAATGATCCACAAATAGTTAATTCAACCTTTAAAAACAAAAGAGGGGCTTTAGGGTCCCTTAGCTTATGGAGGAACATGGCGGATGGGCTCCCACAGCTGCAGGACGTGATGAACTGGCTTGCAGATGGGTTTTGTAATGCCATCGGAGTGTTGTAGCACTGTAGCCCTCCTGCTTCCTTTACTAATATTCAGACAGCAATTAACAAAGATCAGCCGGCTAATCCTACAGAAGAATATGTCGGGTTTTTTGCAGCAGGGATTGCATGAACAGCAAAAGACATTAATGTTTTGATAGATTCATTACCCGGTGAAGAATCTACAGCTGCTTTACAGGCTGCTAGCTTGTATAAGCTGGAAGAAGAAAACCACGAAGCTGCTATATATCTGGAGAATGTTGTTTATGGAGGAGACATGTTTCTAGAAAAGATACAGAATGCACTTGCTGATAATACACAGTCACAAATGAAGACAAAGGGTGGTATTCAGAGCCAGTCTCTTCTAGATTCATAGTACCAGTATATACCATGTGGCTGAGGAAAGGACCATTTCAGTGCCACTAAGAATTCTGCATCAGATTTAGATGTAAACCTTACCAACAGTTACAGAAACATTAAGCACTAGGACACATGTTCTCTTTTTAGCTATTTTTAATAATCTTCTATTTTCACTTGTGATAAATAAGCCTCCAAAACTGCAATTGAACTAGCTTTAAACCAGCATTATACTGTCTTTTTTTATTATCAGAATGAAATTATTGAGGCAGTTATTGCATTAATGGTTTTATTATAATTAAACAGATGTACTTTAAAATTCAAAGAACATAAAAAATAAAAACAAAAAAGGGAAACTTGTTCTACCAGATATATTAAGATATTCTACAAAATAGTAATAAATGTTATATGCTATTGGTTCAGTAACATATAAATGAACCACGGACTATTCCGATGAGTCCAGACAGACCTATATAGATAGGGGAACTTAATGTACAATAAAGGCAGCATTACAAAACAACGAAGAAATCTGTCAAGACCAAATGTTGCCGAAGATTTGGTTCAATGGGAATTTTTATGCCAGAGGGAGTGTAACTTGCTACAGCCACTTTGGAATATAATTTGGAATGAGCATTCTCGTGTACTGCTATACAACTTTTGCACAGGTGCCCTGAGATTCTTACATAACTATGTTCTTAGCAGCACTATGTTCATAATAGAAAAAATGTGGAACCAATCCAAATATCAGTCAGCGAATATATAAAGAATGAGGATGAAAAAAATTATGTTGACTCAACTTTATTCACAAGAGAGTGCACATAGTTAAAAATTAATGAATTACAAATATACAAAAAAAACAGATGAATTTTGGAAACTTGATGTTGAACGGAAAAAGTAAGTGCAGAGAACTACATATCGTGTGATATCACATACATGATACCACAAAACCGAGCAATATATTGCTTAGAGGGACGTGTGTGTGTATGTGTGTGTGTGTGTGTGTGTGTATGTGTTCAATTATACTAAAAAAGAACAAAAAGCAAGTTCTCTGGAACTTCTAGCTTACCTTATCCACTCCAGAGAAATCCCCTAGACAAAGCATTGCAGACACTTGGAGTTAATACTCTATCTGCATTTATAGGAATGGTGAATGCCAAGAGGTTATAGGTGGGGCATTGACAATGTCTGCTACACAAAGATATGTGAACACAAATGAAGGAGAGCAATGACTTCTAGGGCAGAAACAGTTTTATGCAATAGGGAAGAGCACTTAGGAGATATCTGTGACCTTCTAATTTTTACATTTCGGCTGGTTTGTGTTGTTAATTTTATTATTATGCTTCCTATCCTATATATATATTTTCAACACTTCATTAATATGATAAAAGGAAAAATAAAACACTTTTCTTGACATGAAAAAGTAAGTTAAAAAAAATAAGAGTTCCCAATTAGGAAAAAAATTGTTTCTAGTTACAAAAACCTGTTAATTGCCCAGTCTGTTTTCAGCAGAGTACAAATATGATAATGGTTTATTTTTTCTTCAATAATTTACTTTTCCTTTTTGGTCTCTTAAGACATTTTGGGTAGAATATATAGCCATGCATTCATCTTCAGATGTTAAAAATCCAGTTGATTGCATCTTATAGATAATTCAGTACTCACTTTCTCACTGTCAGTGCCTACGAGATATCAAATGGGCAGGTGCCCTGTGGTGGACATTTTCATTCCTCTTGCCCCAGGATGTCTCTCCTCCTTCAAACAGCTCCAGGGTTGGGAAAAGAAAGGAGGCATTAGAGAGAAGGGAGTAAAGGAAGGTCTTACTAGCTGTCATAGTCTACTTTTGGTTGCTGATGTCCTCGGCACAAGCAGGTGCCCATTTGCTTCTCGCTGAGCCATTTGGGAAGCTCCATGAGAAGAGTCTAACTGCCACCATTCGCTTTCCTCATGTGGAAAGCACACCGTCATCTCCACTCCTCCTATGCTCCCACAGCCTTGGATACATGTTAGAGGAGGTCATCTAGAAGATGTGACTGGCCGTTAACTGGAAAACTGAACCCAGGCAGTTAGAGGCTCCTCACCACTCCCCAGTGCTTGAAATCTAAGTTCTCTCCACACTGTTCCCACAGTGGGAGCCATTTTCAAGGACATAGCCTTGAGAAAGCAATATGTTTTGGAGAGTATCCGGATAGTATATGTAACTGAATCCAGTTAAGGCCTTTATATAAGGCCTCTACAAAGATTTGGCAGACAGGTGTAGAAATCTACTCATTTTTTGGCTGTCCAAGATAAGCCTCCTAAGTAAATTCCCTCACGTATTAAACCTCCTTACCAAAAGGGAGTGGCCTGACTCTTTCCTTGGTGTCTCCCTGCCCTCCTCCTCCCCTTGTGGAGCATGTTTCAGATTACACCTGGGAAGCTCCCAGGGTTTGTGAAGCAACAGTATATTCCACAGCCTCTGGCTACTGGGGTTTTCTCATCTGGCCATGTTAAGAGGAGTGCCAGGAAAAACAGTGGAAACTCAGGTATCTGCCATTTAGCTTATGAGATGCTTGTTTTAGCATATTGGCCTATATTATCTTATTTAGTTCTCATGACAATCCTATGAGTTAAGTACTGTTTTTAACTTTTTGCAAATGAGAGAAGTGTAACTTAAAGATACTGAAAAGCCTGCAGCTAACTATTGAAAGATGGGACTGAATAGAACCAAAACACTCTGACTTTAGAACCTGAAGACAAACGATAATCGATATAATGCTGGGAGGAAATGAAATCAGACAAATGGAGGTAATTTCATCCAGGCCATGTTCAGATATGATGAATCATTCCTGTCTACAACAGAAACTTTATTTATTTTCCTTAAAATTCAGTGTCTATCATCCCTGAAATGTGCTGATTGTTTAATTACTAGTCTCTAAATGTCAACACTTTGCCCTTTGGCTTATGTTTTCTAAATTCCCAAATCTATTAACGTTTTCTTTAGATATGTTTAAAAACATCAGTTAGGCTACAGTTTTATTGTGATTAGAATTTGAATGTATTTCATTTTCTTTTTTAAAGAGGATGATCTTCTCTCTTCCAAATATAAGTTATTTGGGAGACATAGTACTGTTTCTTACCTTTGTAAATACACAAAGAGCTCCAATACCCAAATTTATGATGATGTATGTAGGAAAACCAAAAAGGTCTGCAAAACAGTTTCTGGAACTAAAAACCATTTTTAGAATGGTCTCATGATACAAGATCAATATACAAAAGTCAGTCACAATCTTAATTACTAGCAAAATTGGAATTTTAAATTTTAAAAATACCATTTACACTAGCTACTCTAAATGTGAAACCATTAGTAATAAATCTAACAAAGTTTGTACAGAATTTATATGCAGAAAACTAAAAAAAATCATTGATGAAAGAATTCAAAGAAAACCTAAAGAAACGAAGAGATACACTGTGTTTATGTGTTGAATACACAATATTGCTAAGATATAAATTCTCTTCAATTTAATCTATAGATTCAAAGCATTCTAATCAAAACCCCGAGGTTTTGTTTTTTAAAAAATATTTACATTAGCTTCTAAAATGTAAACACAAAGACAAAGAAACAGAATAATCAAAACAATTCTGAAAAAGATCAAAATGGAAGACTGAAACCACCTGATTTCAGGATTACATATGACTTATATTAATGAAGAAAAGAAAGAATATTGTGGTATTGGTGAAAGAACAGACACACAGATCAATGGAACAGAATGGAACAGAATGGATTGATTACTTGATATTGGTAATTTCTGTCACCTATTTTTTCTTGTTTGGCCGAAATAGAGGCTTATCAATCTTGATCTTCTTAAATATGAAATCAGGCCTAGCATTTGGGTCTGATTTATATTTCATTGATTTTCACTATGACCTCTATTATTTCTTTTCTTCTGCTTAATTTGGATTCCTTTTCTTTTAGTTTGTTAAGATGGAAGCTGAAGCAATTGATTTAGGATCTTCATTCATTCCCAATATAAATGTTTAATGGCATAATTTTCTCCTTAAGCACTGCTTTTGGTTCATCTCTCAAATTTTAGCCAATTGTGTTTTAATTTTCATTCAGATAAAAACATATTTTTAATTTCCCTTTTGATTTTTTCTTTGATGGTGGATAATTTAGATGTGTTATTTACTTCCTGTTAATTTACTTTCTTTTCTCTATAGAAAAGTTAATTTTATATATCAACTGGGCTAGAGTATAGTGACCATAGTTTGTTGGGCAAACACTTGTTTAGATGTTCCTGTAAAGGTAATTTTTAGGTGTAATTTACATTTACATTTGGTTGACTCAAAGTAAAGCAGATTATCCTCTATAATGTGGGTAGACCTTATACAATTAGTTGAAAGCGTTAAGAGAAAAGACAGGTATCCTAAAGAAGAAGGAATTCTGCCTCCAGATTGCAACATAAAAATTCTGCCTGAGTTTGCAGGCTTTTTAGATGCAAAAATACATCATCTCTTACCTGAATTTCTAGTCTGCTGACTTGAAAAACATATTTCAGATTTGCCAGTCCCCACAGTTACATGAATTGATAAGCTAAATCTTTAAATCTTTCTCTCTTTCTTTATCATATATCATATATATATATATATCTATATTTATTATAGATATATATATATATATATTTATTATATATATATATAGTTTTCATGGATAGGATTCAAGGGATCCAGGAACATTTATAAATTGTTATATATGTATGTTTGCAGGGGAGGGGGTTTTTAACTTTCAGGAGATTCTCAAAGGACCCCTTAAGTCCAATAGAAGTCAAGGATCATTGGTATAATTAAAAGAATGAAGTATTAATACATAGTACAACATGGAAACATGGATGAACATTAGATAGATATACACAGATGATAGATACAAAGATAGATATAGATGTAGTGTATTCGTTCTGTTTCTTTGGAGAATTTTGACTAAAACAATTTTCAAATATTTGGGGATTTCCCAGAGATCTTTCTATTTTTGATTTCTAATTCATTCCATTGTAGTCAGACAACATACTTTATATGACTTAAATCCTTTTAAATTTAGTGAGAATTGTTTTATTGCCCCAAATGTGACAGTCTTGGCAAATGTTATGTGTGCATTTGAAAATAATATGTAATCTGCTGTCATTGAAGAAAATGTTCCAGAAATGTCTATTAGGTCAAGTTACTTGAGAGTGTTGTTCAAATTTCTATACCTTTGTTGATTTAGTATTCCATTACATAGAATACTTGTTTTGTCCATTTTGCAAGAGGGAAACTGAAATCTCCCACTGCAATTTTGAATTGTTTTTTAGTTTTCTTTACAGATCTGTCAGTTTTTGCTTCATTATTTTCTTTTTTTATATATATTATGTTAGTCACCATACAGTATATCATTAGTTTTGTTGTAGTGTTCCATGATTCATTGTTTGCATATAACACCCAGCACTCCATGCAATACGTGCCCTTCTTAATACCCATCACCAGGCTAACCCATCCTCCCACCCCCTTTCCCTTCTAAAACCCTCAATTTATTTCTTGGAGTCCATAGTCTCTCATGGTTTGTCTCTCCCTCCGATTTCCCTCCCCACTTCATTTTTCCCTTCCTTCTCCTAATGTCCTCCAAGCTATTCCTTCACAAATAAGTGAAACCATATGATAATTGACTTTCTCTGCTTGACTTATTTCACTCAGCATAATCTCCTCCAGTCCTATCCATGTTGATGCAAAACATGGTATTCATCCTTTCTGATGGCTGAGTAATATTCCATTGTATATATGGACCACATCTTCTTTATCCATTTGTCTGTTGAAAGGCACCTCGGCTCTTTCCACAGTTTGGCTATTGTGGACATTGCAGCTATGAATATTGGGGTGTATATGGCCCTTCTTTTCACTACATCTGTATCTTTGGGGTAAATACCCAGTAGTGCAATTGCTGGGTGATAGGGTAGCTCTATTTTAATTTTTTGAGGAACCTCCACACTGTTTTCCAAAGTGGCTGTAACAACTTTCATTCCCGCCAACAGCGTAAGAGGGTTCCCTTTTCTCCACAGCCTCTCCAACATTTGTTGTTTCTTGCCTTGTCAATTTTTGCCATTCTAACTGGTGTAAAGTGGTATCTCAATGTGGTTTTGATTTGAATTTCCCTGATGGCTAATGACAATGAAAATTTTTTCATGTATCTGTTAGCCATTTGTATGTCTTCTTTTTAGAAGTGTCTGTTCCCTAATTAAAACTCTTCAGAGTATAAGGATAGAGGGAACATTCCACAATTTCATAAAATCCATCTATTAAAAACCTACAGCGAATATCATTCTCAATGGAGAAAAGCTAAGAGCCTTTCCCTTAAGATCAGGAACACGACAAGGATGCTCATTCTCGCCACTATTGTTCAACATAGTACTGAATGTCCTGGCAACAGCACACAACAAAAAGAAATCCAAAAAAAAAGAAAATAAAAAGAAATAAAAGGTATTCAAATTGGCAAAGAAGTCAAATTCTCTCTTTGCAGATGACATGATACTTTATGTGGAAAACCTGAAAGACTCCACCCCAAAATTACAAACTCATACAGCAATTCAGTAATGTAGCAGGATACAAAATCAATGCACAGAAGTCAGTTGCTTTCTTATACACTAACAATGAAACTGTAGAAAGAGGAATTAGAGAATCGATTCCATTTACAATAGCACCAAAAGCCATAAGATACCTTGGAATAAACCTAACCAAAGAGGTAAAGGATCTATACTCTAGGAACTACAGAACACTCATGAAAGAAATTGAAGAAGACACAAAAAGATGGAAAACCTTTCTATGCTCATGGATCAGAAGAATAAACATTGTTAAAATGTCTATGCTGCCCAGAGCAATCTATACTTTCAAAGCCATCCCGATCAAAATACCATCGGCATTTTTCAAAGTGCTGGAACAAACAATCCTAAAATTTGTATGGAACCAGAAAGGAGCCCAAATCACCAAGGAAATGTTGAAAAAGAAAAACAAAGCTGGGGGCATCACGTTGCCTGATTTCAAGATATATTACAAAACTGTGATCACTAAGACAGCATGGTATTGGCACAAAAACAGACAGATAGACCAATGGAACAGAGTAGAGAGCCCAGATATGGACCCTCAATGCTATAGTCAAATAATCTTTGACAAAGCAGAAAAAAATATCTAATAGAAAAAAGACAGTCTCTTCAATAAATGGTGCTGGGAAAATTGGACAGCTATATACAGAAGAATGAAACTCGACCATTTGCTTACACCATATGGAAAGATAAACTCTAAATGGATGAAAGACCTCAATGAGACAGGAATCCATCAAAATCTTGAAGGAGAACATAGGCAGTAACCTCTTGGACATCGGCCACAGCAACTTCTTTCAAGACACGCCTCCAAAGGAAAGGTAAACAAAAGTGAAAGTGAACTTTTGGCACTTCAACATAGAAAGCTTCTGCACAGCAAAGGAAACAGTCAACAAAACAAAAAGGCAACCCATGGAATGGGAGAAGATATTTGCAAATGACACGACAAAGGGCTGATATCCAAGATCTATAAAGAACTTCTCAAACTCAGCACCCAAAAAACAAATAATCAAGTCAAAAAATGGGCAGAAGACATGAACAGATGCTTCATTATTTTTAAATTCTGCTCATAAGTTTATAAATATTTAGGAATCCTGACACAAGGGTTTGTAAAAAAAAAAAAAAGAAGAAGAAATGTTTAGAAATGCTACATATGTATTTGAACTTACCCCTTTATCTTTATGAAATGACTTTCTTTAAGCATGACAATATTTTTATTGATCTTAAATCTGCCTTTTCTGATATTAATATTGCCACTTCGGTTTACTTCTGAGTAGCAGTAGCATTTATCTATCTCTTATTCCATCTGTTCTTTTTCTTTCTTCTTGTTTTCTTTCTATTTGTTTCACCTGCTTTTTCTCCTTTTCCTCTCTATTTTGGATTGTGTATCTTTTATTATTTCATTTCATCTTTTTTGTTCACTTATTAGTTATAACACTATCTTTTGTTATTTTAGTGGTTGGGTCAGCATTTAGAGAGTATATCTTTAACTCATCCCACTCAACTTCTAAGTAATACTATCTCTTACAATAGTATACTTTTATTTCTCCCTTCTGGCCTTTGTTGTTGAACACTTACTTCTACACATGTTATAAACCCCACACACAAAGAAAAACGGTTGCCCACCTATGTTGTTATTTGTCCTGAAGTTGACTTACATGGTAGGTTACTACAGTTCTGGGAAAATAGTCCCATTTCCCTATAAATGAAAACAGATGGCCTCTCTTTGCCTATAATTAGAGATATCCAAGTAGAAAAGGAAAAACTAAGGTCTTTTAATGCCCTATTCTTTTTCGAAATAACTTTGTTGAGGTGTCTTTTGCCAAACTTTAGCTGAATTTCTTTTCTTTTGATGGTGCTAAGCAATAATTATGCTAGCATCTAATGATTTTATGGGGGAAAAAATAAATCATATATATTATTTATAGCATATAAGTCATTTTGTATGCCAACATTGATAATAAATAAGTGATTATGTTTATAAGCACATATAAATTTGGTCTTTATAATTCAATATTCAAACTTTACCTTGAGTAACTTCTAACATGTCAGCTATTTTGCATCTTAATAAAATGTATAAAATGTTTATAAAAGTTACAGGCACATTGGAATATTTTGGTTTAGATACTTGATAAATTGGCTTATGGCTTCTGAAAAAAAATGGATATAGTCACAGACAAGTATATGACAACTTCTCTAGCAATAAATCATTGTGTTCAATAATTACTACATGAGAAGACAATGAAATATTTAAGTGAATACATCATTTCACTATTTTAGTAACTAGAAAGATCTAATTGAATGGTATATATTGTCCTAAATATAGGTATTTTAATGAGAAAACTACAAGTTATTGAAGAAAACTATAACATTTTATTGAAGGGGCCTGGGTGGCTCTGTGGTTTAAGCCTCTGCCTTCGGCTCAGGTCATGATCTTAGGGTCCTGGGATCGAGCCCCACATCGGGCTCTCTGCTCAGCAGGGAGCCTGCTTCCCCCTCTCTTTCTGCCTGCCTCTCTGCCTACTTGTCAAATAAATAAATAAAATCTTTAAAAAATTTTTTTATTAAAAAAAAAAAAAAAAATTTTTTTATTGAAAATTATGCAATATGATCTGAATAAATGCAGAAACATTCTATGTTTCAGTATTTGATGTTAGGTAGTCCTAAATAGTCAAAAATATTAATCCTTTCCAAATTTTTGTGTACTTGTCTATATATATATATTTAATACAATTAAATTACATTTGATGTAATGCTTAAAAAAATTCTTTGAACAAAATCATTCTAAAGTTCATAGAAAAAAATAGATGTGTGAGAATTTTCAAGAAAATCATCTTATCAGAGAATAAATCTTATTAAAAAGCAACGGTGATGAAAAAAAATATAGTAGTGAAAAAAACCACACAGAAATATCGGTGAAAGATAATAGAAATCCTGATAATGGATTTAAGAATATGTAAAAAAGTTCACATATGAAAGGGGAAAAGAAATTGTTATTAAATTAATATTTTAGGACAATTAGCTCTTAATTCAGAAGCAAATGAATATATAATATAGTACACTTAAAAATAAATTCCAAATTTAGTAAAGATAAAATATAAAGAGCAAATTAACAAAGCATGAAAAATAATATGGTCAAGTATATTTATAACTTGAAGTGAGGAAGACTTTCGTAAACATTAGAGGAAACTGGGAGTCATAAAGAAAAACAACACTTGATTTGAGTATGTAAAAATGAAAATTTCTGTGTAAGAGAACATTACTAAAGTTAAAAAAAAAAACAGGAAAAAGGAGTAACACAAAAGGGATGAAGAATTAATATTCCTAAAATTAATTTAAAGAACAATAAAAGTGGGCAATGATTATGAATAGGTATTTGATGAAGAAGGAACTATAAATGGCCAATCACCATGGAAAATAATCTATCAGATAGTGAAAACAGAAATCACTACAAGCATTTCTAACAGGAAAGAATTTATTGCAGGAAATCAAGTGCTTACACACTCATTGAAATAGCTGAGAAAAAGTCAGAAAAGGTCACTAAGGCTCTGAGGTTCACCACTAGGCTTCAGGGAACCAGGAAGTTGTTTCTGTTGCCAGAGTCAGGCACTGTGGTAATCTCTTATAGTCACAGCTGCCACAGGCAGAGGTGAGAGATTTGCAGAGGTTGCTGCAAAGCCTCACTTTCGGATATGTGTGTGCATGTGTGTATGTGTTGAGGGTTGGGTTTTTTAAAATTATTTATTTATATTTCAATTTTTTATTTAAATTCCAGTTAACATACAATATAATATTAGTTTCAGATATAGAATTGATTCATTATTTATATACAACACCCAGTGCTCATCAAAACAAGTGCCCTCCTTAATACCGATCACCCATTTAACACATCCCCCTGCCCACCTCCCCTCCAGCAACCCTCAGTTTTTTTCTCTATAGTTAAGAGTCTGTTTTATGGTTTGCCTCTCTCTTTTTTTCCCCCTCTATGTTCATCTGTTACATTTCTTAAATTCCACATATGAGTGAAATGATACTTACTTGTCTTTCTCTGACTTATTTCACTTAGCATAATACTCTAGCTCCATCCATGTCATTGCAAATGGCAAGATTTCAATCTATTTTTATGGCTGAGTAATATTCCATTGGGTCTATATATACCACATCTATTTTTCCATTCATCAGTGGATGGACATTTGGGCTCTTCTTATAATTTGGCTATTGTTGTTATGCTGCTCTAAACATTGGGGTGCATGTAACCCTTTGAATCAATATTTTTGTATCCTTTGGGTAAGTGTATAAAGTGCAATTGCTGGGTCATAGGGTAGCTCTATTTTTAACTTTTTTGAGGAACCTCCATACTGTTTTCCAGAGTGGCTGCACCAGTTTGCATTCCCACCAGCAGTGTAAGAGGGTTCCCCTTTCTCCACATCCTTGCCAACACCCATTGTTTCCTGTGTTGTTAATTTTAGCCATACTGATAGGTGTGAGGTGTTATCTCATTGTAGTTTTCATTTGTATTTCCTTGATAATGAGTGATGCTGAGCATCTTTTCATGTCTGTTAGCCATCTATATGTTGTCTTTGGAAAAATGTCTGTTCATGTCTTCTGCCCACTTTTTAAGTAGATTATTTGTTCTTAGGGTGTTAAGTTTCATAAGTTCTTTATATATTTTGGATACTAACCCTTCATAGATGTGTCATTTGCAAATTTCTTCTCCCATTCTGTAAGTTGCCTTTTAGTGTTATTGATTGTTTCCTTCGCTGTGCAGAAGCTTTTATCTCAATGAAGTCCCCAATAGTTTCATTTTTTCTTTTGTTTCCCTTGCCTTGGGAGATGTATCTAGTAAGAAGTTGCTATGACCAGTGTCAAAGAGGTTACTACCTGTGTTCTCCTCTGAGGAGTTTAGGCCTTCCATCCATTCTGAATTTATTTTTGTGTATGCTGTAAGGAAATGGTCTAGTTTCATTCTTCTGCATGTTGCTGTCCATTTTTCCAAACACCATTTGTTGAAGAGACTTCTTTCCTGCTTTTTTGAAGATTTGTTGACCATATAATTGTGGATCCATTTCTGGGTGTTTTACTCTGTTTCATTGACCTATGTGTCCATTTCTGTGCCAGTATCATACTGCTTGATGACTACAGCTTTGTAATATGGTTTGAAGTCTGGAATTGTGATGCCTCCAGATTTACTTTTCTTTTTCAAGATTGCTTTGAGTATTCAGGGCCTTTTGTGGTTCCATACAAATTTTAGGATTGTTTGTCCTAGCTCTATGAAAAATGCTGATGGTATTTTGATAGGGATTGCATTGAATGTGTAGATTGCTTTGGGTAATGTAGACGTTTTAACAATATTTGTTCTTCCAATCCATGAGCATGGAATGTTTTGCATTTCTCTGGGTCATCTTCAATTTTTTTCATTAAGTGTTTTATAGTTTTTGGAGTATAGATCTTTTACCTCTTTATTTAGTCTTATTGCCAGGTATCTTATGATTTTTGGTGCAGTTGTAAATGGGATAGATTCCTTGGTTTCTCTTTCTGCTGCCTCATTATTGTTATAGAAATGTAACAGATTTCTTTATGTTGATTTTGTATCCTGAAACTTTATTGAATTTGTGTATCAGTTCTAGCAATTTTTTGGTGCAGTCTTTCAGGTTTTCTATACAGGGTACCATGTCATCTGCAAATAGTAAAAGTTTGACTTTTTCCTTGTCAATTTGGATGCCTTTTATTTCTTTTTGTTTCTGATTGCTGAGACTAGGATTTCCAGTACTATGTTAAATAACAGTGGTAAGAGTGAACATCTCTGTCTTGTTCCTGACTACAGAGGAAAATTTCTCTCAGTTTTTCCCCATTGAGGATATTAGCTGTGGGTCTTTCATATACAGTCTTTGTGATGTTGAGGATGTTCCTTTTATCCCTACTTTGTTGAGGGTTTTTATCAAGAATCGGTGCTGTACTTTGTCAATTTTTTTTCTGCAGCTATTGAGAGGATCAGATGATTCTTATCCTTTCTTTTATTAATGTGGTGTATCACATTGCTTGATTTAGAAATATTGAACCACACTTGCAACCTAGGTATAAATTCCACTTGACTGTGATGAATGATTCTTTTAATGTACTGTTGGATTCGATTTGTTAGTATTTTGTTGAGAATTTTTGCAACCATATTCATCAGGGATATTGGCCTGTAGTTCTCTTTGGTGAGGTCTTTGTCTAGTTTTAGAATCAGGGTAATGCTGGCCTCATAGAATGAGTTTGACAGTTTTCCTTCCATTTCTATTTTTTGAAATAGTTTGAGAAGAATAAGTACTAACTCTTCTTTAAATGTTTCATAGAATTCCCTTGGGAAGCCACTTGTCCCTGGACTTTTGTTTGTTGGGAGTTTTTTAATCGCTGATTCAATTTCAGTTTCTTTGCTGGTTATCAGTCTGTTCAAGTTTTCTATTTCTTCCTGTTTTAGTTTTGGTAGTTTATACGTTTCTAAGAATTTAGCCATTTCTTCCAAATTGCCCAATTTGTTGGCATATAATTTTTCATAAGATTCTCTTATAATTGTTTGTATTTCTGTAGTGTTACTTGTGATTTCTCCTCTCTCATTTATGATTTTATTTATTTGGGGCCATTCTCTTCTCCTTTTGATAAGCCTGGCTAGGGAGTTAACAATTTTATTAATTTTTTCAGAGCCAGCTCCTGGTTTGATCGATTTGTTTTACTGGGCTTTTTTGGTTTCTATTTCATTTATTCTGCTCTAAATTTTATTATTTCTCTTCTTCTGCTGGCTTTAGGCTTCATTTGTTCTTTCTCTAGCTCCTTTAGGTGTAAGCTTAGGTTGCGTATGTGAGATTTTTCTTGCTTCCTGAGGTAGACCTGTATTGCTATATACTTTCCTCTTTGACTGTTTTTGCTGCATCCCAGTGGTTTGGGACTGTTGTGTTTTCATTTTCATTCGTTTCCATGTATTTTTTTGTTTCTTCTTTAATTTCTTGGACCCATTCATTGTTTAGTAACATATTTTTGAACTTCCATGATATTTTTGGTCTTTCCAGATTTTTTCTTGTGGTTGACTTCAAGTTTCATAGCATCGTGGTCAGAAAATATGCACGCTATGAACTCAATCTTTTTGTACTTGTTGAGGCCTGTTTTGTGACCTAGCGTGTGATCTGTTCTAGAGAATGTCCCATGTGCACTTGAAAAGAATGTGTATTCTGCTACTTTAGGATGAAATGTTCTCAATATATCTGTTAAGTCCATCTGATCCAGTGTGTCCTTCAAAGCCCCTGTTTCCTTGTTGATTTTCTGCTTAGACGACCTGTCCATTGATGTAAGTGGTGTGTTAAAGTCCCCTACTATTATTGTATTATTATCAGTGAGTTCTTTTATGTTTGTTATTAATTGTTTTATATATCTGGGTGTTCCCAAGTAAGGGTCATAAATATTTACAACTGTTAGATCTTCTTGTGGGACAGACTTCTTTGTTATTATATAGTATCCTTCTTCATCTCTTGTTACAGTCTTTGGTTTAAAATCTAGTTTTTCTGATATAAGTATTGCTACTCTGGCTTTCTTTTGACATCTATTTGCATGGTAAATATTTCTCTATCCCTTTGCTTTCAACCTGCAGTTGTCTTTAGATCTAAAATGACTCTTTTGTAGGCAACATATAGATGTGTCTTGATTTTTTTTATCCCTTTCACATCCTATGTCTCTTGATTGGAGCATTTAGGCCATTTACATTCAGACTAATTATTGATAGATATGAACTTAGTGCCATTTTAGTACATGTTTTTGTAATTGTTTCTGGAGATTTTCTCTGTTCCTTTCTTGTCTTTCTCACTTTTGGTCTTTCCCACTCAAAGAGTCTCCTTTAATATTTTTTGCAGGACTGGTTTGGTGGTCACGAAATCCTTTAGTTTTTGTTTGTGTAGGAAACTCTTTGTCTCTCCTTTTATTGCTGGAAAGTGTATTCTTGGCTGCAGATTTTTTCCCATTCAGCACATTGAATATCACTCTCTTCCGGCCTGCCAGGTTTCTGTGGAGAGATCTGCTGCTAAACTTATTTGTCTTCCCTTGTAAGTTAGGGACTTCTTTTGTCTTGCTGCTTTTAGGATTTTTTTCTTTATATTTTGCAAATTTAACCACAATATGTCTTGATGTTGGCCTGCTTTTGTTGATTTTGTTGGAAGTTCTCTGTGACTCCTGGATTTGGATGTCTGTTTCCTTCCCCAGATTAGGGAAGTTTTAAGCCTTAATTTCTTGCCCCCTTTTCTCTCTCTTCTTCTTCTGGTATTCCTATAATATGAATGTTATTATGCTTTATGGAGTTGCCAAGTTCCCTAAGTCTACATTTGTGATCCAGTATCTTTCTTTCCTTCTTCTTTTCAACTTCATTATTTCCCATAATTTTATCTTCTATATCACTTACTCATTCTTCTGCTTCTTCCATCCTTGTGGTCTTTATATCTATTGGTTTTAAATTTCAGTTTTTGCATTTTTCATTTTGGCCTGACTAGTTTTTAGCTCTTTCATGTCTGCAGTTAAGGACTCCCTGGTATCTATTATCTATTATCTCAAGCCCCTTTGTATCCTTGTGATTGTTGCTTTAAAATCTGATCAGGCATATTACTTATATCTGTTTTGATTAGATCCCTTATGTTTTCCTTGTGCAATCCCCTGTGCACTCCTTTCTCTCTAGGGCTTCTGTCCAAGACAAGGGCTCCCTTGTCTCTGCAGCACCAGAGATCTATTCCTCCCTTAAACCACATCTCTGCACCTCCTACCTTCCATGATGCAACCTCTTCTCTCCCTCTAGTTGTGCAGTTTGTTCTGTCAGTCCTCAGATTGATTTCTTGGGTATTCAGAATGATTTGATATTTATCTAGCTGTGTTCAAGGGATTAAACAACCCTGGAGTCCTCCTACTACTCCACCCCTCACTTTGATTTAAGCTCATTCATTTGCCTGACATTGACAGAGGAAGAACAACTTGTTTACCCTACACCTTCCAAATATTGCAAGAAGGTTCTAATTGGCAGACTTTTAACTGGAATGCTTCTGGCAAGGGATTTTGAAAAAGATAATTCTCAGAATTCCAATCTAAGTTTGTAAGTGATAAAAGAGAATGGGGAAGAATGGTAGTAAATGCTGAGATCATTTTCATCTGAAAACATTATGAATGCAAAATAAAACAAACTAGATACTATTTTTTTTATCAGATTGGAAAATATTTTAAAAGTTGAGTACATAGTATTAGCATATGATCTGAAACACAATAAGAGAGCAAATTTGTAAAAATTGTGGAATACTGTGACAACAAACTTGTAAAAATCTAATTGAATTATTGATTAAATTATTGATTTAATCTAGTAATTCCATCCTGAGGAATTCTCCCTTCAAAAAACTATAGAAATAGTATATAAAGATACATGAGTGTTTATTCCAACATTGTTCATGATATCAAAAAATGTAAGCAATTCCACTAAGGGGAAGTTCACACATATATTGTGGAACATTCATTCCATGGAATGGTATTCAGTTATTATAAAGAACTAAGTAGATCTACACATAATGACCTATGAAAACAAATATGACCTATTTAGTTAAATGAATACTTTATATATACATATGTCAATATGTATTTATATATAAATATAACATTCTTATATAAAAATGTGTACACATTTCTCATATAAAAATATGTATATTTGGCTCTATCTGTATATATTAGAGAAAACAAGGTTGTAGGTCAAATCATCACTAGCCGTTACATATGCATGATGAATATATATGGAAAAATGAATATGATATTAAAATTATTACTTTGTAAATTATTTTAAAAAGCTTATGGCATTATAGTGACTTTGTTGCTACTGTTCACACATTCCAGGCCCAGACTGATGCCATAATCAAAGAAATAGTAAGCAAAAAATACTTTCAAAATAACTCTTTTTTATTTGCCTTTCTTGAGAACTGAAGGGCACACATAGATCAAAATCAGACTTCTTAAAACCTCTTATGCTTCACTTCCTCAAAGGCAAATGATTTCATGATTCTTTCTTTTAAACTGTCCCAAACCAAGCCTATGCACAAAAATCTTGACTTTTTTATTCAAATAGCCACACCAAACCCCAAAGAAACAATCATGTAAATTGTTTACATGATTGTAAACAATCATGTAAATCATGTAAACAATCATGTACTTTACCAAGTATAGTATGTTTGATATTTCCATAACAATTTTTCTTTACCGTAGCAATTGCATGGGAATTGTCTATTTCTCTGACATGCTCAAGTTGTGCTTGGCCATGGCACTTGTTTTGGCCAGTGGAATATATTATGTATCCAGGCATTTAGAGGCATCCCCATGTTTCCACTTGTCCTGAGTACTACCATTTTAGACCATAATAAGACCATGCCAGTGACAACTGCCATCCCTCAGTCCGGGTCCCAGCTGATTCACACATTGGTGTGTTGCAGATGTCCTCATTGCTTTACATAGATGAACAAATTCTATCCTCATAACAACCTTTGAGGTAGGTAATGTTATTGCCTCTATTTTACAGATGAGGAGGCTGAAGCAAAAAGAACTTAAATTACTCAAGTTTATAGCAGTAGATGAGATTTAAATATAATCCGCTTCAAATACTGCTCTTTGACCAATGATATGTATTTTAACAATGCTTTTCTTTTCCAAAATGTTACCAGACAATTGCTCTAAATTCAATCCCATAAGAGTTTTAAAGTTTTGTATTTCAATTTTCAATCTTTCAGCCATCTAAGGAAAATTTGTATGAAATAGATTTTCCTTTTAGCATGAAATGTTGATTAAAATGTCCTCTGTACTTATTTTTTCTATAGAAAGTAATCAAATACATCTCTGCAGAATTTAATATTTTTTTGGTGTTTCTTTAACTTATACCATCATTTATAATTTAAATTGAAGCACATTGGGAGCTGTCTACTCCTGATTCTCTAGGCACCACTGCCCCAATATGTATCCATATATAAATAAATGGATAATAATATTTATAATATAGAAACAGAAACATGTCCACCCTTGATGCAGAAAACTTTCAGTTTTATTGCCTGAAATCTCCCCAGTAATCTCCTTTCTTAAATTCATCATAAAATCAGACCACAGAATTTTTTTTTCCATATGACTAAAAGAACCCCGACAAGAGGCACCAATGAGTAAATGCACCCATAAATTATGATTGAAGATCATTAAGAACTTGGAATGAAGAGGAGGAGTTGAAAGGAGAGTGACTGAAATTGTTGACATAACCAGTGCACTTTATAAAATAAAAGTTTATACTTACCTATTTTGCTTTTGGATAACAATATAAAAGATAGAAAAGTATGATATATATTAGATTAGAATGAGTTCATCTGTCACTAAGTCTTAAAAATACATAAAACTAAAACTAGATTACAATATGTGAAAAAATAATCCATTTTTTGCACTTACCACCTTTTGAAAACAAAAAGGTGAGCCAAAGTCTAATTTTTGAAAATGAAAAATTGAGCTAAAATATAATTTAGGTAATTTTTAAAATCTTATTTTATGAAGTGCTTTGTATACAATGTGTCAGTGACTTTTATTGTGTCTGCTGTACATTAAAGATTAATTGAATTGTTCATGGAATATTCAAGGCTTGAGGGAACATAGTCTTTAATGGAAGTATAAACCCAATACTCTTTATGGATTATTCATTGTTTTCAGCTTCTCGTAGCATGTATATATAAAGTTATATATCTGAGATGCTATGCACTTATTTCTAAATTTTGGCTCATCACTTGCCAGTGATCTAGCTCAATATTCTCATCTCCATTTAATTGGAAGAAAATGTGAAGTTGGAGATTGAATTAAGTATAGTCTAGCTTCTCACACAAAGTTAAGAGATGTGATAAGTTTATTATTTTTAGATTTCATAGACGAAGCTAACAACTTCTTTTTCTGAATTATAATTTAATGAAGTATAATGTGCTCTTTCTATTCAACTCTGGATGGATGTTCCTAACATTGGCACTGCATGTTCTCAAATAGGAAAAAAATACTCACTTTTGTAAGGACATATTAATAAATGAAGGCCTAGTTCTAAACTTACATTCGTGTGTGTTTGTGTGTGTATATACATTAACCACTCATCTCTCGAGGATACAGAGATTCTCTCTCTTGCTGTCCCATCAATAGCACTTTTCCTAGTATTACTACATTTTCTAGAACATAATACACAACCCCTCATCCACTATTTCCAGCATATGCTTCCTGGAAATTATAATCTCCTGATGGTTGTACAAAGAGAGTAGGTGCTGGTGTAGTAGGAAAGAAAGGCAAGGGAAGAGACTAGATGTTGGTGTGGCAAAGGAATAAAGGCGAGGGAAGCACCCTGATGTTTACGCATGAAGTTTCATCTCATGTCCTGATAGAATGACTTGGGCAACCAAATGTTAGATGCTATCTCCAGAGGTGATTCAAAGTTTTATATATCTTCTTTTGGCCAATAATTATTTTCTGGGTCAGAATGAAGGGCATACATGCTACTAGTTTATTCTTATAAAAAAAGACCCCCAATGAAAATGATGCTAGTAGAAAATTTCCAAGGAAGGTCTATTTTTACTCTTTCTTTTCAAGCACACATGCAAGGGGTGTGTGTGTGGGGGGGGGGGCGTTTAAGGATATTCCTATGGAAAGTGTTACGGGTCTCCAAGTCTGCTACTTAAATAATCCCTGTCCCCTACTTTTCTGACATTCGAAGTTTAGCTAAATACTGACTATATATGAAAATCAGCCTAGTTTCTGGGTCTAGATCTAAGAAGGTGAAGTATGTAACTGAGCAAGCGAAATGTATGGGGCTATAAGAAAATTGCATCTACCTTACCTGACAACAAATGTAAGACCTGCATAGATCTCTTCTATTTGAAAATGAATAATAAAGAAATAGAAATAAGAATAACAATGTGGAACCTTTGAAAAACGTTTTGCTGCCAAGGGAAAAGAGTCACTGAAAACACTAACTTTGAAAATGTCTTAACATAGGAAACCGAAGAAGAAGTTATAATTATACTTCATATCTTCTGAAACTCAAATAGGCATCTTCATAACGTACTGTGTAGTCGAGCAGTTGAAAGTAAAGGCAGAAGTGAAAAGGCATATGGCTGAAAGAGAAATAATACAAGGGAATGAGAATGGGTTAATAGAACTAGGTCTGCACTTAAAAAAGTAAGATCATAGACACATGACAAAAATAAATAACCGATATCAAAGGAGGTGAGAGAGACTGACATAATTGAGAAAATGCAAGGAAGCACCATTTTCATCAAAAATAAGCTAGCCGAATGGAGAGTGGAGGTGAAATCAAGTGTGGCAAGATGGCCTTCCCTGCCTACCCTCCTATTTTTAAAAGAAACAAAGATTGATTACCAGATTTCCTCACACAAAAACAATTATACCAAATTGATCTGTGTGGTATTGCTCCATTCACAGCAAATAGGGTGGGAAAATGCTTCCTTTTGTTATCGTCCAAACCAGCTTGACACAGTAAGTGTATGGACAGATAGTACCGTGGGACAGCAATGCAAGAAAAATTCTAAGTAAAATATTAGCAAGTAGAATTGAAAGTATGTATTTGCCGTGATTAAATAGGTTCTTGCTGGGAGTGGAAAGATGATTCAATATAAAGCAATCTATTAGGATTCACCATTTACTATGTCCAAGGGGGAGGAAAATTATTATCTTCATAGACTAAAAAATATTAGGTAAGATTTAAAACATCCATTTAAGAGATTCCCATTAAAATAAGAACACAGAGATATCTACTTACAACGATGAATAAATATACATGGTCATATATATATATATATATGTAGCGTAAAACACTAACATGGATGTGTGTGTGTTTGTATATACATCAGTCCAAAAGCTAAAATCAGACTGAATGTTTCCACAACAGAAACATTCATATTAAGACCAAAAATGCTACTATCATTAATTATTCTGGCAGATCTAGCCAAGGTAAATAGCAAGAGAAAGAATATGAAACCATAACATTTAGAGGGAGAATGCAGTATTTTCATTAATGCAGGTATATTATTCTATTCTAAAAAGAACAAAAGAATAACCTGTCAAGTTATTAGACACAAAGAAACCAGTAAGTATGCTAGATATATAAAAATTTATTACATTTCTATATATAAACAGCAACCTGTTAGAAAACATAATGGAAATAAAAGTTAAATTTAAAAGGAACACTCCATGTGAGAGATTATAGAAAAAACTTAATGAGAAGGGTAGTATATTTATATAACAAAAAATTTTAAATGCTACTAAGGGACATTAAAAAAGATCTGAATAAATGCCAAGATTTATTATATTCTTGGATAAGAGGAGATAATATCGTAAATATGGCAGTTCTTTAAATTTTGAAACCAAGCAAGCTAATCCTAAAGTTTATATAGAAGAAACAAGTTACTGAGAATAGCCAGCAACTTTGAAAAAGGAAATAAAGAAAGACTAATCCTACCAGAGATTATAATGTCACAGCAATTAAAACTCTTATATAAAAATATATGCAATAAAGGTGGAAAAAGATGGCTGGATTAAAATAAGCACTACCACATTCCTTTTATAAAATTAGGTTTGAAATATCAGTGATTTAGTAAAGCCAAAGAAGATCTAAAATGAAATATGGGAGCATTTTTCCATGATAATCTTAGCATTAGGGATGCTTTATAAGGCATAAACCCCAGACACCATAGGGGAAGAATGATTAATTTGACCATATAAAAATCAAAATATCTGCATAAAAACATATAAAGTCTTAAAAAGTAAGAAAAAGTGCAACACATTTGACAAATGGCTAATTTCTTTCATCTTTGTAGAGACACTTCAATAAGAAAAAGAACAGCAATAAAGAAATATGGGCAGAGGACAGTTCTCAGAAAATGAAAAATATCAGACGTTTAAATATTTTTCAAAAGTTGCTCTCTTATTTAAAGCTATGCTAGATAAAAGTGATGATATCACTTCTTAACCAGTATGTTAAGAAATGAAAAGATATTTGAAAACTCACACTGTTGGAGAGCAAATAGGAGAAAATGCATCCTTAGACATGACCGTAGCAGTATAAATTGCATAAACTTTTTGGAGATCAATTTTGTAATGTCTACCAAATTAGAAATGTGTACACTCTTTTACCTAGTAGTTGAACTTTGAGCAATATCTTACAGGTATACTGGCAAAATGACATGTGTACAAGTTTATTGAATTATTGTTTTTAACAGCAAAAGACTGGATTATATAAATGTCCATCAATGGTTTCTTAGTCAGTTCAGGGTGCTCTAAGTGGAATACCATAGACTAGGTGGCTTATATAGCAAACATTTATTTTTCACTGTTTTGGAGTCTGAGATCAGGGTGTCCATGTGGTCAGGTTTTTGGTGAGGGCCTTCTTCCAGATTTACTCATGTATGGAAGAGAGAGCAAGAATTTAGGTCTCTTCATCCCCTCATAAGGTCACCAATCTACCTCCACCTCCATGACCTCATCCAAATTTAAGTACTTCACAAAGGCTCTCCCGCCAAACACCATCACATTGGGTGGAGGTGAGGGAACGCATAAAAATTCAGTTCATAGCAATGGTCAAATAAATTATGGTTCATCCATGTAAAAACACAGTTTGTAGTAATGAAAACTTTTTTCAACATTTTTATGCGGCGTTTTCCTTGACTTACAGAATTTAATAGTTTTGTGTGAATCTATGAGGAAAGAATTCCCTGTTTTTGTTTGTTCAAAAATCTTAAATTCACCTTCATTTTTGAAAAATAATTTCATTGTTTAGCAGTGGGTTTCTTGCAGCATTTTAATACTCTGCTTCAGGTTTTGGCTTGCTTGTCTTGAAGCTCTTATTTTTCTACTTTAAAGTAATGACTCCATTTCCTTTTGACAGTTTACAATGTTCTCTTTGATACACCTCGATGCCATTTACTTTGCATTTTCTTGTGTGGTGTTTATAACAATTCTTGAATCTATCAGTGATGACTCCAATTTCCAATTTGTTAAATCCTGAACTATTATCTCTTTCAAATATTGACTCTTTATCATTTTCTCCTCTACCTGGAGATTTTAGTACAAATATTTTAGGTTTTTTTTTAAATCATTTCCATATATATTTTAGGCTCTTTTCTGAATTTGTCATCTTATTTGCCCTCTCCATGCTTCAGTCCAGATATCTTATATTGACTTTTCTCCCAGTTCACTAATATTCTCCTCAGCTGTCTTTAATCTGCTATTAATCAATGTATTAATTTCTTAATTTTAGTTATCTTATTTGTGCATTCTAGGATATCCATTTTGCTCATTTATGGATTTCAGCTATCTACTGAAAGTATGTATTTTGTGACATATTTAAAAAATATATTAAAGTTATTTTAAAGTCTAAATCTAGTAATTCCAATATAGTATCGCCTGTGGGTCTATTTTTATTGCCTATTTCTCTGTTGTTTTCAATTATTTAATACACTATCCCATCTTCCAGGAGTTTTGCTTTATTTTGCTTTTAATGCCAGACATCTTCCAGGAGTTTTGCTTTATTTTGCTTTTAATGCCAGACAATGTGTATGCCCAGTGAAGCTCTAGATGCTGTCCTCTTTCTTCATAGATTTACATTTGTTTCTGACTGTCAGTGGATCACCTTAATCCAGTGTGGATTGAACTGTTGAAAAACTAGGTTTCAATCTTTGTGAGGGATCACCTGTTTTCTGTTTATCTTTGGAGCATTTTCTGTTTATCCAGTGTATTTGTAGGATGTAACCATTCAGGAATCCCAAGTGAATATCTAAGGTAACTTCCAGGGGCTTCATCCTTGTTAGGTCTTGAAGTTTGTCTTCCTCATACCATGAGCGCTGAAAATTCTGCTAGGTTTCTCGGTTTTTTAGTTGCTGCTTTCTGCTTGACTTCTCACTCTTAGCTACAACTTAAAAACAAAAACACTTCAAGGGGAATAGTGACACCAAATGTTAGGCTAAGCTCAATGCATTTTCCTTCTTTCTGGGATGCTGGTCTCTCAGGTTCTGAATGCCATCCGTGGTTGTTCCCTAATGATTATGAACAGTCTTTATTTTTTATCTAAAGAGGATTTACTATTGCCCATTGTGGGACTATTGGTCTAATACAAGTTAACTCTTAATAGCCAAAAGTGGAAGTCTGAATTAGGTACTTCTGAGGTATGGGCATTTTGAATGACTTTTTATTTACTATTGTCATCACAAAAAGTTTATTTCACATATGTCTATTATAGAAAATACATTTAATTATTAGACATAGGAGGAATTCATTTGCAGATGACTAAAAATGAGTAAATAGGACAGAAGTAAAAAACCAAGAGAACATGAAATAATGAAAGTCGAAAAAGATTATTCAAGACTATATAAGAGAATAATTTATTGACTGATCCTGGGAAGTTAAGTAGGATAAGAAAAAGGGAAATGTGTAAGGATATCAATATTGATTCCAAATATCGATGTTAAGGTACAAATATTACAAGTGTGGTATAGGTGTCAGATATATCGATTGAATAAAATAAAAAGCCCATAAACAGACACAAAAATCTACACAACTATAAATGTCATTATTTTATTATAAAGGTGGTGTTTCAAGTCGATGAAGAAAATTAGTGATTAAATAAATAGCATTGCAACCCCTTGGGGCACTTAGTAGGAAAAAAAATCTTTAAGTCATACCTTATATCAAAATAAATTCTAAAGAGATCAAAGATAGAAACCTTATAAAATACCATAGAGAAATGGAGATATATAAGATTCAATTCTTTTCTTTTCTTTTTCTTTTTTAAACAAAGAAAAAAATTGGAAGCCTGGGTGGCTCAGTTGGTTAAGTGTCTGCCTTTGGCTCAGGTCATGATTCTGGGATCCTGGGATGGAGTCCCCCCCAGTCAGGCTCCCTGCTCAGTAGGGTGTTCGCTTCTCCCTCTCCCTATGTCCCTACCCCTTGCTTGTGCTCTCTCTTTCTCTCAAATAAATAAATGAAATCTTTAAAAAACAAAGAAAAAATTTATTCACAAATATTCAGGAAGACATATTTACTCTTAAAATGCAAAAAGGCTCTGCAGAAAATAATTTTAAAAAATAAATTAAGATTTATTTTAGAAATCATGAAAACATTGGAATTACTACTCTGTGAAACAAGAATATTGGGAAAAAACTCAAAAAATAAATCTACTTGTAAAAAATGAGAAATTTAGAAGTAATATGAAAAAGCAAGTTAACAATATTTGGTTGTTTTAATTTAAAAGAATATTATATACAAATCCAAGCTAGTACATCTCAATGAAATAGATATTTTTGTAGAAATTTAAAAAGTATCATAATTGACAAAGAAAAATAGCTACTAATTAAACATACTATTTAAGGAAAATTTGAGGGAAAAGTATTAAATGATTATAATTATACTGTCCAGAATGTTTTGGGCTGTGTGGTTTTGTGGACATGAGTTTTTAATATTTTGAAAAGTAAAATTTTCTGATTCTGTATAATTTATTCTGGGCTAAGGAAAATGATAAAGAGCTGCCCAATTAGTTCGACAGATGTAGGATAATTCTAAACCCAAATCAATAAAGATTGCAGAAAAGAATCATATACACAACTTTATTTACATAAAGATTTACACATTTTAAATTATTTAAAAAATATATTTAGCAGTTTGTTTTAAAAATTTTCTATGATCAATCAATTGTGCTTAAACAAGTATTCAATACCACTCAGCAGTCATTGCTTATTTTTAAAACGCTTTTGAGGAAAGCCTGGGTGGCTCAGTCAGTTAGGCAACCAGCTCTTGATTTCAGCTCAGGTCATGATCTCTGGGTCAAGAGTTGAGCCTTCCTGGGGCTCTGTGCTCACTGGGGAGTCTGCTTGTGATTCTGTCTCTCCCTCTTCCTCTACCCCTCATTCACCCCCTCAAATAAATAAATAAATCTTTTAAAAAAAATAAAATAAAATGCTTTTGAGAAGTATGTATTAAAGAATATATCCTTAACATAAGGAAACTCTTCCCAATGTTGAAATCATATTTAAGAGTATTTTAATAGTTTCTTCCATTTATTGGGCATTTATTTCAATTAATCATTTCAACACTAGAAAGTAAGTTATTGCTCTACTTTCAAAGAAATTTACTTTATACAGAAAGTAAATGGAAGAACTAAGCTAGGAAGTGTCTTAACTATTATAGTGGAAAAACAGAGGCATTATTTATTTTGAGTAAAAAAGAAATTTGCTTTACAAACAATAAAGACCTTACACCAGAGACCACCAAAAGTAAAAGTGAAAAGTTACCTGCATTCTAGAAAAAATACTTCAACTCATCTGATAGAAAATGGGTAAATGCCATTAATATAAAATCAGAAAATGTGTTCTCTTAATTTAATATTTTTTTCAGAAAAACCATCATCTCAAATCTTCTTTATATTTTGGATGTTATAACTGTTTCCTTCCTGATAATGATTATAGATTTCTCTCCTTCTTACCTAAGCTTATTGTCTTTTATGGGAATGGAAAAGGAATAAGCATTAGAGAAATTCTTCATAAAAATTACTTAACTTCTATTAAACTTCTATTTAGTATTTAACTTCTATTAAAGTAGAAGTATTTAACTTCTATTAAAATGCACTATCTTTGATGATTCAATCCACTTTGACTTTAAAAATATTCCTGGGCTTCATAGTAAGATACTATCATCTTTGTATTTTTTTTTTGACTCTTCAAAACAAGCAATTAAATTTTCTCACTTTCATATATTGATTTTATTCTTAGCCTGAATATGTCCTAACTATATATTTCAGGAAATTTCTGTCTTTAGTCATCAGAGAAATTTAACTCCCTTTGATCAGCTAACCAGGTTAAACAACTTCATCAGGAGATAAAATTTTAACTAACAAGGAAATACATTGGAATTAAAAGAAAAAAGTCACTAAAACAAGTTGAATACGAAATATTACCCATTTTTATTCATTCATGATAAAAATATTAGGGGAGCCTTTATGAGATGTGAGGTATTTACTACATTCTCATTTTTTTCCGGTCTTTGTCCACATCTCTCTTGGTTTTTGTTTGTTTGTTTGTTTGTTTGTTTTTTAAGATTTATTTATTTATTTTAGAGAAAGAAAGAGAGCATGAGGAGGGGCAGAGGAAAAGAGAAACTAGCAGATTCCTCGCTGAGCTCGGAACCTGATACAGGGCTTGATCTTAGGACCCTGAGAGCAAGACCTGAGCTGAAACTGAAAATTGGATGCTTACCCAATGGCGCCACCCAGGGGCCCCTTTGTCTGTGTCTTTTATTTAAATGTTACAAATGGTTGGCCAGAGAATTTTATGTAAGTTAAGTGACCAACTCTTGACTTCGGCTCAGGTCATGATCTCCACGTAATTTTCGAGCAATTTTCAAAACGTATGTAATTTTTAAAGAGACATTCCTAAAATAATTTTCGTTCTCATTTTCATCGGAATTACATGTGAAATAGCCAAATACAGGCAGATCTATCTATCAGGGTTTCATGGGGCAGCAGGTCAATTTAAATTCTTTGTTCTCTCATCTTCTTTAGTGGGCATCAGTCTAAGGTATTGTCCTAGGCTTCACCTGCAGCCTCAACCAAACTTGGAGACAATGTCAAAAGAGCATTTCCTCACATTCTTTTATGGTTTGTTCTCTCATTTATTCTTTCTGTTGTGAACACATAGGTTTAACGTTAAAACACCATCCAGATGTTATCTGGAAATTAGTCATAGCTATCTCTTACACAATCTCATTATGAGAAGAATATCTGACGTTTATGTTTGAGGTTCCACTATAATTCTTTAGCTGTGTGCTTCCCTAGATATTTAATGGTGAGCAATAATCATATAAATGGTCCCTCATTAATTCCATTGTTTATCAAGTGTATATTGAGTGTTCACTGTGTGCCTGATGTTACAGTAATTATTGGGTTTACATGTGGAAATAAGGCATAATCCTTTGCCTATCTCTTCAATCTTCTCTCTTCTCATTTCTTAGGTCATGTCTTATGCTCTATTAAAATCACATTGCTCAGGCTATTCACAGTTGCATCTCTCCTCATCTTTCAAGATTAAGCTCAAGTTCCATTCAAGCGTCCCTTTCTCTTACCTTTTAATTATTCCTTCCTATTGGAGGCTTCACGAATTGCTCCTCTTCGGGGTTTCCTGGTGTCTAAGTAATCATTGTGTTTGCTTCATTGTATTGAAAATATCAGGTTATAAACCAAGATTTTAAGAACAGAATTGTATCATATTCATCTTTGTATCACTCTCATTTGTCTGTGTGTAACATAATAGCCACCCTACAAGTGTTGATTGAACTCATGTAAACTGTACAGAACTGAGTCTAGTAGGTGAGTAACATATCCAGAGATATAATATGGCAAAATAGAGTTTTTGGTGTTTTGTGTTTTTTTTTTTTTTTTTTTGCAAAATAGAGTTATTAACAAGACAGGAACAGGGTGTTGTAGTACTAGCACATAAAGAAGGAAAAAATAACTAATTCTGTGTGCAAGTTTTTTAGCTATTATCTCTCAGATCCAGATTCAGTCTTTTATATTTTTTTCTGGGACTCTGGGACTGGGACTGTGGGACTTTTTGCCAAAAGAAAGAAAAGATTGAAAGGCAAGAGGAGGATAGATGAGGGCCCTCCTCCTTTGTGTTCTGCTTGCTAATCTTGACAGTGTCTCTCAGCCATGGAGTAATGCCACAGCCAGGAGTCGTTGCTTTCAGATACCAGCTTCTTTCAAGACTCCTAGAACCGTCCTTATCTTGGTCCTTCATCAGAGCCATCAATAGCAGCCATGACTTCCTTCCTTAGAAGGACTCAAGTTCAGCTCCATAGGATTTCACCTCTGAGCTTCTAGATCTGATAACCCCAACCTCTTTCTGTTGTTTCCCAGCCTTTTTGTGGTAGCTGCTTCCCAGTTGTTATTTCTTCCTTACCCATGGCCTGTGTTTTCACTTGCCAGCCCCCTAACATCTATGTAACTAGTTCTTTTTGCTAAGTCTTCTTTATGAAATGCCTTTGTTGGGTGATTTAGAAAGGATTTATTTTTATTGACTGGCCCCTAACATGTACTGCCTGGAGATGGTGTAGAAAAGACCTTACAGAAGAAGTGGCATTGGAGCTAATTTTTAAAGGATATGTAGGAAAGCTAGAGAAAACTTTATGCACCTTAAAAACCAAAAACGAGCTAAACCAGTGAATCAAGTGGCTAATGATTTACAGTGATCTACTTCTAACTGTAGTTCTGTAAGACTTCATTGGAACTAGGAATTCTTCATCCTAAAAAAATAAAGTTCGAGAAGTAATGCCCTAATCGGAAGATAAGAATGAACCTGATTGAGAATACGTCTGTGACCACTATTAATAATAAAATCCATTGTGATTTTCATATATGATCTGCTTTGATCTTTTCAATAACATTGTAAATTAACCTGTGTAGATATTTTAAATAGGTTTCCCAGAATCATATAGCTTGTAAGAGACAGATTCCATTAGCATCTGTATTCTAATGTAAAATCCAATGTATTCTTCATGCACCATGTGGCCTTTAATTGCAGACAAAAGCTGTTGGAAGGCAAAAAGAGTTTATAGCCCTGTCAGATCATAGCATGCTCCCAAGGGGCCCTCTAAACATGGGTATGACATCCTTTTTCATAGTAAGAACTAATATTTATTTGGTACTTACTATTTGCAAGGCATTTTACAGAGTGTTTCTTATGGGTTATGTCAGTCAGTTGTCACAACTATCACTCCATTTTAGAGATGAGAAAACTAGGGCTTGAAGGTGTTAAATAATTATCACATAGTTGGTAAGCGACAAAGTCAGAATTTCATAGCAGACATTCTGAATCCAGAGCCCACATATTTACTCACTATACTTTGGTGTCTCCTGTAAAAAAGTATTCTTGTTTCTTAAATTGAGTGAACATAGGGGAACATATGAGTGAATATAGGGGAAAGAAAAAAAAAAAGAGAGCGAGGCAAGCCAAAAACACTCTTAACCATAGAAAACAAACTAAGCATTGCCAAAGGGGAGATGGGTCAGGGGATGGGTTGAATGGGTGATGGGTATTAAGGAGGGCACTTGTTTTGATGAGCACTGGGTGTTATACGTAAATGATGAATCACTAAATTAATTCTACTCCTGAAACTAATATAACACTATATGTTATCTAACTGGAATTTAAGTAAAACCTTGAAACATTAAAAAAGAAAACAAAAAGGTATTCTTAAACTATCTCGTGGGGAAGGATATTTTCATCCTAAATATCTGAATGAATAAATAACATTTTTACATTATGAGTTAAAATGGAATGAATGTGGTAATTTGCACGTCACTGTAAGTTTGAAACAAAGTGAATTTGTTAGAGCATTATAAAGTTGGAAGAAACAATTGGATTCTAACACTAAACTGAAACTACTTTTACTGAAGTATTATCAAACTTACTAACACTGGAAAATTGAAATTGCCTACATATTAATAACTGATGTAGATACATAAACTTTCATAATTTTCTAAATAACTTATTTCTTTTGTGAATTTAAAATATGGTACCATAAAAAAATAAAAAAATAAAATATGATACCAGAGTCAAAAGTAAATTTGTTTAAAAGACTGTATTATTTTTCAGACTTCTATATTATTATGTATTTATATATTAGAGTTTGTACCACTCTCATATTCTGCTTTTTCCCCCATTTGTAGATACTATTGAGAGGAAAAAGCCACTCTACTTTGTCTCACATGATCTGTCCACAATATTTCAATTCCTAAAAAACTAACATTAATTACTTTTTAAAAGCTATTCAGTTGTCAACTGAACTGGCATATAAAATCAAGATAAAATATGTCACTGCTTTTGTAGTCTAAATTGATTTTTTAAAAAAACTTAAAACATTTATAGAAAATTTCTTTTTGAAATATAAGCAAATGAATGCCTAATAATTGTGTTAAATAACAATGTAAATCACGAAAATGTTTTTGATAAAGATTTTTTAATAGTCATTTTTTAACTGTCATATTTGGAATGTGTTGATGTGAAAAACTTTAAAAATTGGTTTTAAAGGGCATGAGAATAAAATTAGCTCACTTTATCTGTCCAGGATGTTGACCTTTAAATCAAACCATATCAAGTGACTTTCAGCTACCTTTTCTTCTAAGGACGGTGACAATGCCACTGTTCAGCTTAATAATCGCAAAGTTTAGAAATTGTCATCACTCTTTCTGATCTAAAGTCTAAAGCTTAAGGACTAAGTCAGGCAGTTTCCTACCAAAACTCCTGCAGGACAGCTGGGCTGTCTTGCTGGATTCTTTTGTCAGGGTCCTTGAGATGTCTCATTTTGCCAACTCTCCCAGGACTGTAGGAGCCTCCTCAGCCTCCACCTCTCTGCTTCATTTCCTACACACTAAGTCTTGCTTTTTCTTTCCTTAGTATTCTATCTTGACAGAATATTTGGAATGACACTCCAAGCCCTGTATCTGACACACTTACAATCTCTATTCACATCTGCAAAGCTGTTTCCGCCAACTCCCAATCACTTCTCTGCAGATCACTTTGTTCCTTTATTCCTTAAATTCAGTTTCAAACATTTTAAGATCGCATGATCATATCCAAATATTAATATTAAATATAAATACATATGCTATACAAATACAGGTTTGAAAAATCATTATTTTATGACATAAATTATAATTTTGTCTGTAGTTATATTTTTAAATATAGGCACAACAATACTTTGGAAAACCCTGTCAAGTCAACATATGGTTGAAATTCATTTCTTATACTGGCTGCATAATATTCCAGAATAAATTTCACAACTTATTTATCTAATCACTTATAGATAGGTATTCAAATCCTTTCCAAAGTTTCAGCCACTATATAAACTGCTAAAATTAAAAATTGTCGCAGACTGGTTCCCTTGCTTTTAAGGACCAGAAGTCAGTTTTTAAATTTTAATAGACATTTCAATAGATATGTTTTATATTTTAGGATATATCATGAGATTGCTTTCACAAAGTGGTGCAATAATTTATCTATCCTTTGGTATTTTTTTTATTAAATATAATGTATTATTTATCCATTGGTATTTAGGAGAGTAGTTTTTATCTGTGCCCACAACAGCAGCGGGTCTGATTAATTTCCAGTCTTCTTTTGCGGTCGCCTGGCTCCGGAGCAGAGGAAAGGGATCTGCATATCTGACATTCCTCAGCCCACACATTTTCTGTCACAGGTCCTTGGGTCCTTTAATTCCTAAATGTTTATGAAGTGGAAATTAGGTTACTTTTCCCCAAGTCCTGAAAACTTGCTTTCTTTGGTATGTTAAGTCAGGTACTGCACACCCATCTCACTTTCAGTGTCACCTGGCTTCCTGTCTAATCTTTTTTTATCTGTTATTTGTTCACAATTATTCACAAATATGATAAATTTAAAGAATAGGTACATATGAAGAACGTATTATAGTTTTAAGTCAAACTTCGTGGATCCAGGTTTTATAGATGACAAATGGCTACCAACAAACTCTTTTAACGGATGGAAGTATTCTGTATCCTGATTATAGTTGTGGTTACACTATTATATATAATTGTCAAAATTTATCAAGTCGTACATTTAAATTTGGTGAAATTTGCTGACTATAAATTATACCTCGGTAAAGCTGATCCAAATTTTAAAAGCTATGGGAGCATCTATATCTGGTAACAGTAGATTAGGTATTTCAGATCAACTTCTCTATCAGAAAAAAATACTGAATTAAGTATTCAAAACGTGAAATGTGCTTTTGTCCTGAAGGCATTTGGCAATCCAGACGTATAGAATTTTAGTCTTTCCAGTCTCATAGTAGTAGATAAGAAATGTCACATCCTATATAATATGGAGGGTTTAACAAGACTCCCCATCACACTCCTCTCACATTCTGTAATAATTGTGTGGGTAAGAGTAGACCAGAAGAGGAATCCCCATGTAGCCATTTTCAAGTCAACCTGAATTTGGTATTTTTTCGGAATGTAGAGAAAAAGAGTGGCTCTAATAACCTCAACAATTAAGACATATGTCATTTCAATCTGCATGCACAACCATGGATTCTTTGAAAAGGACACCGCCAGATTTGCTTGATAAACAATACTGTCTTTATGGATCCAAATATTTTCTCATCTCTGTTAACTGTATAGTGTTGGTTTTGTTTTCAGGATAGATCCTCCTCTAGTCCCCAGATGGGCTCAACATTTCCAGATGTCAAATCCAGAACCAACAAATTCCAGGTCTTCAGAAGTGGAGCAAGTATTCCAATGGAAAGGGAAGGAGGATCGCATGTAGGCAGAAGCGAGTGAGTCTGTATGTTTGACATTCTATTTTCTTTATAAAGCAGGAGATAAAGTCGCCTGCTGAGAGTAAGGAGGGAAGTTATGCAAGCAAGGGTCAGAGTCTTCTCTGAACTTTTGGGTTCTATCCAACTTTTGAAATAGTCATTGCGGGGAGTAAGAATAGGAGTTGAACAAAGAAACAGTAGAATAACTGGGTATCGGTGAGGACCCAGTTGAGGTAGGTGATTATGAAGTTGCACTGAGAACTATTTGTCACGTTCAGTAATTCTCACTCAGCTATTCATGTGTGAATATTGAGAAAATGAATAGTTGTAATTATCCAGATTGAGGGTATTAGAGGCATGTGCAAAGGAGGAAAAAGGGTGAGGGGACTGAGTACTAGAATGACTAAAATGAAGGAGCAGGAAATCTAAGCTGAACGGTGATGTATTCGAGAAAAGTAGCGAGAGCAATGACCTGAGGGCCCACTGAGACACAAGAATGATCACAGAGGGAGCAGTGGAAAGAATAAATTAGGATAATAAAAGATTCTGCTCGGGAAACACAATGCTTGAATTAGTGTTTTGCTGGCAGAGGGGCTTTTTAAAAATTAATTCTTTATAAAGCATGAAAACATAAATGCATTCCTCTTTAAATGTTAGAGAAAAACCAAAGTTCTTTGATGCATTTGAGTAAAACCAAAAGCATTTTTGGCTACCCACATCCTCTCTCCCTTTCTGCAAAGGTAAACCGCAATAACATGTTGATGTCTATTTCATGTACAAACGTACGTAGCCACAGAGAATGTATGTTATTGGTTTGAGTGTATGTATAGAGCTATGTGGCTATGTATTTGTTGTATATACACATCATTCTGCTGCCTGCTTTTTTCCATGTAACGATGTTTTATTTAACAACCACATCTGGCTTATTGATACATGGAGCTGCTGTTCATTCCTCTAACTAACATAGATCATTTTATTATATGCATATATTATACTTAATTTTGTCATTTCCTTATTGGAGGTACTTGGGTCAGGGTTCAGTTCGGGAAACAAATAGCTGTGTGTAGATTAAGCAGGTAGAGAAAACATATAGGGAATTGGGCCTTACAAAATCATTGGAAAGGCTAAAAAGAGAGGGTTCTCAGTGGACCCATCAGGAATACCTTCCAAAACAATACAGAATTGACCAACTAGGGATGCCTGGGTGGCTCAGTCGTTTAAGCATCTGCCTTCGGCTCAGGTCATGATCCCAGGGTCCCAGGATCGAGTTCTGCATCAGGCTCCCTGCTCAGCATGGAGCCTGCTTCTCCCTCTCCCCCTGCTCATGCTTCCTGTGCTCTCTCTTTCAAATGAATAAAATCTTTTTTTTTTAAATGAATAAAATCTTAAAAAAAAAAAATTGACTAATGTAGCTGTTACCTCTGAGACGTCCTCTGAAGTTGTACCGAAATCAAGATGTCAACCCTGCTTTTCCTGCTTCTGCCACAACCTCCTCTTGACGCCCAGGAAGCTGGGGAACGGATCCTGGAATGCTGCTGCTCTGTGAACGGTCAACCAACCAACCAGAGCAAGAGCAAAAAGACTGTACGTTTCTACCACCTTGCCGACCTTTGGAAATTACCAAGTAAGAGCAAGAAGATGGTGTCCACCTCACTTTCAAATGCCACACGAATGGATCTAAGTGGCTGACCCAATTTGTACCCAGAGCCCTAGCTGCAATAGTATCTGGAAAATAAAGTTCTTAGCATTCCAAATTTGAAGAAGAGGAGGAAAGGGAAACCTGAATGAGCAAATTCACAGTATCTAACACAGAAGAAGGGCACTGGAATTATTTCCATTTCTTTGCAAATGCAAAAATGCTGTAATGAGCATTCCTGATTGTGTCCCCATGTCTCTATCTAGAGAAAAGACTTAAAACTGGAATTTCTGAGTCAAAGGAGTCAAAGGTATTATGTTAGTTACCTCAGGCTGCCAAAATACCACAGACTGAGTGACATAACATTAATGTATTTTCTCACAGTTCCAGAGGCCAGAAGTCCAAGATCAAGGTGCTGTCAGGGTTTTGGTTTCTTGTGTGACCTCTCGTCCTGGCTTGTAGAGAGCGTTTTTCTCATTTCCTAAGTGGTTTTTCCTCTGTGCCCATGTGGAGACAGAGAATGCTCTGGGGTCTTTTCCACCTATTATAAGGACACCAGTCTTATCAGATTAGGGCCCCACACTTGTCACCTCATCTAACCTTTATTACATCCTGATAGGCCCTGTTTTCGAATTCAGTCATGTGGTGAGGGGCTGGAAGAGGGGACACAATTTAGCTATAACATCTATGTACAATTTTTATTTGATAAATATCACCAAATTTCTCTCCAAAGACGTTTTACCAAATTTATCAAATTCTCCAAGCAATAAAATTTGAAAAAGTAAACTTTGAGATCTTGCCCAGTCATATAAATAAAAAACTGGAACTTACTGTAATTTTATCTCTATCCTTTATCTTTGCATTTGGGTATCTTTTTATAGGCTTAAAATCAACATATATATATATATATATATGTATATATATATATATATATTTCTGTGTGTGTGTGTGTGTGTGTGTGACAGTAGGAATGACTGACTGAGTCGAAATGGCCAAGAAAACCTTTAAAGTTGAAGAAGAAAAGGAACTTATAGGTCATCATGTGGAATAGATTTACTCAGGATGAGTGTAGGATTCTGAGTATAAAGAAAGGCAGGGGACCTGATGCCAAAAATGTTATATATTAAAAGGAGCAATGGAGAAGTAAGTAGATGGTGTTACCAAGAATGGGGAGAGTATGCTATATCCAAATGGCAAACACCTCAACGGAGTTTAATATGCAAGATCACATAGTGAACAGATACTCTTTAGATTCCTTTTTTTTTTTAAGATTTTATTTCTTTATTTGACAGAGAGAGAGAGAGATCACAAGCAGGCAGAGAGGTCGGCAGAGAGAGAGGGAGAAGCAGGCTCCCGCTGAGCAGAGAGCCCAATGCAGGGCTCCATCCCAGGACCCGAGATCATGACCTGAGCTGAAGGCAGAGGCTTTAACCCACTGAGCCACCCAGGCGCCCCTACTCTTTAGATTCTTACAAAAGATGGTATGCCAGGGTTTCTAACTTCAAAGGCTGTATGGTCAGGTGGTTCACCCATATTGTCATTCTTTGGATGTAGCCATTTGAAATAGAGAGAAACATTTTTACTTTATATTTCTACATATAAAATTCTTATTATCTTTTTAAAACAAAACAAAACAAGACAGTTTTACTTTGTAAAATCAAACTTCCATAAAACATGTTTGAAGAAATATTCTGTCTCGTAATGACAACTGCAGTGTTTTCAAGAGGACATGGCTGAGATTAAAACTGGTGTTTCATACTTAAGAACATTGAAAACTGTTGCCTCTGTTCTCAAAGTATATTAAATATTTACTGCACATTTTCTTTTTCCTGAAGGTATTAAATGTGGGAGTTTAAATGTACTACTTTATTTATTTATTTATTTATTTATTTATTTTGCATCATCATTATTTACAACCCAGTAGGAATTTTAAAGAGTTGATTTTTTAAATAAGAACACTTTAAAATTTTTAAACTGTATCTAATGTAGATCTTTTAAAACATTTCTCCGGGCCAAAGTGTTGATCCTAAGTTCTGATACTAAGGAAATTGCTTGACAAGTTCCTTTTTAAAATAAAAATACAATTTTAATTAAGAAAAATCAAAGAAATAGAAGTGTACCCTGGGATCATGCCACATTACAAATCTCGTGTCTTCCAAAGTCTGCATCATAATGAAAAGGGGTGAAAACTACTCTTGCTCTGAGCAATTTTTTTGACTTTGTGTTATTCACAGAAAGTAAGCATTTGAGACAACTTCCAGAATAGCTGCATGAGGAGCTCTGCAGACCTGCTCCCCCCACTCCTGAGAGAGACAACCATAAATGGTAACTCACCTAAGGGCATGTAGGAAATGCAGAAACATTTATTTAAGAAAATCTAAAATCTGTCAGAACAGTGAGAGTCTGTTGCACTTGAGAAACAACCTGCTCTCTCTCTTTTCTCCCTCCCAGCTCATGGTGGTGGAAGCTCTACTCTACGTGAGTGTGTACCTCAAAAGACAAGGATCTCTCTTCCCTCAGCTACAGTTAAGAGCTTGAGTATCTCCCTGTGAGGGACAGGACACCAGCATTTCCATTCCTCCCCTTCCCTTGCTCATGTTCCAGAGGTTAAATCTGAGGTGAGTGCAGTCAATGTACGGGGGTCCTTCCCTCCACCCAGCTCCCACACATAGGGTGGAGGCTTTGTTGTAGGCATGACTGGTCAAGAATATTGGGCTGTGATAATCCTCCTGTGGCTCAGTCATAGGACAGAAATTTCACCCCAGAAAGACAAAATCCCCATTATTCTCTCAATCCATAAGGAACAGCATTTGAGAAAATCCAAAACACATTCATGATTTAAAAAAAAAAAAAAAAACTAGTAGAAACAGACGGGTGTTACCTCAGCCTGATAAAGGAAATGTATTAAGACCACACAGCTAACATCACACTTACTGGTAAATTTTGAATTCCTTCTCTCTAAAATCAGAAACACGACAAGGATGTCTGCTGTCTTGTGTCTAGTCAACACACTGCAGTTTCTAGCTAGGTCAATTAGGTAAGTGTGATGGGTGATTTTATGTGTCAGCCTGCTGGGCCATGAAGTGCCCAGGTATTTGGTCAAACATTACTGTGTGTGTGTTTGTGAGGTTGTTTCTGGATGAGATTCACATTCAGATTGATAGATCAAGTAAAGTAGATTGCCCTCTCTAATGTGGATGGGCCTCATCTGGTCATTTGAAGGCTTGAATAGAACAAAAGGACTAAGTGAGTGGAAAATCCTCCCAGTGGGCAGAACTTCAAGCAGTGAATGAAAAAATGAAAAAAACTTCATTTTTCTTGGAAGGAGCAATGGCCAGGGATGTGATTATATTCCAATTCCTTGCCTCTGGCTAGTGGTTTAGTTAAATGGTCAGGGACTTGGAATAAATTTGATCAGAATGTTGATGACAAAGAAATTTGGAGACAAGATATGTAGCTAGACTTCTCTGAATGGGCCAACTAGGTAAAGATATTTCTGTCCTATCTAAATGCTCACCAAATGGTGACCTTAGCAGAGGAAGTTTTAATAATCAAATGGACAGGATGACAGTTCTGTAGTTAACCAGTCAGCCTCTTTCTTTGGTCACCCTTGTCACCAAGGAGAAATTGGACTGCTACTCCACAATGGAGGTAAGGAAGAGTGAAATGGAATACAGGAGATCCCTTAGGACATCTCAGCATTGCCATGCTCTGTGATTAAGATCAATGGCCAACTACAGCAACCCAAATGAGGCAGGACTAGTAATGGCCCAAATTCTTTAGGAATGAAGGTTTGGGTTGCTCCATCATGTAAAGAATTATGATCAGCTGGGGTGATTTCTGAAGGCAAAAGGAATACAGAATGAGTAACAGAAGATGGTAGTTATAAGTATCAGCTATGACCACATGATCTGTTACAGAAATGAAGATTCTAATTGTCATGAGTATTTCATCCTTATTCCTTGTTTTGTTATGGATATATTTGTGTATGTGTGTGTATGTGTGTGCATGTATATACATATATAAAAGAACAAAGATGTTTGTCATTTCTTTCCTTTCTTATTTCCTTATCATATAACATAAGATGTATTGACTTTATATCATAGTAGTTAAGCATTATTAATTTTACGTCATAGTATTTGGGTCATGGAATATCAAAGGAAAGAGTAACAGCACCCAAAGACTTTACCTCTTCTTCTGGGAGAGGGGTATTTTTGGTTGCATGCAAGACAGTTGTATCATGCTGGGTAGAATTATGACCTTGTTATTTCTTGATTTGGATATGAAATATGGCTTAAAGAGATGTGAATGCGGAGGGGTGTCTGGGTGGTTCAATCAGTGAAGCATCTGCCTTCAGCTCAGGTCATGATCCCAGGGTTCTGGGATCAAGCCCATATCGGCCTCCCTGCTGGGTGGGCCTGCTTCTCCCTCTCCCTTTGCCCCTCCCCCCACTTGTGTTCTCTCTCTCTCTTTCTCTCTCTAATAAATAAATAAATAAAATCTTAAAAAAGAAAGAGAGATGTGAATGGGTGCTATATTGACAAGGAGTGAACTCGTGATGGTTAATTTTATGTGTCCAACTGACCGGGCTATGGGGTATCCAGGTATTAACTTTAACATTATTCTGGATGCTTCTGTGAGAGTGTTTCTGGATGAGATTACATTTGAATTGGTATACTGAGTAAAGCAGATTGCTCTCCCTAATGTGAGTGGGTTTTACCCAATCAGTTGAAGTACTTAAAGAAAAAAGGTTGAGTAAGATGGAACTCCTGCCTGACTGCCTTCAAGCTGGGACACTGGCTTTTTCCTGCTTTTGAACTTGAACTGGAACACTGGTTCTTTCTGTGTCTTGAGCCTGCTGATCTTCAGACTGGAACTATACCATGGGCTCTTGTGGAACTCCACTGTGCTGATAGCAGATCTCAAGACTTGTCAGCTTCCATAACTGTGTGAGCCAATTACTCGTTATATAATTGGTTCTGTTTCTCTGGAGAACCCTGACTAATACAGCACGCAAATGAAATAAAAGGCAACTATATTGGAAACAAAGGTGAAACTATCTCGATTTGAAGATTACTTGATTGTGCCTATTGGAGATCTTGAAGAATTCACTAAAAAATATTAAACTGAATAATCAAGTTAAGCAAGGTTATAAGGCACAAGACCAAAATAAAAAAAAACTCAGAGTGCCTGGGTGGTTCCGTTAAGCATTTGACTCTTGATTTTGGCTCAGGTCATGATCTCAGGGTTGTGAGATCAAGCCCTGCATAAGGCTTTGTTCTGAGCATGGAGCCTGCTTAAGATTTTCTCTCTCCCTCTCAAAATAAGTAAGTAAATAAATGAAAATTAAAATAAATTAATTAATTTAAAAACTCAATCATAATTCTGTATAATAGCAATGAAAAATCCGTAAATAAAATTAAGAACATAATTCCATTTATAGTAGTATAATAAAGAATAAAATATCTACAAGTAAACTTAATAAAAGAAATGCAAAACTTACTGTTAAAAACTATTAAATATTTTCAAAGAAATTAAAGAAGACAAATAAATGGAAAGATACTCCATGTTCATGGGTAGATTTAATACCATTATATGATTCCACTTATATGAAATGTGCAGAACTAGGGAAATTTATAGAGACAAAAAGTACATTAGTTGCCATGGGCTGGGAGCTGGGAATAAATGGGAGTGCTTGCTAATGGGTGTAGGGGTTTCTTTTTGGGGGTGATGGAAATGTTCAATATGTGAATATATAAAAACCATTGATTTTTATAATTTAAATGGGTATATTATATGGTATATGAATTATATCTCAATAAAGCTATTAATTTGTAAAAAGAGAAAGAAAATATCTGAGTCTCACTTTTAAGATATGGCAACTCTATGTTCCATAACTCCTTCATTTAAAAGTGTTACCAAGCACATGGGGCACCTGGGTGGCTCAGTCAGTTAAGCATCTGACTCTTGATTTCAACTCAGGTCACGATCTCAGGGTCCTGAGATTAAGCCCTGCCTCGGGCTGTGCACACAGTGAGGAGTCTGCTTGAGATTCTCTCCCTTTGTCCCTCCCTCCACTTGGGCTTTCATTCTCTTTCTCTCTCTCAAATAAATAAATAAATCTTAAAAAAATATTACCAGGGACATATGACTTATTGGAAAATTTTTTCTAAACTTTTCTTAAAGAAAATATCTTCAAATGAACTTTTCTTCTAGAATTGAAATGAACTGGAGATTAATTCTCATTATACTAGGTACCACTTAAATGAAATTCCATGATAGCAATGATCTGTCTAATGGGTCTGTCCATAGAAAAGGAGTATGGTACATCTGAGAACTGAACATTTGTTAAAACATCAACATTTTATTTATTTATTTGAGAGAGAGAGAAAATGAGCAGGAGTGGTGATGGGGGTGGGGTGCAGAGGGAGTTGGTGAGAGAGATGGAGCAGGGAGCCCCACATGGGGCTCAATCCTAGGACCTTGAGATCGTGACCTGAGCCGAAGTCGGACACTTAACTGACTGAGCCCCCCAGCCTCCTCAAAACACCAACATTTTAGAAAAACAAGTTTGGCAATAGGAAGCTGTTTCTAAATCAGTTCATTCATCCAATTAATTAGGTAATAAATATTGAACAATTATCTTACAATGCCTGCCTTCTTATGCCTCTTACCTCTGTATTCTAGTTATGTCAGTTAGCAAATTTGCTTCTTGTTTTCAGTGAAAATAATTCCTAGCTTTCCTGATAGGAGGATCATTGCTTTACATTCAACAGAAAAGCAGACCGTTATAGGTCATGGAATTATATGCATATTCCATGTCTTTTGGGTTTTGATGAGTTAAAGATGCTTAATATCATGTTGCCTTATTATTCTAACACATTTACTTGTTTCTTTGCCACACTAAATGACGGAGGACTTGAAATTGCCCGTTTAATTCCTTAAAAGTAAGGGAAACCTTAAAAACAAAAACCAAAACTATATATTCTAATCAAACTGCTAAAGCATTATGTTACATTATGGGAACTAACCCACACATTACTACTTAGGTGTCTAAGTGAAATTATGGAAAAAATATAGCAATCATATGCTACTGCTTCCATTAATAATATTAATAGTAATGAAACAATTAAGATTTGTATATGTCTTTATTTCACAAATTATTTCACATATATTAGTTTCTTTGATCCTCATAGCCTTTGAAGTATATACTAATTATCCCCACTTTGTAGATGAGAAAATTGAAGCTAATAATTTAAAGTACTTGCTTGAATTTTTTAAGCCAGTAAGGAATTCTCTTTAAAGAACCGTACACTTGCAGAATAAATGGGTATTAATCACAGACTTGGGTTATTGCTTTCTATCATCTTGTCTTTGCCTCATGTTAATTACCTAGAATTAACCACATATAGGTTGTAACTGTCATTTGTGCTATTCACCAAGTATTTTTGACCCTCTGCCTATTGAACATATGATTGTACTTCTTGACCTCCTTGGGGTTAGATGAAGCCATGTGACCAGTTCTGGCCAATTTGTTGTGAACAAAAGAGACATGAGTCACTTTTGAGCCAGAAGAGATGGGATGAAAAGCATACAGGTTACAGGGTATATGGAAAGAATAGTTGATTCCATGTGCATGAGCTTATTATTTCCTTTGCTGTGAAATAAGTTTTTTCGTTTTGATCAGATGGAATGCTATATGGAATGCCATGATGGTGAATAAGATACTCTGTGAATTCATCAATGGTGGTGTTGGCAAAAACAATGGCAGGAAAGGAAAACTCATCCAGAATTTCTGTTTCAGTGAGGATGAATCTCTACCTACTCCATGAAGGCTTATATCTAGTGTAATCAGCTTGCCACCAGATGACTGGCTTGCTGTCGCATATCCCCCAAATGGTGCCATATTGAGGATTCAATGTTGGTTTTTGCTGTTGGGAGATTAGACACTAGTCAGGTCAGCAACACGAGTCAGGTCAGCTTTGGTAAATGTATATCCATGTTATCAAACTCATGCATAGATTCCATTCCTGCCACCATTGCCACTTAAGTTCACAGGCCCATTAAGTAAGGAATGTGATGGCTAGGGAGAAAGGATGACTGACATTCCTAGAGTCTATAGTTTTTCCACCTGATCATTAAGAACCTCCTCTGCAATAGAGGTCCTTTGGTAAATATTTCACATTCACCAATATTGTCACAGCCTGTGCCCCTTTGGAGAGTCCATTGACATATTTCTTCCCTAAGCTCCCTTTACATCAGTTTTCCAATATTCTTCCCAAGTCCTTAACCATCTGACCAAACCATTTACAACTACCCATGAATTAATACAGACTTATATTTCTGGACATTTCTCATTCCAGATGTAGGAGATGACCACATTTCATACCTGAAGTTCTGACCACTACGAGGATTTTCCTTTACCACTGCTCTTCGGATTCACCCTTGAGTGGGGCTATAGTATTGTAGCTGCTACTTTGAGGTACTACTAGCTACTAGCACATCATGAAGATTCAGCTGTAGACCAGGCTCAGGGTTATTTTTTCCTCAGTCAGCTGGTTGTAAGGTGATTCCCAGAATGCCATTTTTGTAGGTCTATCTCCTAGAACCATTCTGAGTACGAATTCTATATTGTTCAAGGTCCAGTCAGGAGATAGGACCCCATGATCATTTAAAATGGGAAAGTTTAATATAAAGCTTTATTAGAAAGGGATGGGTGTAAAGAGTGTTTCAAAGAATTCTAAAGTAAGAATAGCAGATAAAGATGTGACCGCTCCCCCTAGGGTTGAGATTAAGTACCCAAGAAAATGTCCTCCACTGTTAGGGCTAAGATTCAGATATCAATGGAAAGAATACCACACTGACTTCCTGAATGGTGAAGTCAGAAAAGTGCTTCATTAATGGAACCTGCTGGAAATCTACCCTCTGGGAAGTGCTAAGCCTTAGAACTTGTTAGGCACCAAAAGAGGCTCCTGGACACTATTGGAGTCAGGAACTTGAGAGGTCCCCCTCTTTAGGAGTCTAGAGCACTTCCATATTCAGTTCAGACTAGGTCAGCTCTGGGCTGGGTGCAGGACAAAGGTCAGGGTATAGCAGACCTCCACTACCCCTGGTGTATGTCCATGCCTGGGACTGAGGAGAGGGTTTGGGGTGTGGCAACCTAGGCTGAGGGCAGTCTCACAATGTCTGGGGCTCTTTTCTATTTTTTTTTAAGATTTTATTTATTTATTTGACAGAGAGAGACATAGCGAGAGAGGGAACACAAGCAGGGGGAGTGGGAGAGGGAAAAGCAGGCTTCCCGCCCAGCAGAGAGCCCAATATGGGATTCGATCCCAGGACCCTGGGATCATGACCTGAGCAGAAGGCAGATGCTCAACCAACTGAGCCACCCAGATACCCCCACTTTTCTGTTTTTTTAAGGCAACATACATAACACCATCTTTCAGTGAGCTACACATCGTTTACCACTTACTACTTACCTTGGATAAATTACTAAACCTCTCTGTTTACATAGATGTAATGTTACAGAGGTAACATTGTCTGACTCAAAGGAGGTACCAATTAGCTACTATTGGTAATATTATCAATAAGCCTGTGAAAACAGGATGCTCTCTGGAACCTGTGACAAGTTCTCAAAGAGAATCAAAAACATCAAGTTTTAAGGCAAAACATGTCCTTCTTTCATTTAGGAAACCAGCCCTTGGCTTGCTATGGCGTTTTGACAAATACTAAATACCTAAGCATGGGAAATCATGTGACTATGTGACCTGAGCAGCTCATCATGAAATAGGCACTATAATATATTAACAAAAAAAATCATAAAATTAGATAAGCCTTCAGCAAACCATACTCACGTGGAAACGGTATATATAAAAATTAGTCCTAAAAGCATACATTGCATGAGCATTTGCCTCTTGCTACCAACAACCGGCATACTGTTAGGATCTCACAGGGAGTTCCATTTGAACAGTTAACTAAGGGGTAAAAATGACAAATCTGGGTTACAGATGGTTCTTTATCATATTCTGGAATCAGTGTACTGCTGTGAAAAGGGGCAATGGAATAGAGACATCCTCCCCATGGTGTACAACAATGCCTACTATGCTTCAAAGGAGAGAGGCTGGGATGAAGATTCTCTATTGCTCCAAGGACAGGGGCTAAAGGGTTGTTGGGTGGGACTTAGATGGAACAAGGTAGGATCTAGAAGTCAAGGAGGTTTGAGAAAATGTATTTGGACTCTTGGAATGGGCCTCTTCGAATGGTCCCAGAATAAAGGCATATTTGTAGCCCATGGCAGTGTTTTCCCAAAACTCTATTTGATGAATTTATCTGATCAAATAGTATGTTTGATAAGAATTCTTGCTCTGTGGATGCTAATACTATTGCTTTCCCAGGCACTCCTATGCTTTTTCCATGGCCATGATGGTGGGGATGATGTATGCTATGCACCAGCTTAACAACTAAATTGTTAACAATTAAATAAATTAAATAAATAAATAACAATTAAATAAATAACAACTAAATTGATTTCCCACACACTAAAGGACAACTGGCTACTTCCATGGCTAAGTGTTCATCTCGCCACAGCAGCAACTTCTTCTGTCCACCCCCTGCTCCCCATCTGGAGGATGCCATGATTTGTCCTTAATGGCAAAAATTCACTGGGTTTGCTTTTCCTGCTCAGTTTCTCCCAAAAAGATCATCCATGAACTCCCGGACTGGTTGCTTTCCCATCAGATTTTACACGTAACATTTTTTTTCTGATCAATTAAATTATCTTCCAGCAAAAGAAGCAAAGCCATTGGATAATTCCCAAGGGGTGACCTGTCGTATCATGAATCCCGGTACCAGAAACAGCTAACTTCATAGATGGCTGAATGTAGTATTAAAGACTCAGTTATGGTCTCAGGAGATCCCAACTGGAAAGGGTGAGAGAGAGGAAGGTTTTTGACAAGATGTACGTTATCAGAAAGAAAATTTAATATGATACTATTTCTCCTTCAGAAAAAGAGTCCAGGAACCAAGGGACAGGACTGGGTAGGCCTCCTCTTAATATTACACCTGTACTTAAAGTTTTGAGCCATGCTGGTTTATAGGCTTAAGTACCCAAATAAGCATTCTTCCATTAAAGAACCTACTGATGATCCCATTTAATGGGAAGTGTAGACTGTTCTGTGGCAGTTTGGGATTTTTGATACCATTGAGTAAGCAGGCATGGCATGTTGCTAATTAAATTCAAAACTTTAGTCCATAAGTTGCAAAATATCAACAGGATTGTAGAACTGGAGGTGGACTAGACATATTAGAGTTGGAGCTGCACCAGTAATGAATAGATTTGGGTTTTCTTCCTTTGGGCAGCTAAGGACTATACTCCCAAGTGCTTGAGGCATAGCTGAACTATATTCAGCAGGAATGGAGGTCGGTGGGAGAAAGTACATGAAGAAACATGATATTAATGTTAGGCAGTCAGAGGAGTGAATTCTAGTGGTAGAGATTTTTTTTTCTTTTTTCCTTCTGACCAGCATCAATATGGCCTTTCTATGTTTAGAAAATTCTTTGCCTTAGAAATCTCTGTGGGATTTGGCCAAGTGGGCCAAGCAGATCTTTCCTCCGGGGTTTTGATACTAGAACTATTAACCCTGGAAAGAGGATTGTGGGGCATTTTTGTGGAATAGCAGAGGTGCTTCTCAGAGGCAGCTGTGATATGGATACTGGCGGCAGCACCCTGAGTCCAGTGACGTCAGTGTCAACGGCAGTACGTGCAGGTCCTGTGGCATCCACGGTTCAGCAATGGCGGCAGCAAGGTCTGCACGAGTTCCGTGGCACGGTTTGTTCTGCCCATTTTCTGAGCCTGTCTCTATGCCTTCTGGCGATTGTGTGCGTCATGGTATCCTTAAGAATTTCCTGGTTCAGACTGCAGTTAGAAAACCTTGAATCTCTCACTAGCCAGAATGAGCTTAGAGAGGGAAAAAAAAATAGTCTTTTAATAACTTGTATTCTTTTTAGACATCAGCACAGAGCCTTTTTAAGCGAGTATATCGAACACTGTGGCTTATTAATAATGTGAGCCCTAACCTCAAAATGTTAGAGTTTGCTGAGAAATATAAGGCATTTCCGTGAAATAAATACACTCTATAAGATGGCATAAAATTAAATGCTAAATTGGGAACAGGCGGTGTTAACTTGGAAAGTCTTCCAGAAAGAGATGGGACTATAGTTAATTCCTGAAGGATGAGCAGGAGATGGTATTCTGGGCACAGGAACCAAAAAAGTGTAGGAAGACTGTATATTCACAGGGCAGCTGACCAGTCTGACTTACCAAGTGCATATATGAACTGAAAGCAATGGGAGGTACATCTGAATGGTTAAGAGGTAACATAATATTAAGGCCATGTCCTCTAATCAGAAGTAGAGAAATGCTCTATTTCCCCAAATATTATATCTATATATCTGTGTATAGATATATAGATATATATATCTTTCAATTTTATTAAGTTAAGAACTGTAAACATTGGGTTAAATATTTTGCCGGGAGTCAAGTCTGACTTAGCCTCCTCCCTGCCTACAAGCAAACTTATTAGACATTCTTTCCAGGACCAATGGAGAAACGAGCTGGCTGGGACTGAGGGGAATTAAATAATAAAACATGAAAATAGTCCCAAAATATATCAATTTGTGTTCAATTTTTTTTTTGGAACTTAGATTTAAAAAATAATAATAATAAGCAGCCAACAACTAATTATAGCTTGGCATTGGCAGCGCAAAGATTGAAGATTATTTCTTGGTGGCAGGGTCCAGTCCTGCTCGCTGTACTCGGCTCTTAGACACGTTCCTGCTCATTAACTTCAGGAAGACTTCCAGAAGTAAAGGCACATTTGAAAGTGGCTGAAAATAGTTTTTAAATCCAACTTCCCTGGCTTGACAGTGAGATGACCACACAGTCCGGTCACTGGGTCAAAAAATCAATTACAAAAACAGAGGGAGCTTTTCAAGTCTTTTATTTTTGCATTAGCCTTGGTAAAAAGACGGACTCCAAAACCACAACCAAGAAGAAAGACAACCACTAAAAATATGGGAAATACAGTACTGGCTTTTTCTCTCGGCGGGATGGGTCGGCTGCCTTCCAGCCTCGTTGTGCATGGATCTCCCGAAGTTGACGGTTCGCTCTGTCGCTTATGCCCAGACCCCCCGCCCCCGCGGAAACCCACGCTCGGCGGTCCCCGAGCCAGGGCACTGCGAGGACGCCCTCCTCCTACCTTCGAGCGGTCGGCTTTCCTCCAGCGGACAGCGGCCCTTTCCCCACCCTCGCCGGGGCCCGCGAGCCCACTCCCGCGTCTCCAGCAGGCCCGGAGCCAGGTGGGGACGAGCCGGCCCCGCGCTGGCCCCGGCAGTTCCGCGTCTGCGCAGCGGGCGAGGGGCTGGAGCGGGGCCGGCCGGGGAGGTGCAGGATGCGCGGGAGCCAATGGGCACGCTCGGGGGAGCCGGGCTGGCAGCGGCGGCGGGCCGGGCGCGCACTGTCGGGATGGAGGGCGAGCGCCTGGCATCTCAGGCGCGCTCCTCTGGCCTCCCGGCTGGGGGCGCCACGGGGGAGAGCCCGGGGGTCGATGCCCCCATCCTGGGCAGCAGCGGCTCTTCCGCCCTGCTGCAGGCCGAGGTGCTGGATCTGGACGAGGACGAGGACGACCTGGAGGTGTTCAGTAAGGTGAGGGCGGCGGCGGCGGCGGCGGCGCGTCCCGGGAAAGTTCCAAGTCAACTCCGGGAGTTGGTTGGCACCGTGGTGCGGCGGCCGCCCCCAGCGCGCTCGCCCGGGCCCGGCGGAGGCTCCGAGCTGGAGGTGGGTGGGGTCTCCCCGGCCGCCCAACGCCGCCAGGCAGCTCGCCGCACCCCGGGCTGCGTCCCGGCCGGGCCGCGAACCGCAGCCGCGCCCTCCTCTGCACTTTGACCTTCCATTCGGCTTTGTGGAGTCGGCAAAGTTTTGATTCCCGCCCCCCCCCCTTTTTTTTCTCTTTCTCATTTCTTGTCTGACGCGGACACTTCATCCGGACAGTTTCCGAACCCGGGAGGCGGTGGCCTGAGAGTGCCCCCGCCCTAGCCGCTTCTTTTCGAATGCAGCCAGCCCAGAATTCGGGGAGAGAAATCACCCTAGTCTAGAGAAATTATTCTTGATTTAGTGGTACTAATTGTGGGTTTAAGACTGAACTGACTGACACCGGAGGTAAGCCTTGAGCCCAATGAGACCAGGTGCCAAGGGAGTCCCCTCTTCAGGAGCAGAGGAGTCCTGTGTCCGACAGGAAGCTCCTCTGCTGCGGAGTTGAGGATTTTTCACTGAGCTACTGCCCCCCCAACCCACTGCCAGCCGCTTTCGTTTTTCCTTTCCCTGGAGAAATCCAGGACCAAAGGGCCCGCCTAACTTGCAGTTGAGTTGGAGAGAAATTCACTCGGGTTAGTGGTAGACTTGTGGTGCCTATAGACTGGTAGTTGTAATTTCTTTTTGGAAAAGAAAAATCCCTTTCTTGCAGGGCAGTTAAAATGTCAACCCAGTTTTTTAACGTTGCTGCTAGTAGAAGGCTTGAGATGAGAAAAATGTATTAGTTACTAAGAAGCCTGTGCAGTAGTTAAATGATACCTTGAGGTGTTAGGGAAAGCGACCTTCGTAACCACCCCTATATTCTGGGAGGGCGAACTAAAGTTACCAAGTGAACAAGCATACTCTGACCCCAAAGAGGAGTATGTAAAACTCCTTTCTCCCATTAGGGTTAAATGAAATGGTAGGCACAATCGGATTCTCTATGTTCAGACAGAGTAACAGTTTTGTGCTCTTGAGAAAGTTATTTGACCTTTCAATGTGTTTAAATTGTAAAACAATGGAATTATTTTATGTTCACTTGTAAAAAATTAACACTGCTGTTTTATATTCCACACATACTTTATGTCAGATCCAGGACAATTGGCCTATCCTTCACATTGCCTTCTAAGATACCATTAGTCTTTGCATCTTAGTGTAGGGTTCTGCATTGTGAAACTTCCAGTATGGGGGAGGGAGCGTGTTGGTTGGGAGTGGCAGTTGTGTATCAGAATCATCTAGGATTGTTTTAACCTAGTCCCGTGGTTTGTCTTTCCCCAGATTCTAAGTGTCCCAGTCCCCTCTTAAGAAGAATCATTGTCTTAATGAGCCCCTGTTGTGAGAGGGAGATCCAAGATGAAGCTCATGAAATTGAAGCGTCACATGTTTATGTGCTTAGGCCTCTGGAAATGTTGAGAGTTACTGGGAGTTGTAGATGTTCTAGGTGGGAAGGGAATGGCAGATTGCAACCAGAAGCATTTCTAAGTTAGCATTTCTGGTAAATTGCCTAAAGCTATCTCAGAAGAAAGGCATCTAGATCTCCAAGGCTCAGAAGAGTTGTTGAGATTTCTTTTCTCATTCTAAATTGACATTTGTTTTTCTATCTAATTTTGTTTTGCAAATCTGGATTCTTTTTAAAAGTATGTAAGCTTCAGCTCCATTCACCTGGATCTACCCTACCTGTTAATGCTTTATAACTACATGTGTTGGACACTTAGAAAAAAGTTAAGAACCACTTTTATAGAGACTGGCCATGTAGATTAAGGTAAATATGTCGTGTTGGTTAAAGTCTGAAAAGAATACTTGGAAAAATTTTAAGTTAGCTGCCTGCTTATAAGTTGAATTTTACAACCGTTAACCGCAGTTAGTTAGACAAGCAGATTTAAGAAAGTCCTCTCCATTTGGCCTGCTCTCTCTACCACTCCCTTTCTAGCCTGCTCCTCTGTAGAACTCTTCCACAGACCAGTGTACCCAGGGATACTTTAAACAATTACTTCTAAAGTCTACTATTGCTACCCTTTAGTACTTTAAGATCCACTACTTTAATATTCAGGTTATATTTGTGGTTCCTTATTCCCGTAGATTATTTCTGAATATATATCATAATCCCCTCCAGAAGCTTTCTGAAGAGTAGAATCTTTGGCTTATTATTAATTCTTTTCTTCTCACAATGCCTTATAAGCGCATAGCAAATACATGTGAAATATTTTTGTGTAAGATACTGTGCTGAGTATTTGGAAAAAAGAAAGACATGATTCGGTTCTCTCTGTCAGTCTTGGAGTCCAGGTGGAAGATGTGACAGAAACTCTAAATGGCAATATAAATCAGGAGAGATGGTAAACAAAACAAAGTATTGTTTGGAGTTTTCAGGTAATCCAGTGAGAGGAAAATGATACCAGATCTTAAGAGACCATAGGGAATACAGAGGATATTGACTTAAAAGAGTAAATATAGATGTTGGAAGGTAGGGGAACATGACCAATGATTCAAAAACAGAAAAAAGAAAAAGGAAAAAATTATAACAGTAGTGTAAGAATATTGTTAGAACTAGGCCAAAATGACATGTGGCTTGCCAAAAATTTAGAGAAAAGAGTCCAGTTTCTCTCTATTAAAAAAAAAAAAAAGAAAAAAGTTCTTTTTTGGAAATAATATGTTAAAATAAAATAAATAGCCTTTATTTTTATTAAATACTGTAACGTGTAGAAGAAGGAGCAGTTGAAACATAGCAAAGGTGACTAGGTCACAGTAAAGCAGTGGGATACCTATCAGGTACTCGGTAAATGATAGATCTCGTTATTGGTCTTTTTAAAAGGTATTTGGGACCATAAAATGAGATCTGTATCATCTAGGATTAATAGGTGATTTACAGATAAAATTATCCTCACCACTACTAGTCATGTTTGAAGGGATAGGGATTGTAGGCATGGTGTACCAAAACTAAGAAAAAAAAATTCTTTTTTTAATATAATGGGCAAAAAAGAAGTCCTGGAAGGTATAGGCAGGCTTAATGTCAGTCTCCAGCAAAAAGCTATCAAACCTATAGAACTATTTAGTATTTTGTTTATAAGCACTTTGAAAAGAAAGAGGTGATCTGGTTTTATAACGATGATAGAAAATAGTTTGCTGATAAATCAGAAATATAACAATGAGTATGTTTCTTTGAACAACACTTTTGAAAGAATCACTCATTTTTGTGAAAAAGGTTATTTTCGAAAGAATAATAGAATTTAGTTGTTGAGACATCCAGCTCCTATATATATTGATCTCTGTCAATCCTTGACATAGTGATAGAGGGACATAATTGTACTATTCAACAATTGTATCAGATACTTAGTAGAAGATATTGGAAGTTTGGTTATTAATTTTTGATGTTTGTTCCCTGCACTGTCTCTATTGCGTTCCTATTGTGTGTCTGTATCAGTCATGGCCCTGTTAAGAATCAGAATTCTCTCCGATGACTAAATGAAGAGTGTTTAATGCAAGAACTACTTACAGGATTAGGGGCAGGGTTCAGGAACAAACAAGGGATACTGAGGTACTGAGAAACTTGCAGAGGCAAAAAAGCCATTAGCACCCAGAGTTTAATGGGAAGAGAAATAGATACAGTGTTGCTGGAATCCAGGGAGAACTGGACCTGTAGAGAAGGGGCTAGCCACCTCCACAGGAGCTGTATGTACAGAGAGATGTCTGTAGAAGAGTACCCCTGGCAGAAACGGGGCACCAAAGCAAGGAAAAAATAGTATATTCCCTGAGCTCTTCTGCTGCTACTCTTGGATGTCCTGCTTGTGACCTCCCTGGGCAAGCGGCTCAGGTGATGTCATCCACACAGAGAGTAGATGGTGGGAGCTGGGAGATTGGGGGTAAAAATAAAGACTAACTAGCACAATTCATAGTACAAAAGTGTGGCAAGTAGCTTTGGATAAAGATAGCCACATCTCTATCTCCTGTCACATATGCTCTTCTATAAAGTGACCTGCCACCTTCCTAGCAAGAGGTGGGATCTCTGCCCCCTCCTTGAATCTGGCTGGGGTTGTGACTGCCTAACCAGTAAGTCTGGTGGAAATGCAGCTTCCAGAGCAGGATGAGCAAAGGCAGTGCAGGCTGCGCTTTGTCCAGTGGGACACTGTACTGTTTAGAGCTGATATGTAAGAAATGTCTGTGTTTGAAATCCTGGCTCCACCGCTTGATGGCTTTGTTTCCTTGGGCAAATTACTTAACCTCGCAATGCCTCAGATTCTTCATCTGTAAAATGAGGGCAGATAATAAGTATGAGAATTAAATGGTTACCGTATGTAAAGAGCTTGTGAATAGTTCGTGGCCTTTAGTAAACACTCTTGACTGTTGATCAGCTATGCACAGGTGCCTACTGTAGCAGCCACTAGCCACATGTGGCTTCTGAGCATGTGAAATGTGGCTAGTACATCTGAGGAACTGATCTTTTAATTGTATTTAATTAATTTACATTTAAATATAAGTAGCCGTCTATGGCTAGTTGCTATCAGTTTGAGCAGTAGAAGTCTAAACAAATCTTTATTTCATTACAAGCTTGACTTATGTTTACTCAAGAAGTATTCTTGAGTGAATGAATAGTTCCCTTGGTGATCTACACTGAAATATATAAAATACACACACGCATTGTACACACATGCATTGCACATATATGTGCATACATATCTGTGTAGTGTGTGCATGCATGAATATGTATGTATGTATGTGTGTGTGACTATATAGTATGCAGGCATCTATGAATGTATGTGAATATTTGTGTGTATATGCCCAACCGTCCAACTCACTTAAAATCTAGAATGCAGGATTACAGCGGTCAGGTCATTTGTTCTCCTTTCCCGGTCTATATCCTGATCCTGCCTCAGTGGGTCTTATTTTGATGGTTAAAAAAAAAGAGGAACCCATAAAGCAAAGGAAAGTAGGGCTGATCTAGGACTTTTATATTCCTACCACTAGAGGTTCCACTGTCTAGTCTACCATCAGAGCCCTCTTATATGTTAAGTACTCTTATATTCCTCCCAGAGGAGAAGGTGGAGTGAAGTAGAAAGAAGATAAAAAATCCTCAAGTTCTCCTTATGAGAAAGCACAAATGGTCGACAATAGAATTTAAATAAATAACGAAATTTCAAAGTAAGTTTAGGGAAACCTTGTATGGGACCATTCTATGTACAAACATTCCTAGTGGTTTTCAGTGACTGAAAGATCAATGTACACAAATGACATGATACTGAATCTAAACAAACACCGTATTTTCAAGGTCATATGGAGTATTAATTGTACTGTATTCTGAATTGTCCATGCACTTCCGAAGTTTCATTCCATTCTCTGTATTTTATTTTATTTTTTTAAATGTGTTTATTTATTTTAGAGAGAGAGAGCACGTGCGCACAAGCAGGAGGGGCAGAGGGAGAGGGGAATGCAGAGCCGGATGTAGGGCTCACTCCTATGACCCCCTAGACCATGACCTGAGCTAAAACCAAGAGTCAGATGCCGAACCCACTGCACCACCCAGGTGCCCTGCATCCTCTGTATTATTTTATTTTGTTTTATTTTATTTTATTTTATTTTATTTTATTTTTCATCCTCTGTATTTTAAAGGGGAATCGATTATATCAGAAAATGTCAAAGGGATGTTATCTCATCTGCAGATGCCAGTGCCTTGTTATTGATTCTTTGGAATGCTGTGTTGAGATTGAGCCTGAGATCTTGTCTGGGCTCAGCAAAAAGAGAGCTTGGGTCCATCTACACTGTTTTCCACTTGCCTGAGCAGTGGAGAGGGCTGCCCTGGCAACAGTCTTGCCACACATTTGCCCTTGTGAAGGAGAATAAACAAGGGTTTCACCGATGATATGTTTTGGCAACCGTGGCCCATGAAGAAAGGCTGGGGAAAAACAAAAAGTAGTTTGGCTTGGAAAAGACTTGGGTTAATTCTCTATGAAGAGTTATTATGATCTAGGTTGATTAGATGGTTATAGTTTTGAAGGGTGAAACTAGAATCGCTAAGTCAAAAATATGAGGAGACAAGTTTTAGGTCAATTTATAGAAGAATTTTCTAAGTGAAGGTTCCAAAATGAAAAGGATTACTCAGCATGGTCATGAATTCTGTCACTAAAAATGTTCAAGCACAAGCTGGATGACTAACTGTCCCAGAGGAGAGAAGGGTGTGGCAATTAGACTGTCCCTTTGTACTATTAAGAAGCTGTTACAAGTGGAATTTTAACTTATACTAAATTTAACTGCAAGAGAAGTGGAAAGTCTTCATTAGATGGTCCTAACTGTCTCTTCAACTTAATTCCCAAATCAAATTATTTTCTGCCATTCCCTAGTTTTTATACTTCTCTTCCCACATTGGTTATGGTTTCCATTTAATTCTCTGCTAATGATGTGACAACTTCTTAGATAGCCAGGGTAAAATGCTTAGCGTTACTTTCTGTTTATCCCTTTCACTCACTCTCCATGTGTCCAACATATCTAAGAAGTCCCCATCAGTTTATCTTCTTGGTATCTCCAGAATCCATGCCTTCTTTCTGTTCCCAGAACAGAAAGTTGTTACATAGTTACTTCTGAGAACCGTTAAAATAGTCTCATTAAAAGAAAGAAAAAAAAAAAAGTCTCATAAAGTCTCAGTCTTCTTATCTTCTGCCTCTAGTCTATCCCATGTGCTCACAAGCACACTGATGTTTCCAGAGCACACAGTTCTGATCATGCAGTCGCATTTTGCCGTTCAAGACGGGTGATCAGGCTGCCTGCAGGTCTTCTGCCTCACCCCTCTGTCCTCTGCAGCCTTAGTCCTCCGAGTCCGAGTCTGAGTCTGTTGTATCACTTGGGAACTCATTAGCAACACAGTCTCAGAACCCACTTTCCAGGCCAAATGAATCAATCTGTATGTTACCAGGAGTCCGCATTGATTTGTTTGCACCTTACAGTTTAAAAAGTACTGATCTAGAAGTACTGAGCCAGGTTGGTTCACTTGCCACTACATGAGCTTGCTTCAAATTTTTCTACCTCTGTGTAATTATTGTTGGGTTGACAAAGCAAATTCCTTTCTGTTCCTTATGGCCTAATGTAAAACTACTTCTTACCTAAGAGCATTTTCATTCTTCAGCTGGAATTAATTTCTCCACTCTGCACTTCCCATAATGCTGTTTTGAATCTTGTAATACTTACATTACCTTATGAATAGGTATTTATTTCTCATCTGTAAAACCTTGATTGCTTGTCTATCTCTAATAGATTAAGCTTCTTGATGGTAGGGGAGTAGGAACTTTAAATATTTATGGGATAAATATGTTAATGAATGATATGGCCTATGACTTTTTTCCTGTGTATAGACCCAATTATTACAGTAATTCGCTGATGATCTGTTTTCAGTAAATTCAATTTGTATTGTGTTGATCCTTCCTATCAGGATACTAAACCAAATAGAATTAAAACAAATTGGTCTTAATAAATAATAGTAAATGTTATTGCTTGATGACACAGAGCAATGTTGAATGTCAATCCTGGATAAAATCTCCTTTTTGAATTGTATTAGAAGAAATAAACACAAAGCAAAAACAAAACAAAACAAAGCAACAACAAAACAACAACAACAAAACCCCAAGGGAATCACTTTTTTTACTATGAAAAATAACTTTTAGAGCTAATAGCACCTATCTCAATCAAAAAGCTTGGTTGCAAGCAATGGAAACTAATTATGGCAGGAAAGGCATGAAATGGTGCATATTAGGTATTCACAGAGTAGATGTGCAGGCTGGAGATGGCAGGGGCAGAAAGGGATAAGCACTAGCAGATACTATAGTCAATGTTATATTTGGAAAGGGGATTGGATGTCGTATAGCCAAAAGAAAAAAAAATCCATGAGAACCTTTAGGAAAGGTTTTTATGCAGACAACGGTATTATTTATTGATCTGTGACAATGGGGAATATTATTAAAAATATTTTGGGAAAATTATGTCAAAGGGCACCAGATTTGAACATAATATACTCCAAAAAAATTTTTTATTGCGTTTTAAAGGTGCAGTTTTATTTCTGCATCCTTGAGGTGCTGATAGGATGCTCTAGTATTAACTCTTAACTGATAACCTGCTATATTTTTTTTTTTTAACCTGCTATATTTTTACAAATGGCTAGTGTGATCAAAAAGAAGCACAGATTCAATAGCTATGTGGTTATAGTGTTCAAAATTTATTCTATTCTTATACTTATCTGTATCCCACACTTTCCAAACAGGATATAAGACTAAAAGTTAAAGTAAACTTTCATAGTTATTCACTTTAGGAATGTCTGTTAAAGTTTTCTCAGTAAAGAAGTGAAAAGTTATATGCTTGAAGGATTTTCTCTGTTTTAAAGGGAATATTTTATTAACTGACACTGCATATACCAATCATGCTGGATAACACAGTGTTGTTACCTGTAGTATTAATAAAAAAGGATGGAGTCAGGAAATAAAATTTATTAATAAATACATAAAAAAGAGTAAAATGCACAGAACAGAGGGTTAAACCAGTAGTTTTTGAAATTAAAACTGAAATAATTATATATATATATTTACATATATATTTTTTATTTTGAAAATGCTTTGGTATGGATACTCTTTTTTATTGTTTTTAAAGTAACTTCATTGAGGTATAATTTATATACCATAAACTTCACCCAGAAGTGATTTTTTTTAAATTAAATTTACTGGTTTGCCTAACCATCCCTGTAAACCAGTTTTGGAACATTTTTATATCCCCCCCAATATCCATCACGTAATTTATAATTAATCTCTGTTTTTACTCCCAGCTGTGGACAACCTCTAATCTATTATTTTCTGTCTCTACAGATTTGCCTTTTCAGGAAATTTCATATAAGTGGAATCAGACAATATGTGGTCTTTTGTGTCTGGTTTCTTTCATTTAATTAACATAATACTTTTAGGTTCATTTTTCATGTAATTTTATTATTTTTTAGTCATGGCTTTAATTTTTTGGTATGAGAAATAAACTTTTTATTTTGAAATGAAAAACAGAGCTTAATCATTTGAAATGAAATGTTAGGAATAGAAATCCTGTTTAATATTGAAATGAAAAACCTTATTATGTGTGACCAAAAGCAAATGGCAAACTCTTTGTATAAGAATCTTCAAAATTGGGGGAAAAAAATCCATAATTTGTTCTTCTGCACTAACTTGGGGAAAGTTAAGAGAGTGTGTGTGTGTGTGTGTGTGTGTTAATACACACATATATAAATATATATTTAATCTAATTGAACATTGAATAATATTTTTATCAGCTTTCACTAATTATGCTGTAATATAAGCAACAAGATCTCAGTGACTTACCTACCTACAATAAGGCTTATTTCTTTTTCATGAATCTGTCAACTGTAACTGAGCTATGACTGGGTTCCAAGTTTTGAGTCTGTTTCACATGTCGTCATTTGGGGATTGAGACTGAAGGAAAGACCCTTACCTGGGACATGTGATTCATCTTGCAGAGGGAAAAGAATAGCACTGGTGGGAAGCAGGCGATGGCTCCCAAATCTGCCCAGACACATGCCATTATCCAGACTAACTCACTGATCAAATCCATTGCGGTGGGAAACTATTTTCCTTCCATAAGGAGGCACTGAAAGTTACCTGGCAGTTGACCAGGAGATACAATCCATCCTCTCCTAGGAAGACAGAGGGCTACTGGGAACAATCATACCATCTCCCACAGTTGTCCTGTGGCAAAGCTAGAGGCAAATGGCATGTTGGACCTCTCTGAATAAGGAAAGACTTTTTTTTTTTTCTATAGGGTCTTGAATACAAAAAAGAAAATTTTTCACTAGGTAAGGAGCATAATTGAGACAAATAGAAAAGCATTAGTCATGGTTAATAATCTCCAATTGGCTAATGCTCATGATAGTCTGAGTAAGACCGTACAGATCCTTAAAAACCTCTACTTGTACAACAGATGTCTCACTTTGGGATTTTTAGGCAGAACGGTCATTTATCAGGGAGTGATCCCCTCCCTTTTTTCAAAACCTATAAGATGAAAATGTGAATAGTTACAATTCTGACACAGTAAATGTTAAAGTGAGTTTTTTGTTGTTTATACCTTCACCAAAGCCTGTGTTCCCGCCATTTGCCACCTTTCTGGTCCCTCCAACATTCCGAGTCCTTTCCAGTCATAGGCTTCATTGGTTCTCCAGACTGGAATCCTTTTCCCTCAGTGTTTTTCATGACTGGCTCCTTTTCTTTTCTTTTTTTTCTTTTCTTTTCTTTCTTTTTTTTTTTTTTTTTTTAAGATTTTTAAAATTTATTTGACAAAGAGAGGCACAGAGAGAGAGGGAACACAAGCAAGGGGAGTGGGAGAGGAGAAAGCAGGCTTCCCACTGAGCAGGGAGCCCAATGTGGGGCTCAGTGCGGGGCTCCATCCCAGGACCCTGGGATCATGACCTGAGCCAAAGGCAGACGCTTAACGACTGAGCCACCCAGGCGCCCCTGGCTCCTTTTCAATATTACCTCCTTTTCAATATTACCTCCTGACACCTTCCCTGATAGCTCTATCAGGAGCATTCTTCCTTCTCCCTGCCTTAACCCCTAATCCCAGGAATCCCCCCACACTTTTTTTTTTTTGGAATTTATAACCTTGTTTATTAATACTTATTCAAATCTGGGATTTTCTTGTTTTATTCTTTATGTTTGCTTGTTTATTATCTCCAACCCTCCCAATTAACTAAAGTATAAGCTTCATAAGAGCCAGGAAGCGTGCCATCTTGGCTGCTGCTGTAGCCCCAACCCAGTGCCTGACACATGGTTGATATTCAGTGAACATTTGTAAAATGAAGTAAAGCTTCTACACTGGGTGCTTTTTGTGTGTGCATATGGCTGACGGTGATGGTAGTGGTGATCGAGTCTTGGCTCTACCAGTTGAAATAAGTGATTTGGGGAGAATTATTATCACTCCTATGCCACAAGTTTATCTGTAAGATGCAGGTGATGATAATTGCACTTACTTCCCATGTTGTTGACAGGATTAAATGAAGTAATGTAAGTGTATATTGCTAAGGCACAGCCCCTGTCCCTTAGAAAATTTCAGTATTTGCTATTATGGTATGTAAGATTAATGTTTTTAAGTTGTAGATTCATCCATTTTGCAATTTGTAATGAGATCTTCAGAGACTCACAAACACATATTTGTTCCTGTATGTTTTTTAGTTACTATTGAGAGTGCTACCAGAATTTGGGTATTGTCTCTTAAATGCTATATTATAGGCTTACTCATTTTATTGTTCTTTCCTCTCTTGCGGGCTTTGCAAATATTGTATTTTTTACCGATTTTTACCTGTATCAAGCAAGTCTCTTGGCACCATTTCCCTAATGGTATTTGCTTACTTTGTGTCTCTGTGTCACATTTTGGAAATTCTTGCAATATTTCAAACTTTTTAAGTATTATTATATTTGTTACTGACCTGCGATCAGTGATTTTTGATGTTATTATTGTAATTTGTTTTGGGGTTCCAGGAACAGCACTCCTATGAGATGGGGAACTTAAAACATGAATGTGTGTGTTCTGGCTACTCCACTGACTGGTCATTCCCCTGTCGCTCTCCTTTTCCTTGAGGCTCCCTATTTCCTGAGACACAACTATATTGCAATTAGGCCTGTTAATAACCCTACAGTAGCCTATAAGTGTTCAAGTGAAAGGAAGAGGCACATGTCTCTCACTTTAAATGAAAAGCTAGAAATGATTAAGCTTAACGAGGAAGGATGCCGAAAGTCAAGATACTCCCAAACCTTTGCCTCTTGCACCAAACAGCCAAGTTGTGAATGCAAAGGAATAGTTCTTAAAGGAAATTAAAAATGCTACTCCAGTGAACACATGAATGGTAAAAAATGAAACAGTCTTATTACTGATATGGAGAGAATTTTAGTTGTCTGGATAGAAGATCAAACCAGCCACAATATTCCCCAAAGCCTAAGCCAGAGCCAGGCCCTAACTCTTCAGATCTGTGAAGGCTGAGAGAGGTGAGGAAGCTGCAGGAGAAAAGCTGGAACCTAGCAGAGGGGGGTTAGTGAGGTTTAAGGAAAGAAACCATCTCCATAATATAAACGTGCAAGGGGAAGCTGCAGGTGCTGATGGAGAAGCTGCAGCGAGGTATCTGGAAGATCTAGCTCAGATCATTAATGAAGGTGGCTATACTAAACAATGTATTTTCAATGTAGAAGGAACAATTTTCTATTGGAAGAAGATCCTTCTACGACTTTTATAGCTAGACAGAAGTCAATGCCTGGCTTTAAAGCTCCAAAAGACAGGCCGACTCTGTTGTTAGGGGCTCGTGCAGCTAGTGACTTTATAAGTTGAAGCTAATGCTTATTTACCATTCTGAAAATCCTAGAGCCCTTAAGAATTACAAATCTACTCTGCCTGTGCTCCATAAATGGAACAACAAAGCCTGGATGACAGCACATCTGTTTGCACCATGGTTTACCAAATGTTTTAAGCCCATTATTGAGACCTCCTTCTCAGAAAAAAGATTCTTTTCAAAATATGACTGCTCATTGACAATGCACCGTGTCACCCAGGAGCTCTGATGGAGCTGGACAGTGAGATTACTGTTGTTCTCAAGCCTGCTAACACAACATCCATCCTGCAGCCCATGGATCAAGGAGTGATTTCTACTCCTTAAGTCTTATTATTTAAGAAATACATTTCATAAGGCTATAGCTGCCATGGTGATGTCTCTGATGGATCTGGGGTCCAAGTAAACTGAAAACCTTCTGGAGAAGATTCACCATTCTACATACCGTTAAGAACATTCATGATCCCTGGGAAAAGGTCACAATATCCACATGAACAGGAGTCTGGAAGAAGTTGATCCCAGCCTCATGAGTGACTTGGAGGGCTCAGGACTCCAGTGGAGGCAGGAACAGCAGATGTGGTGGAAACAGTGAGAGGACCAGAAGCAGCGGAGGAGCCTGAACATGTGACTGGACGGCTGCAATCTCATGATTGAACTTTCACGGATGAGGGGGCTGCTTCTTACGGATGAGCAAAGACAGTGGTTTCCTGAGCTGGAATCTACTCCTGGTAAAGATGCTGTGAAGACGGTTGAAATGACAACATAGGATTTGGAATATGACATACACTTAGTTGATAAAGCAGCCAGCAGGGTTTGAGAGGACCGACTCCCAATTTTGAAAGAAGTTCTACTGTGGGTAAAATGCTATCAAACAGCATCACATGCTACAGAGAAATCATTTGTGAAAGGAAGAGTCATTATTTGCAGCAAACTTCATTGCTATCTTATTTTTAAAAATTGTCACAGCCACCCCAGCCTCCAGCAGCCACCACCCTGGTCAGTCTAGCAGCCATCAACATTGAGGCAAGACCCTCCACGAACAAAAAGATTACAACTCACTAAAAGCTCTGGTGATGGTTAGCATCCTTCAGCAAAAGGAGTGTTTTGTAATTAAGGTATATACTCTACACTAGACATAATGCTATTGCATACTCAATAGACTACAGTTTAGTGTGAACATGACTTTTCTATGCACTGGGAAACTAAAAAATTCATCCGACTTACTTTATTGCTATATTCCCTTTATTTCCCTTTATTTTGGTTGTCTGGAACCAAACCCTCCATATCTCCAAAGTGTGCCTCTGTGTGGATATAGATCCCCAGTTGAATGATTCATGATATGTAGTATTTGTCATGTTATTTGAAAGTGCTAGAGGAGACGTATGTTCTTGGTACAGCTGTTTTAACTATCACTAGTTTTCTTGATATATTATAAGTATACATGAAGTCCCTTAGGAATGCTTTTCAGGTTGTTGGTGTGGCTGGATATCAAGGCAACTCAACCTTTTTCCTGGAAACCATCTACAAAGAGGAAACTTCGGTTTAGGGTAGTAGTTCTAATTCACTGTATGCCAGAATCCATTTTAGTCATGCCTATTAAGTGTGCAGTCAGTTGGCTGTGCTGCTTAGGAACCATTTTTGTTTGTTTATTTTTATTTTATTACATTCCTAAGTTGGGTCTGCAGTGTTGTCTGCCCATAGAACATGTTTTCAGCTTCTTCATGAGTTCTGGTTAGAGTAATTCTTCTTCCTGGCTTGCCCCGCTTCTACGTAGTCATCTCTGAATGTATAATAGGTAGTTGGCTGATACTGTGTTTAATATGTGTATGCAGTACCCCAAACTCATTTTGAGGCAAGTTTAATAGACCTTTGTCATTTGTGGATTTAACATTAAGGACTTTAAATATCTTTGGCATGCAGTAACATGACATATTGGTGAGACATACATAGAACTGTACCAGTGGTTTGGAGGACACACCATGTGGGAGCCTTGCCTGTCTTTAGCCTTAACATTTTACTTTTTATTTACCTGTCCTAGCTTACGTATGCAGTGATCTTTACTGAGGTGAATAAAAATATTAATCTCTGTGTGTGTGTGTGTGTGTGTGTGTGTATGAAAAAAAGAAGCCCTTGAAAGAATACAAATGTTAAAAATCTAGAACTTACTTACCTTTGCCTACCTACAAATTGTCAACAGGACTTTATTTTTATTTCTAAGTTTTATGAGAAAACTTTAAAAGAAAATTACTGGACAGTTTTCAAGAATCAAAAATGTATCCTTGGGTACCTGGGTGGCTCAGTCATTAAGCATCTGCCTTCAGCTCAGGTCATGATCCCAGGACCCTGGAATTGAGCCCCACATCAGGCTGCCTGCTCAGCAGGAAGCCTGCTTCTCCCTCTCCGACTCCCCCTGCTTGTGCTCTCTTTCTCACTGTCTCTCTCTCTGTCAAATAAATAAATAAAATCTTTAAAAAAATGTATCCTTATCCTATCTGAACACACCTTTTATAACTTTTTGTTAAGATTTTATTTATTTATTTGAGAGAAAGAGTGAGGAAGCTAGCACAAGTGAGGGGTAGGGGCAAGGGAGAGAGGGAGAAGCAGGCTACTTGCTGAGCAGGGAGCCAGACACAAGGCTCCATTCCAGGACCCTGGGAGCATGACCTGAGCTGAAGAGAGACACTTAACAGACTGAGCCACCCAGGTGCTCCATCCCCCCTTATAAGTTTTTAAATGATTTTTTATTATAGAGTATTTTCATGTGTACAAAAAAATATACAGATCTTTCTTCACTTATGATGGGGTTACCTCCTGGCATACCCATCGTAAATTGAAAATACTGTGAGTTGAAATGCATTGAATACACCTAAGCTACCAAACATCATAACTAGCCTAGCCTACCTTAAACATGCTCAGAATATTTACGTTAGCCTACATTTGGGCAAAATCATCTAACACAAAGCCTATTTTATAATAAAGTGGTGAATATCTCATTCACCTGAGATACTGAATTTGTTGAATATTGTCCTGAAAGTGAAAAACAGATTGATTGTATGCGTATAGCATGGTGGTAAGTGTCTTGGCTATTTACCCTCGTGATCTCATGGCTAAGTGGAACACTACTATCCAGCACTATGAAAGAGTATTGTGCTGCGTGTATATCGCTAGCCGAAGAAAAAGATCAAAATTCAGAATCAAAGTATGGTTTCTACTGAATGTGTGTCACTTTCTCACTATTGTAAAGTCAAAAATCATAAGTATTGCTATCTGGTTAAAAAAAGGTGGGGGAGGAATAGAACATACTCATACTCAACAGGGTTATGGTAAGATTTACCTAAGACATTCATACAAAGCCTTCAAGCTGATGTGTACATCACATTTATTCCTCTTTTTTTTTATCGTCTCCTTAATCCTCTGCGATCCAAGGTGAGATATGACCTCTCTGCCTGACTACAGAGACTTTTTCTTTTAATATACCACATTTTGGGGGAGGTGGACAGAGGGAAATGTTCTGTCAAATAGAATGATGTGAAAAATTACATGATTAGTACATAGCTTTGTGGTGCACAAAACCTGAGGAAGTGCAAGTACATTCAAGGCAACAGTGTTAGAAAATAGAAATGCTAGAAACAGAAAAATGGATAAATAAATTATCGTATATGCACACAAGGGGATATATCCTACAGAGCCCTGGAAATTATGTCAAACAAGATTAGAGTGTTGTATGCCCCTTTATAGAACATGACATGGGCTGGCTTTTCCCCCAATCACATTTTCAACCGTTCCACAGAAGGCCTTTCTGATTTTTTATTATTATTATAAGCAGGCAGATTGGAAGGAGCTATAAACCAAAACACAGCTGGTAAGTCTAAATTTAGGCCCATCAGGATGAGTGTCCCTCATAACACAGTTTCTCAAACTCCTTCCACTTTAAGTTGCTTTTTTACCAGATGTCTCTTGGTGTGCGTGTTTCTTGCGCATCAGCAAATTTTATTTGCGTGGCCTTTTCATGCCACTCTTCTGATTTATCGCACTTCTCACATTGATTTTTTTCCCTCTACTTGTAAAAAGAAAATAGCTGTTTGTGCACAGATGGTGGATACGATTTAGTATTATAAGAGTAATTCATGTTATATTTATGAGATGTGTCCAAGTAGCCTTTTAGTGGGAGATATTCAGGAAGGACACCTTTTAGAAAGGTTGTATCTCACCTTATAACCTGTTTCTTTTGGTGTTTATCTCCTGAGTACTCAAATATTGGCAGGCCATTGTTTGTTTTAAATTTCAGCAATGTTTTTTTTTATTTATTTCAGTGGCAGAACCTTGGAACCATCCACAAGCATTCAAGGAGGGAGGCAAAAGCATTTCTCAGAAATTACTGGAGTTGATTATTAACCTGTAAGGAAATGAAGGAATGGAGCAAGGATGAAATGCAGTAATCATAATTCCTTCCTACCGTTCCACCCTTGCTTCCTTCCTTAAATTTTTATTGTGTACATCTCTATGTATAGAAATGCTGTCTGTTTGCCAGGGCTACTGTAAGAAAGTACCGTAGACAAGGTGTCTGAAACAAGAGACATTTATTTACCTTTTTCACAGTTTTGGAAGGTAGAAGTCTGAAGTGAACGTGTCGGTGGGATTGGTTCCTTCTGAGAGCAGTGAGGAAGGAATCTGTTCCAGGTCTCTCCGTGGCTTGTAGATGGCTGTCTTCTCCTTATGTTTCTTAAAATTGTCTTTCCTCTATGCATGTCTCTGTGTCTAAGTTTGTTCTTTTTATAAAGACACTGGTCATGTTGCATAAGGACCCACCCCAATGGCCACATTTTTGACTTCCTCACCTCTGTAAAGACCCTATCTCCAAATAAGGTCACACTCTGAGGTATGAGGTGTTAGGTCTCTTCAACATAGGAATTTTGGAAGGACATAATTTAACTCATAACAAATGTGTATTCTAAACCAAATGTAGCAACAAGGAAAACTTACACTTAATTTGTAGGTGATTGTGTCAATAAATTTCAGTGTCATGCTAACACAATTCTAATGTCCATTTATCTCAGTAAAGTCATTTAAGTGGCTTCAATCATGATGGATGTGTTGGTTTGGAATAAGGGTAGAAGACAATGACTTGTTACAATAATCTGGCTTCACTGTTAAACATTATATATTATGTTCACATCTGGGCTTGAAACCATCCCAGGATTTTGGTGTGTGTGTGTCTGTGTGTCTTCACTATGCTAGCTGTAAGAAGCGTATTCAATGTTATTTAAGAAGTAGAGATCTACCACACAGATCATTTCCCTTCTGCTTTAATCTCTTGAAGAAAGAAAATGAAATGGTGTCCTTTCATTGTCTAAAAGATCAGAAGATAATGGACATCTATCCAAATGCTAAGAATGAATGAACGTATAAATAAAGTTCAGGAAGGGGGGCAGGAAGAGAGAAAAGAGAGAGATAACTGATGGGAGAAAGAAGCACATGTTATTGTGGAGGTGAGACCTTTGTTTGGAAAGAACAAATTTTAATGATCCATTTCTCCTGAAAAGCACCCACCACAAAAGGTTAAATGGAGGACTTTTTTGGTTAATTACTTCTTTGGATCTTCTCAAACACTTATTTTCTTCTCTTATCCATGTCCAAATGTAAATCTTTTAAGCATTGTCATTATATTTTCTTTCCCCTTTTTTGAAGTGAATATAAAACTCTTTGGATAGTCAGTTTTATTGAGGTTTTAAGAATGTTTTTGAGTGATTCATAGTAATTTAAATCCTTCTACTGAATCTTGGATGTTGCTAAATTTCAGCCTGTAATTTTCTTCCTTTGCTCAATACCGAAGCATATTTTTGACACCACACTATGCTCATTGGAATTGTGAGCCTTTGTAAATTCATGCAGATCTTTCCCGCTCTACAAAAGGATGCATTTTAAGCAGAAGAAATAGAATGCTAAATTATGTAGTAGGTATAAGAAGTGGGTTGTGGTGAGTTAAGAGGGTGACTACAAAGAATACCAAAGCACATGGTTGTGTGCAATGTCAGGGAAATTTAAAGTACGTTTGCCTGTCAAATTTAAAACTTGTCAGCTTAAAAAGCTACTACGGGACCCTCCCCCCCCCCCATCTGAAAGTAGAGCATTCCTATGAAACCTTTTGTAAGCTGAAATGGCTTAAACCGAAGGAGCAGTCACCATTAATCTATATGAAAAAAATTTTTAAGCCTTCCCACACCCAAAACGCAACCTCTCTTAGGCTTTTCTGACACCTTAGGACACATTTTGCTAATGCATGCACAAAATAAATGGGGATAAAGCACAGATGTTCACAGACACAGTTCAAGCTGTGGCGTTTGATGCCACGATGCTGAGTGTAGTTCCTGGGGAAGGAGCTTGGTGGCGCCCCTCTTACTGCATGGGGTGCACCCCACCTCTCTAAGGGCTTGCTTGCAGAGCCCTTGCTTAGCACTATTTTTGCTTTTCACCTTTTTCCATAAGAATGAAAATCTTTGAATTGTGAAAACAGATACTTACGTAGTGAAGTGGCTATACTATATACAACATATACTATACAGAGAGATATTTTTATACATGCTGACTGCATATTCATTTGGAACCTCTAAATTACATTTTTAATGGCTCCTTAGTGTTCCATTGTGTTAGCATTCCATAATTTATCTTGGCAATCTAATTTCCATGTGATTCCAGGCATTTTAAAATTTCCTATTTAATTATGCAACTTTCATCAGTTAAGAAAAAAATCAAATGTCATCCAAGGTCATTTGCCCAAATGGCCCTAGACAATTGTTTTAACTTATTACAGTAGTTCTTACTGCCTTTGAACACATTATACACAGTGTTGACACTAATAACTTTAATATTTTTCCTAATTTGTGTTTATTTTAGAATATCTGGAAATGCAGAAACTCATAGAAAAATATTAAATTCAACAACAATCCCAATACCTGAAATAAATTCTGTTAACTTTTTTGGTATAGCTTATAAGTTTGTGTCCTCTCTCTCTTTCACACTTTTTCTCTCTTACCCTCTCTTTTTTTCCCTCTCTGTCTTAAGCACACATAAACACACATACATACATAAGAATCTAATTGTACACAAATTTTATATCCTGTTATTTTCTTTTAATAATGTACGGTGACCCTTTTTCCAACATACTATATTCTAAGTTACTTCTAATCACTTTATTGTATTCTATCACGTGCATAGACTTTATTGTAGCCTATCAATAGGGATATACCATAATTTATTTTGATAAACTTTTATTGCAAGATATTTATTTTCTCTGTTTTGTGTCTCACTAATACAACTGTTACTTGTCTATTCCTTGGTCTAAATCATGCCTAAGTGTTTTTCCTTTCACAAATCATTTTGTAATCACAATAACCTGAACCTTCTTAATTTAAAAAACCATTGTTGTTCTTATCTCTTCAACTGGTGTGTCTTACCATGATATCTCTTGTATTATTGCATTGAGGGGTTACCCAAATGTTGTATTACAGTTCACATGACTAACTTTTTGTGTGGGAAGAGCCTTGAGAATAGCGTTCTGGATATTACTGATGCTTCAAAAGGATTTAAGTTGATTCGTTTTGAGGTGAAAAATAAGTCAGTATTATGATTTCAATCTTTTTTTCATTCCTAGTACTACAAAAGAATTCCTTGTCTTAAAGTATCAGGGTTTTGCTACATTTTTCTATATTTATACATTTATACATTGTACTGTTTTAGCCTTTGAGGTGGGAGAGATTTTGCAGATTTTCAACTTCAGATCCTCAATTTAACCTTGAAAGGCTAAATTAATTGTTCAAAGTTACTTGCTTAGTCAATGGCAGAGAAAGGACTAGAACTCACGTTTGGGCCTCCTTTATAATGATTTTTTTTTTTCATTTAGGACTGGCTAACTCTATTGCTAAGTTATGATAGACTTTGTTGCCGAATTCATCTCTAAGCATGTTAGTTAAATTTAATCTGTTCATAACAACAGACAAAATTTTTGATTCTGACATCTATACGTATTCTTAATTTTGGAGGGAAAAAGTGGTATCTAAAAGAGAAAGCAGGGGCACCTGTGTGGCTCAGTCATTAAGCGTCTGCCTTCAGCTCAGGTCATGATCCCGGGTCCTGGGATCGAGCCCCACATCGGGCTCCCAGCTCAGCGGGAAGCCTGCTTCTCCCTCTCCCACTTCCCCTGCTTGTGTTTCCTCTCTTGCTGTGTCTCTCTCTGTGAAATAAATAAAATCTTAAATAAATAAATAAATAAGAATGCAGAGAGTTGGAAACATGTCATTACTACTGAAGAAATAACTCAATGCCATATTGATGCTGTTAGTTTTATCTTTGCATATGAATAAAACATTACTTGTAGAATTTACTGCATATTATCCTTTTGTTTCATTTAAAAATTTTTATTAAAAAATAGCATGCAGCCCTTTCTTTAAAAACAAACTACTGAAAGTGCCTGAGGAGACAGTATATCCAAGGAAGTAGCCAGTGGGATTGCGGCTGAGGAGGGAACCAGTGTGGCTGTGAATGAGAATAAGACTGCCTTGGCTCATGGGGTCAGGGCTGAGGAGACAGTTGGCCTGGTTGGAAGACTGGTTACATGTAGGGGGATTGAGCATATTATTAATATATTCAGGATACTGGGAGCCAGGCTTCTCTCTGCTGGAGCAAAGAGTTACAAATATGGAAGGAGGTAAGGCCGGAACAGTCAAATGGTGTCAAATTGTAATTGGAGATATCGGTGTGAACTCGTGGTATTTCATATCTATCTGTATATATCTAGATCCAGATGTGTATGTGCATGTGTGTGTATGTGTGTATTATACATATATTTCCTATCATTCACATCTTGGTTTCCAAATTCCAGTTTCCTCTAGAAGGAACCAGCTCCTTGGAGAAATGTCTGATTCCATAGCTGGGTCAGGGAAAATATAAGATAAACCTGAAACATTTTATTCTGCCAAGTTATGTAAAGTGCTCAAGGAATAATGAAGACAAATCAAAACACACAGGTGCCACTAGGGGGTCCCACTAGGCAGGTCTTGGACACTTAACAACATTAAAATAAATTATGATATTAATGGATTATAACCTATTGAATAACATAGGAATCTGTGAGTCTATACTTGTATAATTAATTAAGTAAATAAATACTCTTTATTCTCCTTAAGAGGAAACCTACTGTTAATGTTAAAATTGGAAGAAAAAAAAAAAAGCAATACATGTGTTATTTTGAAATAAGGAATGTAACAAGGATCAAAAACAGCTAATAGAGTTCTGCATTTGCTTCTGAGGCGTGTGAACTGGAAATAGCAATTCTGGAGCAGAGAAAGCTGCTTTTAAATTTTAATTTGCTTTGTTTTATTTTAAGCTTTGTAGGATTATTTGATTTTTAAAAACTATAAATATACCTTTTATTTTGAAATAATTTCAAACTGGGAGAAAAGTTGCAAGAATACCACAAAGAATCTAGATTTCCCAATGACTGCCATTTCACAATTTTTCCCTTCTCTCTCCCTCTGAGTTAGTTGAGTAAATTGAAGACATGATGTTTTATTACTCCCGAAGTGGCCCGCATATATTTTTCTAAAACGGGAACACTCTCCTACCAAATTACAGTATACATATCCTAATCAGGAAACTAATATTGACACAGACCCTTTCAGATTTCCCCAGTTGTCCCAATAACATGGTTTAGAGAGAAAAAACAAAAGTTCTCCTCCTTTGGTATGGAATCCAATTCAAGATCACATGTTGTATTAAGCTATTATGTTTCTTTGGTCCTCTTCAGTCTGGAACAGTTGCTCATCTTCCTTTTTTCCATCAGAGGAGTTGCATTTTTGAAACTATTTTATAGGAAATGTCTCTTCCCCTCAAATATATACAGTACCTGTATTTTTCTTCTGATCAGTGTAATTATATCACCATTTTTAGTTAAATTCAGGATTAAGAACAATTTATGTGTATTCACAGTCAAGCCATATAGTGAACTACGATTACATTTTCACTCTTGTACATCTTTTGCTTTCTTGAGAGTTCATCATTCATTTATTCCTTCATTCATTCATTTCCTCTACTTCTTTATCCCTTGCTCTTGCTTTTTGTCCATCTTGGGTTTCTCTGCACCCATCTCAATTCACTACAGAGTCTAACATGGCATGCTTCCTTTCATTATGTTTAAACATACCACATATTCTGTCACCTGCCTCTCTCCCTCTTCCTCCCTCCCTCTCTTTCTCTTCTCTTTTTTTCCTCCCTTCTTCCTTCTTTCCTTCCTTTGCCTCTTTTATTTCCTTCCTCCCTCCCTCCCTCTCTCTCTCCCTTCCTTCCTTCCTTTCCTCTTTTTTTTTTTCTTCCTTCCTTTGCTCACTCCTCTGGTCTTTCCTTCTGTCCCTCCTTCCTTCTTCCCTCTCTTCCTTCATTCTTTTTCCATTCTTCATCTCCCTGCCTCCCTGGTGACTGTCTTCCTGACCAGGTCTATATAGGATTTCTCTAGTTCTGCTGCAAAGCTATTAATCTGGAACATTCCTTCATAATCATTTGAAGAATTTCATCTCGTTCTCTTTTCTGTTGAGTCTGCTGTTTTTAGATTATGTTTCTTCTTTTTTTTTTTTTTAATGTTTACTTATTTATTTGAAGGGTAGGGGAGGAGCAAAGGGAAAGGGAGAGAGAGAATCTCAGACAGACTCCCTGCTGAGCACAGAGCCCTATGCTGGGCTTGATCCCACAACCCTGACATCGTGACCTGAGCCAAAACCAAGAGTCAGATGCTCAACTGACTGGGCCGCCCAGGCGCCCCCTAGATCCTATTTCTTCTTGCTCTATGCCCTTATTTTGGAGAGTTAAAGAAGCTTCCAAAGAATGAGTGCACGGGAAGTCAGTTTTTGGTATCCTTTATATCTGAAATGACTTTAATCTATGTGTATACTTGAAGGAAAATTTGCCTGGCTATATAGAGTTCTAGGTAGAAGATAGTCTTTCAAAATTTGGAAGACGTTTTATTATCATTTAGTTTCCTGTGTACCATTGGGAAATCTGGAGCCATTCTGATTCCTGCGATTCCTATTGTATTTTACCTATTTATATTCTCTCTAGAAGCTAAACTCTACTATGAAATGTCATGGTAATGGGTGGTTGCAGGAGCACATCCCACCCCACCACGGCCCCATTCATTTTGAGGAGGTGTGAGAGGCCCTATCAACCTGTCAACACTTCAGTTCAAAGCACATTTTCCTTCTTCATTTTATGGAGTTAGTTTTATTAAGGCACTGCCTGCTCGGATCCTTTAATTTTTAAAAACACTTCCTTCTCCTTTTCCATCTCTTGTTCTTTTAATTCAACTTAGTTCTTGACTTCTAGCTTTCAAACTTCCTGTTGAGTTGTTATCTTATTATCATATTTCAATTTTCATGAGCCTCCTTTTTTATTGTCTTGCTGCTGTTCTCTGAATTTTTTAAGAATATAGCTCCTGTTTTTATTCATGAATTAGATATCATTCTTATCTCTGATGATTTCATCTATTTTTTGTAAGCGTTCTGTTCTCTAAGTGCTTCCTGTCTTCTGTTTGTTTGTGAGTCTCATATCAGAGGCTTTCTGCATATTTAGATATTTTGTAGTCTCTACATCAGGTAATAAAAACTGGAGGAGATATTCAGCATGTATGGTAGGGGCTTCACTGCAGGGCGATTAGGCAGAGACCTGGCTAATTAATCAGGGACTCAACTGTTAGTCTTTTCTCGGAATGGTGAGGGGAAAGGAACCCTCCTCCTATCGTTGTGTGGAATTTTGCTCATTGCTGCCAGCATCCTTGCAGCCAACTGAGGGAAGAAGGCTGGCCATGTTCCCATCTAGTCTATAAGACTTTCCCTTGCTATCTCTTCCTCCATTCTGCCGGGCAACCTTGACTTCAGAGACACTCCAGAAAGTAAACTTAAAGTGGAATTTTAATAGGAAACAGATCAAAATACATGTTCAATATACCAGATCTAACCAAGAGTCCAATCATCCTTTTTTGTTCTTGACATATTTCATTAGTATTCATGGTTTCTAAGAAAAAGAGGATTTTAAACTATTTCTTCTGTAGATGTTAATTTTTGAATGTGTTTTATTCCTCAGGACGCCTCATTGATGGACATGAATTCCTTCAGCCCTATGATGCCAACATCCCCTCTGTCAATGATAAACCAAGTCAAGTTTGAAGATGAGCCAGATTTGAAAGATCTCTTCATTACAGTTGATGAACCTGAAAGCCATGTTACTACGATTGAAACTTTCATTACTTACAGGATTATTACTAAGGTAAATTTTTAATGAACTTTCTTGAATACAGTTGCTCTCTGAACTTTTGGAAGTGCTTTTTGCTCACTGTGACTCAACAGTAGAGAATCATAGCTGAACTGACTTATTTTTTTCAACCATTTTGGGTAAGACATGGCATCTAATCTATCCTTCACTTGTTCTGTATGAAATCGGTGAAATTCAAATTACAACAGTCACTCATCTTTTTAGCAGTTGTGCATCTTGAAATAGGAATATTTAGTTTTTAGTTTCAAAAATTACGAAGAAATATCTTCAGAAAAGAAGAGCCTCAGTTTGCTAATAAACAAAACTATTTAAAAACATGATACAATATTTTGTTGTAGCATTTCTTCTGAAGATTACAAAATATAGTTTCATTTGTTTTCCAAATAAGAGCAAGTAGCTGCTTTATAAAATATTGTTAGTTGTCCAGTAATTAAAAGGCAGAGTAAATCTAGAACCCAAATCTCCTTAATCCTAAGAGAAGCCTGTGCAAAAAGACAGTTTACTTCTGACAGAATAAAACAACCAAATAGTTTAACTTTTTTAAAAAATCTTTTATGTAATACCAGCCTTTAAGAATTATACGCGCAAGTTGTAACATTTTCTTTTCTTTTTTTTTATTTTTTATTTTATTTATTTATTTTTTTTTAAGATTTTATTTATTATTTCTCAGAAAGAGAGAGAGAGATCACAAGCAGGCAGAGAGGCAGGCAGAGGGAGAAGCAGGCTCCCCGCCGAGCAAGGAGCCCGATATGGGACTTGATCCCAGGACCCTGGGATCATGACCTGAGCCGAAGGCAGCCACTTAACCAACTGAGCCACCCAGGCGTCCCTTTCTTTTCTTTTTTTTAAAGATTTTATTTATTTGATAGAGAGAGCCTGAATGGGAGGGAGGGGCAGAGAAAAAGGGAGAAGCAGGCTTCCCGCCAAGCAGGGAGCCCGATGCGGGGCTCGATCCCAGCACCCTGGGATCATGACCTGAGGCGAAAACAGACACCTCACTACCCACCCCTATAATACGTTCTTTATGAAACCTCGCCCTAATCTCTTTTGTAGTACATCTCTTTTGTAGCTGAAAAGGGTTTGGACCATCTTCCTATAATCACTTCTTCCAATGCAAATTCCACCTTGCTGCTAGTTAGTGTTTCATAAAAATATATATATTTGATCTCTTCACTCCGATTCTTAAAGTCCTTGGTTCCTCATTTCCTATAGAACAAAGAGCAAATTCCTTTGAATGACATATAAAGAGCTTTTCAGTCTGATGCCAGCTTACATATAAGACTCATTTCCTAACTCCCCATGTTTAATAATCCTGCTCTCCACTCATCTAGAGCTATTTTTGTTATCTGAATATTACAGAGTATTTTTTTTTTAAGATTTTATTTATTTATTTGAGAGAGAGAGAGAATGAGAGAGAAAGAGCCAGAGAGAGCAGGAGCGGAGGGGAGCGTCAGAGGCAGAAGCTGACTCTCCACTAAACAGGAAGCCTGATGCAGGACTCAATCCTAGGACCCTGGGATTATGACCTAAGGCAGATGCTTAACTGACTGAGCCACCCAGGCACCCCTCGAGGGTATTTCTTACTCTCATGACTTTGCATATACTTTTCCTTATTTGCTATGTCCTTCCTCTTCTAGAGGAAGAATGAACTACTGTTTATTTTTCAGCAACTCAAAATGATGCCTGCTCTCCCCTACCCCCTGTACCTGCAGGCTAGAAGTCCTCTTTCTTGCTCCTGTTTTCTAACGTTGTTCTAATTGAATTCTTAAAGAATGTAAAACATTGGAGTCAGTATAGCAAAGAAATTAAAGGTCTATATTTAATCCTGCTAAGCTTCAGGGTTTTTTTAAAATCTATAAAACAGAAATGATAATCGAACCTGGTTCTGTAGAGTTGCTGTAAGAATTGATTTAGGATTGGTAATCAATGTAAAACATTAGCAAAATGCCAGACACATAATAAATGTTCAGTACTCGCCTATCTGTATATGGGTAGATCACTGTGTGTTATTTGTATTTATTCCTAACAAGTCTGTGCGCTTCTAAGGAAGGTAATTGTATCTTAAGTTCTCCATATTTCCAAACACAATCTTAGGATATAGTAACTAAGCAATTTAACTTTTTGGTGAATGAATGAGTGAAGAAATTTATGGTATCATACTTGTATCGAGAGGCTATAGAGCAAGACAGCATAGAATTGAATCTTGATGAGTCCCCTTTCTTGCTATGTGTCTTGGGCAATTTAATTAACCTCTCTAGGCTTAGTTTCCTCAATTGTAAATAAGATAACAGTACTAACCTTGTAGGGTCTTTGTGAATATTTAATGTGTTTATACAGACATACTGCTAAGAATAGAACCAGATTTCTCCTGGTATTACTATTTTAATTATAAACACCCACTGTTATCATCCTTCCTAGCAAAGAATTTGTGCAGCTGAATTATTTTCCCATCATTATTTGTTTCTCTAAGAAAGACACTTTTTTATAAGCCACCCTGTGAATTTTACTCTAATCACAGACATATAATTCTGATGAGTTATCCAAAATTATATCATACTTTGAATGTACTGCTCATATAGTAGTACTAATCGTGATAATATTACAGTGTGTTTAACTAACATTTATTGTGTGATTAACTTTGTGCCAGACAATGTTCTAACCACTTTATACGTATTAACTTATTTAAAGCCTAACAATGATCCTAGGACCTAGATGTTGTGAGTTACCCCCATTTTGTGCATGAGGACACTGAAACTCAATAACTTGCCAAAGGTTATATACCATTATGGTTACCTGAGCTGCGATTTTAATTCCAGACCCTTTACTTTCACACTATATGGGTTTTCTGTTCTATTTTTGTGCATCTCTACATGGTTATGGCAAACTATCTTTCGTTTCACGTTTATGAAATAGACTTTTATACAATAAGTACCTTTGTTCTACTTCTTTTTTTTTTTTAAAGATTTTATTTATTTGACAGAGAGAGAGAGATCACAAGTAGGCAGAGAGGCAGGCAGAGAGAAAGGGGAAAGCAGGCTGAGCAGAGAGCCCGATGCGGGGCTCGATCCCAGGACCCTGAGATCATGACCTGATCCGAAGGCAGAGGCTTTAACCCACTGAGCCACCCAGGCGCCCCTCTTTGTTCTACTTCTGATTATTTTTACTACATCCTGGTATTTAGACTATACCTACCTATATATGCTAAAATATGCCTTACAGATATAAGTCCATAAACATTTAGTAGATGCATGTTATGTTATCAAATATAGTCTTTTCTTTGTTATTCACTTATTATCATTGATTCATTTTCTCATATATTCAGTGAAGTTTTGTTGAGTGCCAGTTATGTCCCAGGTACTGAGCTTGTTTATTGAGACAACACCAGCCATCAAGACAGACATACCCTCTGCCTTCATGGAGCTTTCCACCTAGGGGGGTGATGGATATTAAACAATTACATGCTTAATTATTTAATTATAGTCATAAATGCCATGAGAGAAAAATACAGGATTTTATGAGCATGGACACCCTGTCTAGTTTGGAGGTTCAGAGGTGGCTTCCCTGAGAAAGTTTTAGTTTTATGAAAATTTATATTTGTGACATTACGATTATAAGGGTAAAACACATATACAGAGGCCACCTGTATACACTGACAATATCTACTTAGGAATACTTAAGAATGACCTGGCTATAAATAATGATGAGTGTCAGGAAGCCCACATCCCTGGCATCTGTTCTCCTTGTGGGAAATTACCCTTTATTCTCCAAGTTAGACTCTGAGGTAACTGCTCTAATGTACTTTCTCTTTTGAAGATCAAGAGAAGTGCCTTCCTTTAATACATATAGAAACAAGAGCGAAGAGATTTAATAAGGGTCTTCTCTCTCACATCCTCATCATGAAGACAGACTCCTAAATGTCCGCCGGTGTGGAGTAGAGGTTAAAGTATATCCCTGATCCTAAGATTTGTTTTCCCTCAAAAAAAGTTTTCTATATCTTCAGAGCCTAGAGTAACTGTCCTTGACCAAAGGTCAGTGTTTGTTGAATGAGTACATTTTGGGTTATAGATCACCTGAGTCCATTAGTCCTAAACTTCAAGTACCCAAGCTTTGAAGGTCAGACATGAAAAATTAAACACCATTTATGATATAGCTTCCATGGAAAACTGTATCCTATATTAGAAGCATTATTTGTGCTTCAGGTTAACTTTTTGGAACACATGTTCTTTCTAAATTGGAGATCTGTCATCAAACCCTGTTATTCCTACAGTTGGGAAGCTTCTATCTATCTTCTAATGACCAAAATTGACCACTTTAGATAGCACAACGATTCTGTCCCTGTTGTTGGGAAATAAACCGTGATCTGAGCCCAGCTGAGAATACTTGTTTTCCTTGCCCTGTCTTAGTCTTATAACTCTTTGGGAATAGAATAAATTCTTAAAGTAGCATGAAAGAACACACTGTACTTATCTTCTGCTTTCTTCTTCCGCTTTTGCAGTATGTTAGAAAACTCTTCTAAGTCAATGACTGAGTGATGGGGACAGAATCAACCAATTATTTGACTTGATTTTACATCTTCCTCTTGCCAGAATTTATATCAGATTGTTCTATGTTTACTTAAAGTGTTGAAAATTCTTGAGGACGTATAAAGCTCTTAACTGCCCAATTTTTGAGTATTTTAGTGTTGGTTTTGCCAATTTATATTTTTGGAAATTGGTAGTGAACCTATACATATGTGCTGCGCGCAAGAAGGTGTTCAATAAGTATTTTTTAATGAGTGACTATAAACCATGTTTTGTGTGTGTGTATATGTATGCATATGTGTGTATTTCCATATATATGTACACATACCAACTCATATATATGTTGTTAAACTGTGTTTCTACTAGATTTAGTTTTCCTATTTTTACCATTTCCATAACTTGTACCCATAGTTAAGATTTCATAGTGTTCTGTGAACATTTAGTTCCTTAGACTTCTGCATCTCATTTACCTCCACTTTTTCCCACTAAAAAGGAAATGTTTTGATAAAATATATTGTGTGATATTCTAAACATTCATTTTAAAGGAATAAACCTTGGAAAGTATAACTTTTGTGAACCTTATTTCATGATAATTAAGACTGCATCTATGACTTGAACTACTTAATTCTATGATTGCATTCAACTATGTGGGTGACTGATATTTCTGGTGAGTGCAAAATATGCATGCAATGTGTTATTCCATCATTATTCCTCCAGGAAAATTTCAACGTTAATATTAATGTATATAATTTTTAATATGCAAAAATTTTAGTTAATGTGATATTAGTGTGAGTGAGTGTGCATTAGATAATCATTTTTTATTTGGCTCGAGAGTCATGCAGTGGAAGTGAGGTGCATATTATATGCATGTTCTTGTCATATATGTTGGCATAGATTTTTGGTTTGTTGAGAACAGATATTTGCTTAATTTTTAGGAGTTTAGGCACATAACTCAAAATCCCTTGAGAAATGACAGGAAGATTTTCTTTTCACATCAAATCTTCATTAATAACATTTTTTAAACAGTGGTAAAATCACTCTGTAAAATGTTAGAATTTTCATATACTAAAATGTAATTTTACCAAAGCAATTCATTTGAGCAAATTCCAGGAAAACATTTTTTTCTCAGTTATTATTTTCCAAATTACAAAAATAGAACTTTCCTCAAATTCTGAATTCTAATCATCTTGAGAAAAATATATTTGAAACCTAAATTCAGAACACACTTTCTTGTTAGCAAGAAAGTCATGCCAAATATAATCGTAGTTAAAATCTTGTGGAAGGCAGATGGCTGTTCTAAGACAGATTTTTTCAGTTTGGATTTTAAATTTGAGCATGATGTTTGCTTTCTTTCTGGAAATACTGGAAAGTTTGCTTTGTTTCATCTGCTACATGAATTGATGACTGCAAAAAAAAGTACAGGCTGACAAACACTGAATAATTAGAATTTGTTAATTTTTCTTAGAGACCCATTTATTTCAGAATGCCTAAAATAACATTGGGCAAATGTCTTCCGTCTTATATTGCGTGTGCTGTTATTTTCTCCTTCTTTGTTCAGACATCTCGTGGGGAATTTGACTCCAGTGAATTTGAAGTTAGGAGACGTTATCAAGATTTCCTTTGGTTGAAAGGAAAACTTGAAGAAGCACACCCCACTCTGATTATTCCAGTAAGTCTACATTTTTTTTTCCATAGGGTGGCTACCATTTTGTCTTGTGAATCATTAGAATGCCGAAAACCTAATGTCAGACCTCTAAATTCAGTGAAACTCATTGATCTTGAAAACATTTGCTCTTAAACATCCAATCTATGTACAGATTTGTTTTTCTAAACTATTCTAAATATGTTAAGATTTTGCAGGTTTGAGTTCTGGCATTGTGCATCTTGAAAAATTATTTTTATAAGAAATCATTGCATGTTCGAATAGTCTTCCAAAAAGGAAGAGTACAGAATTCCTTATAATCCCATGCCACATAATGCTCAGATACGTTTTAAAAATTTTTTGCCTCAGCCATTGCCTGAGAAGTTTATCGTGAAAGGAATGGTGGAACGCTTTAATGATGACTTCATCGAGACACGCAGGAAGGCACTGCAGAAATTCCTGAACCGAATTGCTGATCATCCAACTTTAACATTTAATGAAGACTTCAAAGTGTTTCTTACTGCACAAGCTTGGGTAAAGAATTTTGATTTATACTCATATAATCCTTTCCTGTCTTTATGTATAGTAGGTTGTACGCTTCCTCTTGTTTATCTTTATAAATCAGGCAACAGCGTCCTTGAATTAAGATGGATTATCAGACATTGGAGGGGTATCCTTCAGATTTAACCCTTTGTCAAATCTATGTGTTAACATCACAGACATCTTCTATCTTCCTCACATCACATATGCATATTTCTCTCGGTAGCTGATTTTTTTTAATGTCAAGCTACTCCTTGCATATATAGCTAATACTGAACATATACATATATATTTATTTTTAAAGGGTGAGGATTTTTCAAGTTAGGATAAAAGTCTTTATTAAATGGATAGATGGTGGGATGGATAGCCAGATAGAAAATACAATTTTCTTATTTTTCTTTCAATTACCTAATGAAGGGGGTGTATCTGTTTCTAATGCAGAAACTTTATATATCCCTCTTCTTTTTTCTTTTCACCTATGAAAATATAACTCACCAATAAAAATAATGGATAGGGAAAATGGTCAATATTAAATGATTACTGACCAATAGTGAGTTTTATATCGCTCAGTTGTTGCCAAAGTGATAGAGACTAGAAGGTGGTTCGTCTCAGTCTTGACAGATAGTACCACTGTTTGGAAGCCCTTTGAGAGTTCTGTAAAATGAATTTGTGGCCCAACTCCAGAACCTCAGAAGCTGCTAGAAACATTCTCTGTAGTCACCATTCACAGTAATAGCTTGCCAGTTGTGACTAGTGCCATCTTTGATAATTCTGACTCTATTGAGTGATGCTATAGCACCCCTGAGAGATGTGTTACCTGGTCTAGGGTGGCATCTGTCATCATATGCATGTAAAATCATACTGACTTGGAAGCAAACAGGTTTACTTTGTATGTATTCTTCTGTGTAAAACTCAGGAGAGGAAATCTGGATAAAGATAATATATTATTTAATATTTGGGTAAATAACAATATTTTTATCTGTGGATTTGCTAGTCAGCATTATTATTTATAGATTTTTTTTTTCTTGTGGGTAAACTTTTATTTGATCCCAGACCTGTGTTTACAAGTGGTATAACCATCACCAGAATCCCTTGGTCTTTTTCCTGGTGTTCTTTTTTAATATGCTGAACTTCTAAAGGGTTACTTTTGTGTGGTGTATCCTTCTATTGCATTTCTTCTTTTCACAAGTCTGTAGCCCTCCCTCCCAGATGAACTGTGAAACAGCTTGCTGCATATATTCTTAAAAATCTTTCTCTACAGCCAGCCAGCCAGAGAGAGTGTCACAGTTTACCCAACTTCAGTTGACTGAAGAGCTATGGTCAGGGAGTATCTATTTATAAACTGCTGTAGAAACATTACAAAGACAAAGCTAGTTATTGCTTAGCAGTGAAGCCTCTGGAGTCAGACTGAGCCTTGTCCAGCACTTAACTTGGACTTAAAGCGACCTCCTTAACCTTCCTGTGCTTGTATTTTCTTCTATAAAATGAGGATAATAACAGAACCTACCTCAGAGTGTTACTGTGAGTTATAGATTTAAAAATGTGAGTATAGTGCCTGGAACATACTAAGCTCTCAGTACATGTTAGCTATTATTATAACCAAAGAATTAATGAAATTTTCCTTTTCTTTTTTTTCAGGGAGTAGTTTAGACCCTAAGAAATCTTCTCTCAATCATTTTTCCATTAAATTCCTGTTATAAAATATAGATTGCAGCTCATATTATCCTCTTATCTTCTCTAATATCTCCTTAAGCACGATTCCCTCTGTTAAACCTCGTTCTTTTAAAGATCCATGCTGAGAGGAAGCATGTACACATGTTTTACATGAGTACTTTGAAAAGGAATATTATCAAGAAGGCAGACTTAGAGGAAAAACTGTACCCCAATAAAACTCAGCTGCTTCAAACTACATGAAAAAAAAAAAAGTATATGAGACATTTTTATTCTCTATTCTTCCAATGAGATTTCCTTTTGTTGGGAATATCGGAATATTTGCCTCACCACAAATATTTCATTTGTTTGTCTGTCTGTTTCTAGGAACTCTCTTCTCACAAGAAGCAAGGGCCTGGATTACTCAGCAGGATGGGGCAGACAGTCAGAGCTGTCGCGCTGTCAATGAGAGGAGTGAAAAGCCGCCCGGAGGAGTTCATGGAAATGAATAACTTTATTGAAATATTTAGCCAGAAAATAAATTTGATAGATAAAATATCTCAGAGAATTTACAAGGAAGAAAGGGGTATGTAGAATCACTGGAATGTGATCACAAAGTTGTTCAATTTCCAATGGATCTTCCCATTTGCTGGTGTAGTAAAGCCACGTGAAGTTAGCATTTCTTTTTGGTTCTCTCTTAAGATTCCCATCTCTCCGCTTACAGCCGCTTTTGCATGCCCTCTACTTTCTCCATTAGAGCCCTTAGCATATTAATCATTGTTGCTTTAAATTCCTGGTCTCATCTTTTCAAGGTCCCTGCCATGTCTGATTCTGATGCTTGCTCTGTCTCTTTAAATTATCTTTTTTACCTTTTATTATGCCTTGCCATTTTTTTTTCTTAATAGCCAGACATGATACTGGGTAAAAGGAAATGTTGTAAACAGGCCTTTAGTAATGCACTAAGGCATGGGGGAGGAGAAAGCTTCTATAGTTTTAAATATAGAAGAGTTCTGTAGTTCTAACTATAGAAAAAGATGTTATACCTGAATGGCTCTATAATTTTGTGATCAGATCTCAGTCTTTTAGGGAGCCTTTGCCTCTGAACTGTGAATTTCACAACACTTTTTCAGTTTTTCTCTCCCTGCTTTGTTGGGACAGAATGGCCAGGGTGGGCTGGAGTTGAGTATTTCTCTTTTTCTGGTTAACTAATTTCCTCTGAGGGCAGGCCTTCGTTGAGAAGAACGGAGTGCTCTGGCTATTTCAAAATGGTTCATTCCTCTGCAAGAACCAGGAGTAGTTTTTATTCAGTATCTACTGTGGGAACCTAGTCAATTGGTTTGAGAATCTCTATATCGATGGCTTATTTTTTTTTATTTTCTGGGTCCCCCATTAAACAGTAAATTCCATTAGGACCAAAAAGGGAAAACATTTATTTTATTTCTAGTATCTAGATAGTACTTAACACATAGTAGGTGCTCAACTAAAACCTGTTCAGTGATTGAAAAAAATAAATGAATTAACATACGGTAGGAAAATTTGCTTTATCAAGAATTGATTGGTTATTAAAAGAAATATTGAAAAAAATTGTTATAGCTGAATGTACATTTCCCTTTATCTTTTTTTTTTTAAAGATTTTATTTATTTATTTGACAGAGAGAAAGAGATCACAAGCAGGCAGAGAGGCAGGCAGAGAGGGAGGGGGAAGCAGGCTCCCTGCTGAGCAGAGAGCCCAGTGGGGGGAGGGCTCCATCCCAGGACCCTGAGATCATGACCTGAGCCGAAGGCAGAGGCTTTAACCCACTGAGCCACCCAAGCACCCCTCCCTTTATCTTTTTTTCCCCATGCATTGCTACTTGATGATGTCATTGTGGTAACTGAATATAGTTTAATAATTTCTTTTAAGACTTTTTGCTCTGCCCTTGTTATTTACCATTTGTCTTTTTTTTTTTTTTAATATCAAGAGGCTAATTGTTTTAACTGGGTTCTGTGATTCCAGTTCTGTTAAGTTTATTTTTGATGCATAGTTAAGTGGGATAGCAATTCAGAGAAGCCCCTAGAAACTCTTATGATGTAGGAGTTTTGTAGAATATCAGTGTGCTGCTTTACATTTGCTGCTGCAAGGGAATGGTTTTAAAATCTTGAGTATACCTTAAAGTTTGTGAAATGCTCAGAAGGAAAGCTGGATTTTATGGTGAACTTCATAAATATGAGTTCTAATTTTCAGGGAGTAATTGCCACTGGCCCAAACTTGAGGGATTTCTTAGTCTTTCCAATGTGAAGCCCACTTCTCAGATTCTATTCAAAATGATGGATTGTTTTCATTTGTAGCCTTGGGAGTCTAAGCTATATAGGACATTTCATTCGTATTCAAATCATGAAAATAACTAGTGATGTCTCTTTTAAAACTTTTTTTTATTCAAGTTTTGGGACGCCTGGATGGTTTAGTCAGTTAAGTGTCTGCCTTTGGCTCAGGGTCCTGGGATAGAGCCTGGTCCGGCTCCCTGCTCAGTGGAGAGTTTCCTTCTCCCTCACCCTCTGCCCCTCCTCTGCTTGCACTCTCTCTCTCAAGGAAAAAAATAAAATCTTTAAAAAAAAATTTAGCATGAGATCTGCCCCTTTCGTGTTTTTTAAAGATTTTATTTATTTATTTGACAGAGACAGCAAGAGAGGGAGCACAAGCAGGGGCAGAGGGAGAGGGAGAAGCAGGCCTCCCACTGAGCAGGGGGCCTGATGCGGGGCTCGATCCCAGGACCCTGGGATCCTGACCTAAGCTGAAGTCAGACCCTTAACAACTGAGCCACCCAGGCACCCCTAAAAAAATTTTTTTATTCAAGTTTTTTCTTTGATCTTATTTTCTTTTGTGTTCCCTAGTTTGTTTGCCAAATTTGTATTGACCACATGCCATGCTGCTTCTCTGTGCTGGAGTCTAAAGGAGGAATAAGATGGTACTTGTCCTTGAGCTCAGAGTCTAGTTGGGGAAACAGATATATTAATAGATATTACAGTGCAACTCATTAAGTATTTCATACAAATGTGATCTGAGTGCTGTGTAAGCACAGTGTAGAATTTTAGGAAAGTTCTTTATATAAACATAAATATTGCGAGGTTTAATGATACACACTAATGTATATAAAAATTGAGAAAAAGAGATAAAGGAGAACCTTTTTCTTTGCTAAAAATATAAGTTTAGTATGGCCATTACTTAAAACAAAGGATAGGCCTAGATCAGGAGGGTACAATTTGAAAAGGCTCTAGTGGGTCATGAAACCTAATACCTTTATTCAGTGACAACTAATATTTCCACTGTTTTTAAATTTTTAAAAATATTTTTCAGTTTACTTGATCGTATGAACTTTTGATATTTGAATAGTTTAATTTAGAGTAATATGACATATTTCAACTAGCCCTAGTGAGTGGTAAGATGATAAAATATAGAGAATTTTATTGTATTTAATGGATATTAGACAAAAAATTGCTCACTGCTTATACATTCTTTACCATAAAAAGCTATCATTGAAAGATGATAGTATAAAAGCAAAAATGTAAAAATGCTCAGATTTTAAAGTGAACTCCAAATTTTCGAATTAATGGCTTATCAAGCACCGAATAATCTTTTGTTGTTCATTCGTTCTCTCGCTAAAATGAAAATATTTATTGAATATAATATGTTTCAGGCTTTGAGATAAAAGAAAATAATGAGAATCAGCCCCTGTTTTAAGGAGCATATGGCCTAGAAGGATATGATTTATGCAAGCAATTATAATAGAATGGGATAATACAAGCATAAAATTATGATAGGCGTTAATAGAAGTATAAAATTATGATCGGCTCATTGAGGACAAAGCATCTACAAATCTTTTGGAACAGAATCAGAAGGAATTTATTTGTGGTAGGATTTAAAGGATTAGAAGTGGTTTGTCAGATGGTAGAAATGGCAAAGGGCAAGGCAAAGGGATATGTGTAATGTTTAAATGAGGAGAAAACATGAGATATTCATAAATGAGTAATTATTTTGGTCTGAATTAAAATATCTTTGGGAGAGAATCTCAAGAGCTGGACCTGGGGAGGCAATGTAGGGACTGACATAAAGGATTTTCCAATTCAGTTAAGAAGCTTCAATGTTTATATATTGTGACAAAAATTAAAAGAGGGAGAATATTTAGAAGTCCCTTGCAGTAGTGTAGTTACAGATGCTGATGAGCTGATGACAGTGGAAGCAAGAATCGATAGGTAGATAAATGGATGGATGGATGAATGGATGGATGGATGGATAGATATTAAGAAATATTGGAATTGGAGATTGAGTAGCTCTGTGCAGGTTTATGTATAGGATGATACCTGGATTTTTTGTTTAGATCACTAGAAACTATTACTGTTAAGTAGGATATGTATTCAGGAGAAGGGGAGAAAAGCAGACAAGTTTGTTTAGGTAATGTTGCCTATGAGACACTGAGGTGTAGATTATTTGGTAGGCAAAGGTCCATGATAGATAATGGTGATCGTATAATATATATTCCAAGCCAGGATACTTTTGGGAATGAAGAAGGTTGCTATTACTGATTACTCTTGGACAGTAGTCATTCAAGAACTGGCCTGAGTGAATTGGAATGACCGCTCAATTTAATGAAAGATGATATCCATCTTTCTATGTTCATTTAGAAGAACATATGCACAATGAGAAAAATAACTTTCTTACTGTCTTTAATAGGGTGCATTTTGAAACTTCTATAAATTGAAGGACTTAATTTTTGTTTTTAGAATATTCTGATGAAATGAGAGAATATGGCCCGATTCATATTCTGTGGTCGGCATCAGAAGAAGATCTGGTTGATACTCTAAAAGGGGTTGCCAGCTGCATTGACAAATGCTGTAAGGCCACTGAAAAACGGATGTCTGGACTCTCAGAGGCCCTGCTTCCTGTCGTACATGAGTATGTACTTTATAGTGAAATGTTAATGGTAAGAATGCCTCGTTATACTTTTGCCTTAGTCCCTGACCTGATTATAAGCTTTACAAAGGCAGTTCTATTTCTGTTTTTTCACCACTCTCCTCCTGTCTTAGCAGAATGTTTTGCATATACAGATGCTCCGTAAATATTAGTTTGCTATGTGAGTGAATTGATGAGTATAGGAATACATTACTAAAAGGCAGAATACTCAGTAGCAACAATGATGTGTAAGATTACACATAGATTTGAAACATCCTCAGTCAAGATTTACATAAAGAGTATGATTAGTTTTTCCAAGCTTTTAAAATTTTACCTTAAAAATTTTTAGTGCTTTAGAAATTTCTTTTCATGAAAGAATTGCTTACCCCCTTCTACATACATTTGATTTAGCAATTTATTTATCATTATGTACAAAGTACTTGAGTGGATCTCGATGTTCTGTTTTCTGGATGCTTCTAAAAAGAAATCCTTCAAGATAAAATGTTTTTCTTTCACCAGTTGCAAAAGCTTTTCTTCCTCTTATATCAAAGTTTTGCATTTAACCTCCTCAATTCCAGTTAAGGTTACCAGATATTTGGGATTTAGCAATGTTATCTGCAGAGCTAATGTTTTTCATCCTGTATTACCCTCTGCTCACAGTACCTTACACAGATCGGTACCCTCAGGGTTCTGGTGTTTTAGTGTGACCATGGGGGAGGGAATCCGCTTACACTGACATATAGTCCATTTCTTCTGACATTTCTAATAGGAGCCATGTTTTCATGTACTCTTGGTTTGGTGGTGGTGGTTTTTGTTTTTTTTTTTTAATTTTACCTCTGTCTTGGTAAGAAAAGCTCTCTTAGCCTTTCAGCATGAGGTCTGCCCCTTTTGTGTTTATCACACTTAGGTTTTTCTTTCAAAGTCATTAAATATTTTGTAGGTATTTCAGGTTGCTGCTGTTACTTGCCTTTATTGGGGTCTTCTATAAACAGACCCTTCTTGCCTCCCAAAAGCCTCTAATGTTTCACTGTGGAGGAGTCTCCTCCTTGTCTCCATCAATCTCCTTGGCTACATTTCATTGTTTTGCTTCATTATTGATATCCCCCTTGTGTGGCTCTTCAAAGAGATCTGATTTGTATAATTAAAAATAGTATATTCTTCTCCCTTAATTAGATGTATTTTTCTCTTTATTATGTCAAGATGAAAATTATGTAATTTAAGTCATATCATTGTAGGTCTGGAAAAATTATAATAGTAACAAGAAAGAATTATTTTATAGGTTCTCATTTGATTTTATGATTTTGCAGACTCCTTGGGTATAATCAGTAGCATTTATTTTGCAGTTCTGGTCTGTTTTATATTGGAAGGTTTTCTTCAATGTGTGCTAAAATAATGAAGTGCATGCCTTGACAAAATGATTAAATTTGTGTAAATTTACTATTTATCTTCTGAAGCAAACGCTTATTTAAACTATTTCTACCTATGTGAAGCACAGTACTTCATATTTATGGAGACAGACCTTACATAAATGAGACAAAATTATTAGTACGTGTCATCTGGATTAGAGAAAGGAAAGGATTCCTGATAGTAATGGCAATGAAACATTGAAATACATATAAAAGATCTGTGATAATTAGCTGAATTTTCTATTGATTTCTTTGAAAATAGGAGAAATGTTCATCTCTTTTGGGTATTTTAATAGTGTGATTCCACCAGGCACAAAACTAGACTGAGTAATTTTCAGGATGCTTTTTATCGTTAATGCCTCTCAGTTCCCAAATACAATAGCCATCCTTTCTGGCCTCCACTTAACTGCATTATAGGTAGGTTCTTCCTTTCCTCTGAAAACCCCTGAAAGACCTGTGCCTCCTTAAAGCCCTTCTCTTGTATGTCCTGCATTTCTACTCTTTCTGGTTGAATTGTTTCCTTACCTAGAGGTTGTTTTTATTACTTCCTTAACCTGTTTAGGCCACTTGTGTTTATTATCACAATTTTATTAATTAAACTAATATTTTAAAAAGCAGTGAAAGATGAGCACAAATAAAAAGAGTCCTTGGTAGCCTAAGTAGCAAGTCTTGGAAGGAAAGTGAGTCACTCAGGAAAGACATCGTAAAAGACTGGCAAACATTATAAAGGTGAAGGTGAATTCTGCACTCAAATTCCTTCACAAAGGTGTTTTAAAGTTTAAGGACGCCAAACCATGAAATCATGGTTATTTACGAAAACAAGATGGAACTCCTCTCAGTCAGAGAAGAGACTATGATTTCTCATCAAAAGCTTGGCTACTTGATTAATATTGATATATTTTAAGCTAAAGCAAAGTCTCAAAATGTGAGTGTACACTTCAGCTTTCTGATTCCGCACTATAATTAACTCTTTGATTTAATCATGCCTTTGGAGTTGGAAAAGTGGGCTGCCAATTATTATAGACATTTTAGGTGACCGGCCCACCTGATGTCCCAGCTGCAACCCCTTCACACCATAGCATACATTCTCAGTGCTCTCACAGACTTTCTAGTTTGATTATTTGTTTTGTTTTTTTGCCGTTTTTGAAGAACTGTGTATGTCTAGAGTGTTCCTAAAATACCTAACCTAATAAGGTGTAAATTGAGAAAAACGAATAATAGATTGATGGAAAAAAAAACCTCATAAATGCTTGCATTTAGTTTAGCTTTTAGAGATTAAAAAAAAATTTCTTTAAGTCATTGTATCCCCACATGACTGATGATTTGGGGAAGAGATGCTATTTATACTCTAAAGTGTATATTTTTTATCATACAAATATTATTAAACCCAAGTGCAACCTATTCCATCCTTGTGTTTTACTATGAAGGGTGTTATGAAAAGGAGAGACCAAATCCAAGCAGAACTGGATTCCAAAGTGGAAGCTTTGACGTATAAAAAGGCAGATACTGATCTGGTAAGTGTTTAAGTTTCTTCGTATTAATCATATAGAATTCATTGGCTGAAATTTTTATTAGCAGTGTGGAATTGCATTGCATGCTTGTTTTTAAGGATTCAGCAAATGATACTAAACTTTCTTCTAAAAATCTATTCGGGGCACCTGGGTGGCTCAGTGGGTTAAAGCCTCTGCCTTTGGCTTAGGTCATCATCCCAGGGCCCTGGGATGGAGCCCCGCATCGGGCTCTCTGCTCAGCAGGGAGCCTGCTTCCCCCTCTCTCTCTGCCTGCCTCTCTGCCTACTTCTGATCTCTTTCTATCAAATAAATAAATAAATAAAATCTTTAAAAAAAATAAAAATAAAAATCTATTCTACATTAAGTACCCATTGAGTCAGCAAGCTAAACAATGATGCTTTTCCGCTTTTCTATCTTATATTGTCTCTTATGAAGAGTAAAGTATGAAGTTAATTTTTTTTAATTAGAGTGTTAGAAGAAGGTATGGAAAGTACCTAGCATTGTTCCAGAAGGTTAGTAGGCAAATCCATTTTTTGCTCTTTTTATAAGATGTTTATACAAAATAAGTCAATATTCTTATACACTTTTCCCTAGTTCTTGTAGAAACCTTTAGAGAGGAAGTGTCTTTGCTTTCAAGTTTCATCCTTTCCTTGCAGTAGATTTTTATGGAAAATTTCAAACATGATAAGTGATATAACGAACTCATATACCCATCACTGGGCTTCATTAATTTCCAACATTTTGTCTACCTTTCTTCATCTGTGTCTTTGCTCGCCTCTTTTTTCTGAAGTGTTCTTGTGCTGATTTCAGACATTATAGTATCACCCACAATATTTTACTATTTATATTTTATTGTCTTTGCATATCTTCAGGGTATTATTTTGAGCTAGGAATTATTATTCGCATTTTGAAATTGAGGAAGAGGCTTTGAAGGTGGAGTAACTCTCCCAAGTTCATATGGTTCTCGACGCAGAAGTAGGCTCAGAGGTGTTGGTATCACTTGCCTTCCTCAGACTGTGCTGCCTCCCAGAGAGCAAGTATAAAAGTGGGAAAAATTGAGAATTACTTTCGTTAACTTCTATTGAATTCTCTATGATCCTTTTTTAATGTAAGGATTTTGTTTAGTATTGAGTACAGTATTGAGTATGCTTATGGCAAGTGCATGGGGAGTTCTTGAAACCCCCCATTAATCCTAGTATCGTAGCCCCCATCCCATCCTGGCTTGGGGTCAGCCTCCCTCTTCTCTGCTTTAATTTTCTCCCCGACTTTAATCATTTTCTAACAAGAGGTATGATTTCTTACTTACTGGTTTTCTTTGTAATCTTTCTCTCACTCCCCATCTGTAATCTAAGCACCTGAAAGGCAAGAATTTTTTATTTGATTCCTGAATTGTTCTCAGCCCCTGAAACAGTACCGAAAATATGGTAGCCACTCAATAAATATTTAGTGAATAAATGAATGAATGAAAATTGCAGTGATTGCTCTGATTCACAAAAACATACTGAAGATTTAAAGCAAGAAGTCTCTACAAATTCAGACTTTGTATAGAACATCGAGTTTTCACCAAGAAGTGACTGTGAATTATCCTCATCTTCCTTGAACTATTTTTGTTTTTCAAACTTGAGTTCTTTCTCCTGGATGGAGAGTGAATGGGCAGTGGTGGACTGCAGTGGACAGAGTAGGAGAATGGCATCTTAGAGAGAAAATAATGGGAAATGTAAAGCCAGTGAAACTAATGCTCAATGGGGAACTCATGTTTGCCATTACCTCAAGAAGAGGAGAAAAAAGAGGTAACCCAAGGTTAACCTTTTTTTCACAGTAAGGAGTGTGTGTGTGTGTATGTGTATGTGTAAATTTACAGAGTCACTCGTAAAGAACAAAATAGTGGGCACATATACAGAAATTATAATTGTGTCTTTTGAACTGTGGATACTTTTTATTAAGTAACTTTTAAAGATATTGAAATTAGCAATTAGATAAAATTTGCCCTTGACTAAATACTAGATAAAGTACAGTATTTTAAAGTTTCAGGAGAATAGTTAAATGGCTTAAAAACCAAGCATCTGTTCAGAATGGTTTATATTCATATTTTAAATTGAAAGAAAGAGTAATTGAGATTGTTCCAACCACAAAAATACAGGAAAAAATAGCTCGGGCCCAAATATGGCTAGGCTTTCCCAACTCAACTAAAAAAACACATTTTTTTTCATTTGACTTGCAAATATTTTGTCTTTTGCTCTATAAAAATTTCCTTGATATCTCATTATAACCTAATGATCCATCTGTATTTATGATTTCATTTTATGTGTATGTGTCATATCTACTATAAAGTATTTTTTACCTAGTTATCTGCTATGTTGTAAGATTGGAGAAACTTGAAACTTTAATTATCTGCATTATACTCTGTAAAATATATTAAATTAAGATTTGAAACAGACACATTTAACAGACATTGCAAATTTTTTTTTTTTTTTTTTGTTACCCATTAAAACAGATCCTTCCTAAAACGTATAGGGACTAATTTAATGATTTATGAATGGTACCGTTTACATTTTCAAGCAGTTTATTTGTTTACAGACCTCACTTCCAAATCACTATGTGTTATGACGATATCTTTGGGAGAAACCTTCCAGGGTGACTCTCAAAATGAACCTGCCATGGTTGGTCACAGAACAACCGGATGGAGGTTGCTTAGAAATATGCAGGCTAGGGTCACCATGGAAACGCGCCCTTGTGAGGTCCTTCTAAGGAGCCATCCTTTGCAGTCACCATGGCGACCCTGGCAGAGAACTGAATATAGCAATCTAGCCTGGTTGTTTACCATGGCAACTCAGGCAGGGCCACTTTGGAGACAACCCTGGGGCCATTTCTGTGGAGACCTGCCGGGGCTGCCTTTAGAGGTCCGATCAAAGTCACCTTTGGGTGGGATGCTATACAAACCCAGCAAAGCAACTCATAATGAAAAGGTCTGTGAAATGAAGCTTTACCAAGAAGGGCAAAAACTAGGAGAGTTATAATTATTGGGTAGAAATTAGCAGAGTTGTAACATTCCATAGGTCCTTTTGGGCATATCAGGTGACTGTTATATGGGCTTCATGGCATACAAAAGCAAGGTTCTGGACTTTTACCTTGCCTGTAATTTTGTAAACACTGTAAAATGACAATAATGGTATATTATTGTTACTTTTTCTCATCACACAAATATACCTACAAAAATTATGTGTTTTCCTGCAAACTAAAACAGTGCTTTAGAGTGAATTCTTTGATTTATTATCTGGGTGGTTATAAAGTGGCAGCTTCTTAGAGCTTGTGGTTTGTAGTTCTTATCTCATAACAATAAAATCAATCATTTCAAAATGACCTAAACTCTGTAAAGACTTTCAGAATACCCATTTGAAGGTCAGTTCAGCTGTTTGTTTATTTAGAGTTTTGACATTTAGGCTTTGGAATTAGGTAGACGTAGGATCCAATCCTAGCTCTTCTGCTCATTCAGTCTGTGACCTAGGACATGTTTCCTAACTTCTTTTAACCTTGTTTTATCATGTATAACTCGGGGGAAATTATTAGTACCTTTCTAATAGATTTGTTTAAGGGTTAAATGATACAATGCAAGTAAATTATTTGAATCCTAGTAAGCCCTCAGTGGTTGTTAGCTGCTGTTCTTTTGATGACTTTATAGAAGTAATATTTAACATGGCTCCTGTGACTTCAGAATTGTTCTTTGAAGAGTAGGGAGCATATTGCATACACAGTCAGTATTATGAAAAGTAGTAAAAGCTCAAAAAGCATGCTAAACTGAGAAAACTAGGTTGCTGTATAGAGAGCAGGTATAGGGGAGATGAGGAGATGTGGCTGTAAGGGTAGGCCACAGTCAGATAGAAAGGGAGCCTTGTTGTCTGTCAGGATGAGAGCTATGGACTTGATCCCTTGGGCATCACGGATCTAGTGGGAGCCTGAACCGAAGAAGTAGTAGGGGAGAGAGAGGAGTAAATTTGAGAGAGTTGTAAGTGGAAGATAGAATCCATAGCAGTTAAAGAATGAAGGAAGCCAATGTTTCAAGTTGTTAGTGACTTTTTGCATCTCTAGCTTGCAAGGAGGGCAGATAATGAATGGCTCTAGAGACTGAACTATAGCATATAAAATGGTGGAAAAAATGAGAGATGTGCAACTTTCTAGCATGATAAGATGACTTTTAAGGCCAAGGTATTCAGTGAAACCTGTTGACAAATGTTGTTGAGGACCTACCATAAGAGAGACACTTGCAAGCAGTGGGGAGGTAGCAGTCAAGAAAAGCAGGCCCTCATTCTAGTGGATGGAGACAATAGTAAACATTAATTAATTAAAATTTAAGTTGGTTGTTTTATAATAAGTGTGGAGAAGCAGGAGTGTTGGGGAGCAATGAAGTTTAAAATTGGGAATCAGGGAAGGTCTTACCAAGAAGGTGATTAAGTAAAACCTGAAAGGGGTGAGGTCTTGAACTACATGAATATCTGGGAGAAGAGCATTTCAAGTAGAGTCAGTAAGTGCAAAAGGGTAAGTGTGCTTGCACAGTTCAGAAAAAGCCTGGAGACTAGTGTTGCTGGAATGGAATGAGCAAGTGAAGGAGTTTTAGGAAATGAGGTCAGAGGGTCAGATCATGAGATCTGGTCTCAGTGAAATAGGAAGAGAACAGTTGAACTGAGGAGTAACACCATCAGACGTAGGTTATAAAACAATTACTGTGCTTGGGGAAGACAAGAGATGGTGTGTATATGGTGGGTGCATGGGATAGGAGAACACCAGTGCTGGAGATGAGCTCTTACAATCCCTCTGGGACATAAAAGCTCGGACCAGGGTGGAAGTGGTGTGAAGTGGTCAGATTCCAAACATATTGTGAAGGTAGAGCTATTTGCTGTTTGGACATCTGTGGATTGTGAGTGGGCAAGGAAGACACCAAGGTTTTGGGCCTGAGCAACTCGAAGGTAAGAGTTGGCGTGAATTGAAATAGGGAAGACTTCAGAAGGGACAGGATTAATGGGGAAGATGAAGAAATCAGATTTGGACATTTAAAGTTGATGTGCCTATGAGATATCCAAGTGGAGATTTTGAGTAAAGAGTTACATATAAAAATCCAGAGGTCAGGTCAGGGATCCAGCTGGAGATACATATTTGGGAACTGTTAGCAGATAGTATATAAAGCCATGAGATTTGCTGAGGTCACTAATGCATGAGAAAAAAGAGGTCCCAGGACTTAATGGGACTGAGCCATGGCATGTTCCAATATTAAAAACCAGAGAAGGATTAGCCAGTGAGGAGAAGGAAAGGAAATTTATATGCTTTGGCTGGTGGTAAATGATGGAACCAACACAATGAACTCAACAGATTTATTTAGGGTCATTCAACTTTTTAACCACTTCTCCATTCATGAGGCATTTATAAAAACAGCTTGATACGAAATAATTAAATAGAGATAATAAAGTACTTCAAGAGAAATCGAGAGTTGTATTATGTGCCCCAATAAAGAAGATACTCAGTGAAATAGATACTGTTCAAAGTAAGAGAATTTCTGACTATGGAGATAAAAGTATAACAGTAACTGAGATTATGAGGAAAATTCAGATAGTTGAAGAAATTGTGGTTTTTGCAGTTTAGTTATTAAGTTTTCAGAGTCAGAGCTTCTGTTGGAGAATGCTTATTCACTTCGCTGCTTAACTGCAAGATAAATAAGGTTCATCTGTGGTGCTAAATAATGCTGCATATCCATTTTATTTTTGTTTTTATTTTTGAATGGATGATTTATAGTTTTCCACTCAAAGCAGCATTCAAATATAAATGAATATGAATACATTTGACATTTAGCAATATGTGCATAGAATCTGAGAGTTGGATCTAGATATAATGCCATAGCTGTTGAGCCGTGTATTTATGTGAGCAAAAAAAAAAAAAAAAAAATGCATTTTTATAAGATCATTATGATCTGGATTTGCATATAGCCACATTCAGTAGATGCAAACAGATACCAAATTTATTCAAGCTGGTCTTTGCTCTGTATGACTTGCTATTTTTGAACTGGTATTTTACTCTTGTCCTCAAATAGTGGCTATTAATCTTCAAATGTTCTTGAAAGTGTACTAAATGCTGCACAAAGCAAGATTGGCTTTCCTCTAAGCTTCTAGGAAATGAAAGTATTGACATAACTTCTTTTTTGTGCTGGGGAGGGGGCAGAGGTCACCTCTACCTTTTCTCGGATATTTATTGTCTTACCTCTCTCCCCTGACCTTTTTACAAATTTATTCCTTTCCGTAGGCCTCATTTCTTAGTATTGGTTTTCCTCTCTCTGCTTTGTTTTTGTCTGTTTGCATCTTTGTGTGTGTCTCTCACATACACACAGGTACACACATGTACATGTACCACACTCATGCAGTGGTGAAGAACATGACACCATCCAGTGGAAGGAAAAGGGACTTTTTTCTCACATATTTCCTTTTATCTATTTATTCTAGAAGGCATCCAGCAGATTTTTCCTTGTTTCTCACAAGTCAGAGTTGTGAAAAGTCAATGATTGAGTCAGTTACTTAGAGTGGGAATGTGGCCATCAGAATTGACTTAGATAAGGCAACAATATGCTCCCTGATACAAATACCAGGAAAATCCCAGGGCCCTTTCAGGTAGTAAGAAGGGGAGTGGAGAATGGATTCTGGGTAAACACCTAGTAGATATGTGCCACAAATACACAGTGTAGCACATACTGGAGTAGTATACCACAGCTGGGTAGGAGTTAGGGACGGGAGAATGGGGGAGGCTGCAATCAAAATGACCCTCAGCAGCTTCTCCTCCCAGAACAAAGTCCATGGCAGTGCCTAGAATCCCTCTCCCTCTATACCTTCACCAGCAGGCCTCCATTCAGGGCATCACTGGTTTGAGTGGGGGAGGGGGGGACAGCTACTCCTATTTATATAAACTTGTAAAGGAGGCTAATGGATATTTGAGTCAATGGTAAAACGTCGTGTCTACTCTATGAATAAGAGTCTGTTGAGCCTGGGATCTCCATCTGAAATTATACCATATTACTTTCCCCCTCTAACATTTATTTTTATGCTCCTGGCACTTCTAAGTAGAGTCGTCCCTGCAAAGTATTTCATACAAAGTCTCAAACCCAATTGCACAGTTGCATGTAATTTCAACCACAGCACTGTGCTCCTTTGTAATTTTAGGCAAGTTACTTACATCCTCCTTCTTTAATTTCCTCAATTGTAACAGTTGTGGGGACTATCTTCCCTAGAGTGTTGTTATATCAGCATCTGAAAACTCTTAGTCTAGTGCCTAACTAGTGTTAGATTGTAAACATTTTTATAAGCAGTATTAGAAGAACTTTCTTTGAAGTATGTATTGGGTATTTCATACTTCTAGAGCAAAGTTCAAGTGTGGCTATAGTTTCGCTTCTTGGACCTTCACAATGTCAAAAAATATATATTTTAAAAAAAGATGCAGCAATTAGCTTGGCTGGAAAGTGACCGTTCCCAGTGACCTCACCTAGTCACTCTAGGTAATTGACTAGATTACTTTAAATGTAATAGATACTTTAAAATGTATTTGAATTAGTACAATCAAAAAGTTATGTTTTGGACTGCATAGGATTATTTTAACTAAACTGCACTTGGTATTATGCCATTGATTTATAATGAAGGACATTTTAAGAAGGAGAACCATAAATCCCTTTACGAGAAGCAGCAACATCATTGACTACATTTTATTTTTCATTTATGAGGACTCTTGAGAAAAGTTTCATTTATGTCTCAGCATCAGCAATAGGATCTAATTTCTCCTGAGTCATTAGCTTTTTTTTCAGTATATACACATCAGATATTATACCTGATCCTATCCCACCCTTTACGTCAGTTACTAGGCTATTAAGAGCCCCAATTCAGATCCAGTTCTGTCTGGCAAGTAAGTGTGATCTTTTGTGTGTCACCCTCACCCCAGATTTAACCATGTTTTTTCCCTATTCTTATTTTCCCTTTGCACTAATGCCTTTATCTACTTATGGGGTTTAAGCTAGTTGTAGAGTATAACTTTTGAGGCCATTTCAAATCTAATATGGAACAAGTGAGAAACAACAATAAAAAGAACTGAAGTATTTCAAATCAACTAAAAGATCAGCACATTTTTTATAATATATTTGTGATGAGAAATCATGTTTTAGGTACTTTTTTTTGGAACCCACAAATACTAGCATGTCTGTTGAATGCTTGCTGGCTCATATTAACTTTTACCAAGAAAATTAGTCAGGAGATATTTGAAGGTGAAATGAAAAACTTGAATTACTTCCAGAAATTTTTACTTATGAAATTTTCTTAGGGAATGTATTACATTTTAATGTTTAGTGTTTTGAAAAAAAGAACACATAAACCTATAGTCTTGATGAATAAGGCTTGTGTATGTTTGTGGTGGGTGAGTGTAGAAGGAAGGAGGAGACAATGGAAGACTGTAGAAAAACAGAGGCAGTGTAACATTGTGGTAGATGATTTTCTAAAGGAAGATTGTTAGCTCTGTGTCTTTCTCTACGAACATTTTTCCCCCACTGTCTTAACTGTAACAGACAAAGTAACAAATGGATAAGTGAAAGAAGTGGTTTAAAATTCTATCCATTTCTTCTCAGGATTTAAGAAATTCTACTTAACGGTGTCCTTGTGGATTTGTGGTTTGGTCTGTGGAGTTCTGCCCGCTGTAGATATAATAGTTTGAATAGCTGTCCCATATAGAAACTCAAAATAGATTTAATTTCCTTTTAATTTAGACTTTTTGTTAATAAGAAATGTGTCCTAAGGGTCTATCTTACATATCTCTTTCACTCCTGGCCCTGCCTGGGCACTCAATAAATATTTGATTATGCTTAGAGCAATAACACACTGGGAGTCTGAAGCCTGGAGAGGGCTTTGATTCACTTTTACTTAACTTGTGACCTTAATCAGACATTAATTATTCTTTATCCATGAACATGCAGAAATAATACTTACTTTGAAGAAAAATTTTTTGAAGATGAATTAATGTTTATAAATCTAGAGCTTGTGTTAGTAAAAATTTTGGTAAGTTAGAGGAAGAAAGTATAAAAGAATATGTTAGGGAAGATATAATGGTACCATAAAACATGTTATTTAAAGTATGAATCATTTAAATAGCACTTCTAAAAATTAAAAAAAAAATTATATTTCCACAAAGAATAGAACCAGTAGTTTTTCTTCCAGCACAGTGCTGGATCACTAAATTAAGTGCATTTTGATTTGTTATATTTCTAGGCTTTGGAAACAAAGCATTTTCTCTCTATTAAATCATAGTCAATAAGGCAGTAAGTTTAGGGGGAGATACCCTATGAAAGCATCATTCAACTTTCAAAGAGGTTCTAGACCTAAACTAGTGCTTTCCATTGTATATGCATATTTTGCATCTATTTAGTACCTGTTGTGTGCCAGGCACTGTGCTAATCATTTGCATATATTATTCAATGTATAACACTGTGAGGGCACTAGTAGTTTAGTCCCGTTTTATAGACAAGAAAATTGAGGCCTAGGTTGTCAATCAGCCAAGAGTTATTAGCTCCTTCCTCCCTGTCCAAGCACTTGGTTGTGGGGAAATTGCAGGGATGGAGACCAACGAAGCCCCTCTCCTAAAAGGTGATTATAGGGGCGCCTGGGTGGCTCAGTGGGTTAAAGCCTCTGCCTTCGGCTCAGGTCATGATCTCAGGGTCCTGGGATCGAGCCCCACATTGGGCTCTCTGCTTGACGGGGAGGCTGCTTCCCTCTCACCCTCTGCCTGCCTCTCTGCCTACTTGTGATCTCTCTCTCTCTGTCAAATAAATAAATAAAATCTTTAAAAAAATAAAAATAAAAAAATAAAAATAAAAGGTGATTATAGTCTACTTGGGGGATACTGAAAATGAAGAAAAAAGGAATAAACGACTATGATAATTTGATAAACATAGTAAATAAATTTAATAATAGTACATTTAAATTAAATTAAATAATTTAATAAATAATGAAGAGACTAAAACTGTCAAACTGATGTCATAGAGAATACCAGGAAAGGAAGAGAAGGCCTTTCTGAAAAGGTAACGTTGAGAGGACAGCTGAATGCTGATAAGGGGCAGTCATTCCAAAGATCTGGACCCAAGTGTTCTAAGAAGAATCCACGCAAAACTCTGAAATGGGAATGAGCTCTGCACGTTCCTAGAGCTTAGTTACAGGGAGTGTAGCCGGAATATAGAAAACGAAGGAGTAGAGGCTGGGGATGAGGACCGAGCAAGCAGGATAAGAACACGTAGGTCTTGAGTTTTATTCTAGTTGCCGTAGGGAGCCACTGACAAGTTCCAAGCAGGGAAGACTTATGATGTGATATGTTGTGTGCTTTTAAGTTTGGTATTTTTTAAATCTTGAATTGACTTATAGAAAAATCGTAAGTACAGTTCAAAAATCTTTTTTTCACCCCCTTGAACCACTGGAAAGTAAATTGCAATGCTTATACTCAGGACTCCTTGATAGTGCATGTTTCTTACAAACAAGGATACTCTTCTACATAGCCATAATACAACTAGCAATATCAGTAAGTTATCACTGGAACAAGACTTTCATCTAATTCTCAGACCCCATTCAGATTGTGCCAGGTTTCTGTAATGTTACAGACACCATTTAGTTACATGCCTTCTTCAGTCTGCAACGGGTCTTTCATCTTTCCTTGATTTTCATGACACTTAGACTTTAGAGAACAGTTATTGTTCAGAATACCTCCAATACCAGCTTGTTTGATTTTTCCTTATGATTAGATTTAAATTATCAATCTTTGACAGGAATATTGCTCAAGTGATGCTGTGATCTTTTCATTGATCTCTGTCAGGTAGCGCAGGATTTTTATTTGGCCCATTAATGACAATGTCCCCTTCGATCAGTTGAAAAAGGTGATGTCTGCCCAGCTTCTCTACTGTAAAAGTCACTCATTTCCCTTGTAGGTAATAAACACTTTATGCAGAGCTACTTTGAGACAATATAATTATACCATTCCTTATCATACTCTAAACTTCCAGTTGACTCATGTGTGTATGTGTGTTGTGTATGTGTGGTTGTGGTTTTCTATGTTAGTCAGTAGCTCCATTACTATCACTGTGTATTTTGGTATGCAAATTGCCCCCAATTTGCCAAATAAGGCAGTCTCCAAGCTGTTTTTTTCCCTTTTGACATGCTCCCATCATTCTTTCTCATACAACAAAACATTCCAGGCTCTTGTACTTTTCTTGTCCTCAGTCCTTTTTCTAACAAGCCCTGGCTACTTTTAGTAGAAAAAATTATATTTAGAATACAATATCTTGGCATTAGGGGCACCTGGGTGGCTCAGTCAGTTAAGCATCTGCCTTGAGCTCAGGTCATGAACTCGGGGTCCTGGGATCGAGCCTGCTTCAGGCTCTCTGTTCAGCAGGGAGTCTCCTTCTCCCTTTCTCTCGCCCTCTGTGATCTCTCTTGCTTTCACTGTCTCTCAAATAAATAAATAAAATCTTTTTTTAAAAAAAGGAATACAGTATCTTATCATTAGGTATGTTTGTTGTTATTGAGGTGTCACTAAATCGAAGACCCGAGTGGATAGAGATTGGGAATATATCTATATGTAATTACACACACACATATATTTATTTGCCCAATTATATATATATTAAAAATAGAATTCCTACCAATGTCTCCAGTTCAAATTCAGTGTCACAAGGGTTCGCTCTATTTTTCTTTCCTTATTTGTAGTTCTCTTTCTGACAATGAGAACCAGTGCTCGCTATCCTTCATATATCTACCTATTTGATCAATCCTCTGTTTGTAACCAACCTTACGTAGGTCTTGTCATCTTCTTTCCTAAGTACCTCACTCCACATGGGATCTTGCATCTTAGGCTGGGCCACGCCCATGCAAGAGCATCTTTACACTCTATGATTCTGTTTCCCCATGCCAGCCCCCCCCACCCCCACTGTCCCCCACAATAAGACTGGGTTGTTACTTCCCATTCCAGACCACTTTTTGCAGGGATTACTTCATCATCTTGCAAATGCTTTGGTATCCTGCTCTGGGCCACCCTGCCTCCCTTTCCTCCACCAGCGTGGACAGCAGCTTTGCTCTGCCCCACCAAATAAGTTTCAGGACTGAATTATTCAGGAAGAGAAAGGGAAATGGAAGAACTTGCAATTGCTTTCAGATGCTCACTCTGTTTCCTGCATGGGAAACAAAAAGACTTGCTGAGTCCAGTACAATAGGAAGGTGATGATGGCATAAACTAACACGGTTGTCATGGAGATTTTGATAAGAAAGGTTAAGTGATTTGTCCACAGTGATGCAGCTAGTTCACCAGCAGAGCCAGTCCTATAACTGGGCACTACACACCCCGGTCTCTTGTAAATACTATTTTTTTTTTTTTCCTGACGGGTGGGCCAGAAACCCAGAGAATTCGAAGACAAATAACAATTATTTTCTACTAAAATCAAAACAGAAAGGAATTTTAGGAGTTTAGTGCTTTCTCCTTTTATCCCCTCCAAAAATTCATATTTAGAAACCATGATACATTGGAAATTGCAACTTGAAAATACTTTGGAACACACAGAGTTGTTGATGATCTCAGAAACTTGAAATTCTTTTTGTCTTCTTTTAAGGAATTATGATATAGAATTTTACTTTACCAGGTCAATATGGTATGCTAAAACTAACTGATGACGATGATGATGATGGTCATAGTTAACATTTCTTAAGTACTTTCTGTGCTTCTAAGTGCTGTATATGTATTATTCCACTTACGTCTCACACAGTACAATGAGGGAGGTACTATTACTTCCTCATTTTACAAATGCGAAAACCGAGGCGTAAAGTTACTGGCTCAGTGTTGCACATGTTGGAATTGTCAAAGCAGGACTCTAGAAAGTGTGCTATAAACTCTATTCCAATTAGATTAGATTAGATATAAAACTGTATTCCAGGGCAACATGTGAAAAGATGCTTATCAACATTGCTTCAGGTAACTAATATCAATCAGTTAGAGTTTGCATGTGTGATAAATTCTATTTGCCATTCCTGCTGCAGAACGTTAGTGGTGATTTTGAAATATTCTGTCACAGTGAACTGGCAGTTTTCACGGTATTAATTTTAGAGTAAATTGATCTGCTTTGCTTATCTCTCAGTAAAAAGAAGGTGTGAAATGAATTAAAGAGGCACAATTTCTTCCCTAATGTGTGTCAGCGGTTCTCAATAGCAGTGTGGCCTGGGAAGGGGTAAGAGTTCAGGATCAATGGGGCATTTTCAAAATATACAAATATCCATAGGTTCCATCCTGCCAGGAGACCCTCTGATCTAGAAGCTTTTAATATAAAATGAGTAAGAAAGAGGACAGAGAAATGCATTCAAAACAAATCTTTCATGTATTAAAAGAGTCGGTGCAGACCTTACAGGAAAATGCCGGACACATTATGGAGAGTCTATAAATGAGGCTGTGGAAAGGGCATGCACACATTCCAGATATGGTCATCACGATCACGTGGAGAAATGCAAATGTGAGGCCCCCCGACACATGTTTCCCAATGAAGATCACTCACATAAAGACGAGGTTTTTGTCCAATGTCAAATTTTTAGTTATAACATTTAGATTAACTTAGATATACACATTTAAGATCACATGTATGTATGAATGTGGGGTTTTCCAATATTAAGTGATATTAGAATTAATAATAATTAAATGAATTTAATATACTAGTGTAGAAGTATCACCTTTTTCCACTCACATGCATCTTCAACATTTCTTTTGAGTCACCCAACTGTCCCTTTTCATTGGATAAGGTTGTATATTCACACAGTTCAACAATCAGGAAAAGGAGTCCAGATTCTTTATTTCTGTGCTTTACTTTTGAATCCTTACATATGTCCCTACAGATATTATCTCCAACCATCAGTACTCATTTAGATGACATGAGAAACTTCAACATTTCATTTCTCCCCAAAACATGTATATTTTTGATCTCTAACGTAAGAACTTAGCATGTTGTTTAAAAAAAAAACAAAACCTCAAATGATTTATTTGAATAGGTAATACCTTCACATGGTTCAAAATTTGTAAATTCTAAAACTCACACTTAATGAAAAGACTTCTTCCCATCCCCTTATCCTTGGTCCCCCAACTCCCACCACCCACATTACAAAGTGCATGCTGTTATTCACTTCTCTGGCCTTCCATGTTTCTTCATGGATATGCAACAAATACAAACATACATCCTGATTTCCCTTTTCTTAATGAATGTAGTAATATGCTATCAGGTTTTCAGCACTTTGCTTTATTAATATAATGTAATATCTTGGACAGCATTGCAGTCACTGGTCTTTTACAGCTACATGGTATTCCATTGTATGAATGTATCAGAATTGATTTAATCTGACTCCTGCTGGCGCCTGTTTACTTCTAATCTTTTGCTGCTATAAACAACACTTCTGTGAACAACCTTATACAAATATTTTGTAAATGTACAAAATGTACAGTAGATCTATAGAATAAATACGTAGAGGCTAAATTGCTGAATCAGAGGCTATTCCGTTTTGATATTTCCTTACTAAATGTGGAATCTTGGAGGAGGGAGCTAACTTCATGTCCTTGATTGAGTTTATTAGTTTGTAGGATAGAAATAACAGTACTTAGCTCACAGGGCCAAATGTGTTAATATATACAAGGTGCTTAGAATAGTGCCCAGGACAAAGGAAGGGTTAAAGAAATTGCTGTTGTTGTTATTGTTGGTGTTGTTATTATTATTACCACCAAATTGCTTTCCACCAGGAGAACTATTTACATTCTCACCAGGATGTTTTTGATTGCCTGTTTACTCCTGTACCCTCCACCCTAGGCTTGTCAGTGTTAAACTAGAATGCTCCCATCTAATAAGTGAAGAGTAGTAGTTTTAATTTGCATTTCTATTACGATGAGTGGGATTAAGAATTTTTATATGTTTAATTGTATTAAATTTATTACCTTTTATTTAATTTATGTAAAATTTGATTTCTTTTTTAATGATTCTGTAGTTTTTGATCATTAGATTTTCTCTGTTAATTCTTGGTCTTTCCTTCATTTTTAGAAGATTCTTATTAGGGAAACTTACTAGGTTTTTTTTCCTTTTTTTTTTTTTTGGTCATTTGTATTGTAATTTTCTTTATAGTAATTTTTGTTATGCAGAAATTTTGCATTTTTATAATGTCAAATTTATCTATCTTTTGCTAAAGGATTTTAGTTTTAAGTACATGTGACAAAGTCCTCCCCTACTTTGGGATAAAAAAAGAATTGTCTCATGTTTCTTCTATTAGCTTTTGTGGGTTTTTTTTAGATATATATATTTGAATCTTTGAGCCATTGGAATTGTTTCTGGTTATGAACGTGAGCTGTGCATTCAGTTATCTTCTTTTTTAGATAACTATCCAGTTGTGCCAAAGCTATGTATTGAATATTCATGTTATCCCAGTAATTTGTGATGCTACCTGTGAAAGACACTACCTTTGAAAGTTTTTATTTTCATATGCACCTATTTGAAGACTTTTTGTACATTCCTTTGATCCACCTGTTGGCTAAGCACTACAACTGTACTGTTTCAATAATGGAGGTTTTAGAACATATTTTATGTGTGATGGGACTAGTCTATCTCCACTCGTTGCTCTTTTTGTTTGTCTATTTGCAGTGTTTTAAAAGTAGACTTTTGGGGCGCCTGGGTGGCTCAGTGGGTTAAAGCCTCTGCCTTCGGCTCAGGTCATGATCCCAGGGATCTGGGATCGAGCCCCGCATCGGGCTCTCTGCTCAGCAGGGAGCCTGCTTCCCCCCCTCTCTCTGCCTGCCTCTCTGCCTACTTGTGATCTCTCTCTCTCTGTCGAATAAATAAATAAAATCTTTAAAAAAATAAAGTAGACTTTAAAATACTATTTGTAATAATAATCAAACACTTGAATTATGAGTCATTTCCTAGAAATAATTAATGTGTTGTCATCTTCAAAAAAAACCCTAATCCCATTAGTAGCCTATTAGTGGAGATAGATATATATATATCTAAAAGTACCATTAACTGAGTTTGTTTCAAGCTAATATTTCTTCCAAACTTTTGTCATAATTTTTTTAGAATGAAGTAATTCAGAAAATATTCAATAATAGGAGAGGCTTTTTAGGAAAACAGGAGCGTTATTAAAGGATACCTTTGTGGGAGAGAACATTTAACTTATATACTTGAGGATATCTGTTATTCCAGTTATATTAGTCAGAGCTTTCCAGAGCTGTGCTGAACAAGAGAGTACCCACTAGCCATATGTAGCTATTCACAATTATATTTGTATTAGTTAAAATTACATACAATTTAAAATTCAGTTCTTCAGGTGAACTAACTGTATTTCAATAATCATGTACAGCCATTGCTACTATTCTGGACACTCCAGAATAGAACATTTCTGTCCTCACAGAAAGTTCCATTGGCTAGCTCTGTTTTAGAATATGTTGCAAGAGCTGTTTTTTATGTATGGTAATTTGGTTGATTTGGTCAAAGAGGGAAGGTCATATCTAATGGAGGTTTTAGGTTTGGTAGGAATTCAGATGGAAAAGAGATCAATGTCTGAAGGAAACATCAAGAGAATTCACTTGAATAAATGTGTAATGTAAGAGTACTTCAGTAAAGATAACATGTAGTCACTAGACTTTTTGATCACATGCTTCATCACTTAAATATTTCTGAGCACACGACCCATCATATGTACATTTTAAATCCACAAATTACCAAGTCATACTACTAGATTCATGTATTTTACCTGTATTATAAATGATGCAAATAAGTTAAAAACATTGAATAAGAGTTAAATATAAGGTTGTCAAGAGATACAAACTTCCAGTTATAAAATAAATAAATCATGGGGATGTAATATTCAGTACAGTAACTATAGTTAACAATACTGTATTATATATTTGAAATTTGCTGAGAGTATATCTTAAAAGTTCTCATCACAAGAAAAAGAAATGTGTAACTATGAGTGGTGATGGATGTTAACCAGACTTATTATTGTGGTGATCACTTTGACATATGTACAGATACTGAATCATTATGTTGTATACCTGAAACTAATATAATGTTATATGTCGGTTAAAAAAAAGATATACACACAAATGGAAGTTCCTGTGTGTAGCTCTGTGAGCTGTTTTCTCATGCTCTGACGTTCACTGGCCCATTTTGGAGTTGAGTAGTGTGTTGGGGGTTGGATCACAAGTTAGAGAACCCGGGTTCCAGGAAGAAGTTATAAAAAAAGTCACCGAGACCTCAAAAGCCTTACTTTTTTCTTGTTAGTAAAATGGGAAAAATAATGTTTGCCTTATAAGTGAGAATTAAATGAGATAATATGTGAGATATTGTTTCGTTAAGCAGTAAATAAAATAAAAGTCTCTTTTGACAGAAAATTGTAGAGCCTATAAAGGCTTGTAAAAGACATGTTTAGATTTTGCTTTGAAATAACTTTTAATCTCAGTAAAACCTAATGATAATATAGGATATTGCTTTACTAAGCTTAGATTATGCTTTTCAAAAACAAACACAGGAAATTATTACATCTAAAGAGTCAAAGACCTTGACTTTCTTTTTAATTTTTAAGGAGACACATCATTCCTTTTTAAAAGATTTATTATGACCAAGACTCATGTAAACACCTAGAAAGCAATGAATCCTCTTTAGTCCAATATGTATTTACTATACCTCTGTTGTGCAGAAGATTCAGAGGAGATCACTACATTTTTTTAAAATAGGACCCTTTAAATAATTGGCTTTGTTGCCTCCAGTGTTACAAGAAATCATATTCTTTATTTAAGAGATGTTAGTGGTGCTGGAGATGCTGACTTGAAAGGTGATGTGTCAACTACATTTGTGGGTGTTTATGATTCAAATTGACATTTAAAAAAAAATGCATTGTATTTTCCTGAATGTGTTACATTTGGATAACAAAATTGCCAATGAGTTTCAGGGAGAAAGGTTCCTACTTTTTAAGAAATGTGTGTATTGTAAAGTATATAAAAAAGGTACTACTTAGTAATCATATGTATGCCTGAGCAGCATTGTATAATCAGGCATCTGATTTCTCCAGACACATCTTACCTCTCTCACGAATCAGAAAATAATATAATTTTATTGTTAAGAGCCCTCTTATCTCTCCCCTGCAATTTAATTAATACTTGTTAAGAAGACATAGCTGTCAGATTAGAATTGGATTTTTGAATTTTCTATTGTCTTCTGATGGAGTGGCAATCTAAATCTTTTTATTTAGGTATATTATTTTCAAGAACTTTTCAAAATGATAATTTCCCAGCTTTTCTGATGATGAAGAGAAATTTTTAGCATTTGAATAAATAGATTGAATGGTTGATTTTTTTTCCATAAAAGGAAATAATAGAGAAGCCATTTTTAAAAAGAAAACAATGAAGATATTTTTAAGAAAGAATAGCTGTTATTCTCAAATTGTATTGTTTTGTTCAAAATTTTGGTGATGTTATTACTTTAGGGTTAGGTACAGGCTCATTGTAATTTTGTGTGGTATTTAAAAGTGTAAAAAAATAATCATTGGAAAGGCGGTAGGGAAAAAAGCCTCAATTCATTACTAATATTTCACTTTTCTAAAATCATCCATCCATTCTATAAGTAATTATCAAATTCCCACAAAGTGTAAGCACTGGGGATTTAAAATGGTCAAAAGATAAGATACATGGTCCTCATGGTACAACTTACATTTCAACATAGGAAATAAAAAATGATTAACTATTTCTAATCAATGTTAAGGAAATGAACAGTGGACTGAAATAGACAACAGCAAAAGAAGCTACTTTGTACATAAATATTCTTCTGGAAAGGATTATCTGAGAAACATATTTAAGCTGAAATTAGAGAAAAGAGAACTAGCTAGAAGATATAAAATAGAATGATTTGTCAGATACTCACCATTTATCTAAGTCTTCTTGTATATCTCTCAGTAAAGTCCAAAAATGTCTTTTCCAAAAAGTTCTTCTACATTTTGTGATAAATTTATTCCTAAGAACCTTATTTTTTTGTTTGTATTTATCTTAAATTATAAATCTAAAAAATTTTATTTTACAACTTTGTTTTTGGCTTGAGTAAAGAAATGTAATTCACTTGAGCATATTTACCTTATACCCAGCAATCTTCTAAATTAGTTTTAATAATTTGTAGACTCTTTGGGATTTACTATGTAGAAAATCCTATCATGGGTGCATATTGATAGTTTTGTTTATTTACTTGGTATTTGATATTTGTTCAACCCTTATACTTTTTTTTTTTCATTTCTTACTGAGCTGGCTAAATAATGCATTATAATGTTTTTAGCGATGGGACAATCTTATATTATTCCTGATTTTACCATAAATGCTTTCAAGATTTTTTTCATTAGTTATGATGTTTGCTATTCCCCCTCCCCATATTTTTAATCAGGTTTAGACAGTTCTTATTCTCTGTGATAGGAAGTTGATTCATAAGTGGGTGGTGAATTTTATTAAATAGTTGTCTGTATCTATTCATATTAGTGTATGATTTTTCTCCATTATACACTTAATGTGGTGATTTACGCTGAGAGGTTTTCTCACTTTAACCATCATTGGATCCATGGGCAAATTCAACTTGACCATTGGTAGGTTTGGCTTGTTCAGTGTTTTAGGACTTTTATATCTACATTTCTAAATAAGAATGATTCATCATTATCTTGTACACTTCAAACGTACACAATTTCTTTTGTCAATTGTATCTCAATAAAACTGGGGAAAGAAAAAGAATGACTTGTCATTAGTATTGCTTATGCCAGGAGTATCAATTTTTATATCAAGGTCTTTCTAACCTCATCAATTGTTTCACATTGGACTGAGTTTTTTGAGATTGCCATTATTTGTTAATGGGGAAAAAAATGAAGAAAAAATTCTTCTAATAACGCTTTTGGAGCAGACTCTGAGGAGCTGTTCAATGTTAGGTTAGGGGCTTAGTCATGGTACTGGAGAGACTCTTAAGTTTTAATTGTGCTGTCTGTATGGTCTTACTACTGTACTTGCAAATGGAGACAAGATGGGGTGAGGAAAAGGGACATTTACTTGCCACTAGCTCTAGATTATAATGTAAGAGATAAGCGATGGAAGATGGATGATTGAATAGTCAGCTACGGTGATTCTTAAGAGAGGTCAGTGAAATCCCCCCTAGACTGCTGTTTAGCAGTGATTGAAAAAAGTTTGACTAGTATTTTCTTCCATCATCCTGGCAGCTATTCCTAGAGAAATAGACTGTGAGGAAGCTGCTTTCTCAATCTGTAATTTTTATAAATGATACTTTGACAAAATTGTTGGTAATCATGGCAATTAACTCCCCTAGAATTATCATGCCAAAGTATATTAATTATTTATTAAATATATAGTTCAGCAGTCAAGCAGATTTGCTTCTAGCACATATTTTAATGTAGTGTGTAATTCGAACATTTTTTACCCAAAGAGTTTACTTTCTTCAATATAGAAAAGTTGGAACATATACCCCAGTTGTCTGAGAGAGACCCATTAATTGCCAGTGTAAGCTCAACATTTTTTTAAGCTCTACTATTTTAAAGTTTTATTTGAATATCGCTACTCCATAATAGATTTACGTTTGTGTTAATTTAAAACTATTTGTATATGATCTCCATAAAATATCTATCCACATAAAATATCATAAAAGATTATGCCACATTTATTCATGATTTTAGCAGTTCTCTAAGCCATCCCTGAGTATTAATGTGGATATAGGAATCCCAGTTTGAGAGACATAGATTAAGGCATTCCATATTGGTCTCATCATGAAATTGTATCCGAACTGAGAGAATTTTCTGACGTTAGGTAAAGATCTGTCTCTATGAAATCAGTATGCCAACAAATGAGTGAAAAAAGAAGGAAAATATTTCACACAGGGGCACCAGTGCTAGCATGGTATTCAGCACATAGTTAGTGTTCAACAAGTAGCTGTTGACTGAAATAATATATTTTCTAAAAACTAATAACTAGTCTCTTATAAATAAGAAAAACTAAAGGCCTAAGAAAATGTCTAGAAATATGGTGGATCTTCTTAAGTTGCTGGTCAGGTCTTGTTAGTTACTAGAAGTATACTCTAAAGTGCCTTCAGAGTCAGGGGAGCAAAAGGTCCATTTGCATTTTTTGTTTTAGGATTTTATCATTCCATAATTAACAAGATATGAATATTCCTTTGTTAAAGTGGGATACTTTATTAAGGTGACATGGCAACCTAGTTCCTTAAAATGGAGGCGATGTCTGGACTTTTTCTGATTTGGAGGAGGGCCTGATGGAATGGCCTTACATAGACTTTTTGGCGTGACTGCATTGTCCAGTCTGGATACCAAAACTCTCAGCTGTATTGGGGTTTGGGGGAAGCTTTCTGAGCTATTGATAAAGTGTCTCTTTGTTTCCCTTATATGAGTACTGTTCCTTTTTTTATGCAGGTTCTCAATAAGGATTCTCTAAGATAGTACAAATGAGTGAGCGGGCAGATTCATTCAGGACATTTCTGACACACCAGTCCTTCCATGGTCACTTTGGAGTGCCACTCTAACCCTAACGTGCACTAAATGCTTAGTCCCAGGGTTTTTACCAGCACATTATTCGGAGACTCCTATTAAGTAGGGACATTCTTTCTCCTCATATTACAGATGAGGAAACGTGACTATTAAGGAGCCTATTATACATGTGTGTGATTATGAAGTGTTTAAAACTCAGGAAAAGAGAAGGAGCCCAAACCAACGTATTAATGCCCTAAGGCAACGAAGAAAAAGAAAATGTTACTTCTGCAGAGTGGAGCTGCCCCAGTGGGCAGTACATGTGGAATCTGGGTCAATCTAGACGCAAAAACATCTTGTCGTTAGGAGGTGGGGAACTTGTCACCGAGGCAGGTCACACTCCCTCATAACATGTACTTGTCCTGCTCCCCACATGCAGCAGAGCCCTGGACATACAGAAATGTTCTGGAAATGAGGGTATTTAGTGTCAATGACATTTGAATTACTTGTTTCAAACCAGTAAAATGTTTTACAGTTTTCTGAGAACCTTGAAAGCATAGTGCTACAAAATAATTGAATCAAAAGAGGATATAGCCAAAAAATAGAACCAGACTTATATATTTATGTATTTTAACGAGGAGGATTAGGCATTCATTTTATTGGAACAAGTGTTTTAATAGTTTTCAAATGAACCACATCACTGTTTTCTGGTCTAGAAGAATTCTAAGGCAATTTAAGCATCATTAACATATCACGCTAAAAACCTTGGTAATAAAGAGAAGTCTCATCTTGTCCAAAAGCTAGGGAGTGTACATCAGCTGCACTGAGATGCAGAGCACTTCTCTGGGTGTTTTCCAGAAACATATAGCTCTCATTTTTTGTTATTTAAAATATTCATCTGTGTTTGCATATAATTGGTATTTCCCTATCACCTCCCTGCTTGCCCAAACCACCCAAATTATTACAGCAAAGTCACTTTGGGAGTTTCAGAACTTAAGAGTGATCTTGACTCCTGTTGACCTCCAAAAATTGTTTGATGCCTTACATACAACCGAGTGGTTTTCAATGTTTCATAGAAGTATACCTCACCCTATTTATGTAAGACTATTCCCGTCACTTTCAGGCCTTCATTTCCTATCTCACCCTACCCCACCTGTTCTTCCAGTTAATCTTCACAGCAAAACAGACTTTTCTCCCCATGCCCACGTATTGTCAATTGACAAACCCTACTGATTCTGTGTACCAGCATTTAGTTTTCTTCTCTCAGTGACCCTGCATCAGGAATCTGATCGTTACTGCTGTCCCCAGGTCCTTTCCTTTCCTCAGCCTCCTTCAGTGATTTTACTTGTCTTCTATTAAGGGAAACCAATTCAGGACCTGGAAACTGCCAGCCTCTCTTTCCTCATCTTTTGTAATTCCCCTATTCACACTCTAGGTACCAACTTTCATGAACCACCTGTAATTTTTCAGATACTCTCAAGTAAATAAACATGCTTCTAGGACTGTAAACAGCTATTAGCTTTACATGAAATACCTTTCACATTTCTTTATCTGGTTGATTGTTTAATCTCTCCCTTTGGGCATGAGTCCATCAGAGCATGGTCAGTTTCTTCACTCTTCATACAATATCCTCTTTATTTCAGGTGTATATCATAGTGATTCAATATTTTTATACACTACGAAGCAAGCCCCATGATGAATCTAGTTACTACCATCTGTTACCACACAAAGTTATTACAATATTATTGATAATGTTCCTTATGCTGTGCATTGCATCCCAAAGATTTATTTATTTTATAGCTTCAAGTTTGTGCCTTCTAATCATCTTCACCTATTTCACCCAATCTTCATCCCATCTACCCCTTCCCCCATGGCAACCAACAGTTTGTTTCCTATTTCTATGAGTCTGTTTCTGTTTGTTTGTTTTGTTTTATAGATTCCATATATCAGTATTTGTCATTCTCTGACATCTCACTTAGCATAATACCTTCTAGGTCCATTTATGTTTTCACAGATGTCATGATTTCATTCTTTTTTGTGGCTGAGTAATATTCCATTGTATATATACACCACATCTTCTCCATCCATTCATCCATATGTGGACACTTGGGTTGCATCCATATCTTGGCTACTGTAAATAATTGTTTCAGTGAACATAGGGGTGCATATATCTCTTTGAATTGTTTTCATTTTCTTCAGATAAATACCCAGAGGTGGAGTTGCTGAATTATACAGTAGTTCTATTCATAATTTTTTGAGGAATTTCCATGCTGGATCCCATAGTGGCTGTACTAATTTATATTCCCACCACAGTGTTCAAGGGTTCCCTTTCCTCCACATCCTGGCCAACACTTTTTATTTCTTATCTTTTTGATAATAGCTGTTCTGACAGGTGTGGGGTCATGCCTCATTGTTTTGATTTGAATTTCCCTGGTGACTACTAATGTTGAGCATCTTTTCATGTGCCTGTTGCCCTCTATATGTTTTCTTTTGGAAAATATCTATCCAAGTCCTCTGTCCATATTTTATTTTATTTTTTTTTTCTCTGTCCATATTTTAATCAGGTTGGTTTTTTGAGGGTTTTTTTGATGTTAAATTGTATACATTCTTTATATATTTTGGATATTAGCCCCTTGATAGGTATATGACTTGCATATATCTTCTCCCATTCAGTGGGTTGCCTTTTTGTTTTGTTGATAATTTCCTTCACTGTGCAAAAGCTTTTAACGTAATGTAGTCCCATGTGTTTTTTAGCTTTTGTTGCTCTTGCCTAAGGAAACTGGTCCAAAAAAATATCTTTAAGACCAATGTTAAAGAGTTTACTGCCTATTATTTTATTCTAGGAGTTTTTTATAGTTTCAAGTTTACATTCAAGTCTTTAATCTGTTTTGAATTTATTTTTATATGTGGTGTAAGATCCTGGTCCACTGTCATTCTTTTGCATGTGGCTGTCTGGTTTCTTCAGTCCTGTTTATTGAAGAAACTGTCTTTTCCTCATTGCATATTCTTGCCTCCTTTGTTGTATATTAATTGGCCATCTAATGTGTAGGTTTATTTTTGGGCTGTCTATTCTATTCCATTGATCTATATCTCTTTCTTTGTGCCAGTATCATACTGTTTTGATTGCTATAGCTTTGTAGAATAGTTTGAAATCAGGGAGCATGATACCTCCAGCTTTGTTTTTGTTTTTGTTTGTTTGTTTGTTTTCCTTCCAGATTGCTTTGACTATTTGGGGACTTTTGTGGTTCCATACAAATTTTAGGACTATTTGTTCTAGTTCTTTGAAAAATGCCATTGGTATTTTGACGGGGATTTTGTGGACTTGGGTAATATGTACATTTTAATATTAATTCTTCCAGTCCATGAATATGGAATATCCCTACATTTACTTGTGCTGTCTTTCATTTCATAAGTGTCTCAAAGTTTTCAGTGTTCAGCTCTTTCATCTCCTTAGTTAAATTTATCCCTAAGTATTTTATTCTTTTGACGCAATTATAAATGGGATTGTTTTCTAAATTTCCCTTTCTGATAGTTTGTTACTAGCATATAGAAACACAATTGATTTCTGTATATTAATTTTGTATCCTGATACTTTACTGAATTTATTTATTAGTTCTAATAGTTTTTTGGTGAAATCTTTTGAGTTTTCTATATGTAGTATCATGTCATCTGCAAATAGTGACAGTTTTACTTCTGTCCAATTTGGATACTTTTTATTACTTTTTGCCTAATTACTGTGGCTAGGACTTCTAATACTCTTTTGAATAAAAATGGTATAGTGGGCAGCTTTGTCTTATTTCTGATCTTAAAGTAAAAGCTTTTACCTTTTCATCATTGAGTGTGATATTAGCTGTGGGTTTGTCACATATAGCCTTTATGATGTTGAGGTACATTCCTTCTATATCTACTTTGTTGAGAATTTTTATCATAAATGGATGCCAACTTTTGTCAAATACTTTTTCTGCATCTACATATGATTTTTATCTTTTGTCTCTTTACTGTGCTGTATCGTGTTGATTTGTAGATGTCAAACCATTCTTGCATCCCTGGAATAAATCCTACTTAATCATGATATATGATCCTTTTAATGTGCTTTTGAATTTATTTTACTAATATTTTGTTGAGAATTTTTACACCTATATTCATCAGAGATATTGGCCTATAATTTTCTTTTTTTGTGGTATTTTTGTCTGGCTGTTCAGTCAGCCCTCAGTTCTTCAGGAGAAATTGCTCGTATATAAGTATAGATTTGGTGTTTCCATGGGAGGAGGTAAGTTCTGGGTCTTCCTACACTGCAGTCTTGAATGCCCTTTATCTCAGTTCCTAACACAGACTAGATGGATGCTGAGTGAATACTGCTGGATGAGTGAGTGTGTGGGGATGAAGCAGATCCTCCTTATCATTGTTTCTTCATGATGCCAGTGCAGGTGAATTGGTTTCCTTTTTTCCTCTCCTTCCTTTCTCTTTAACCATTCCTGTATATCACTGACTTAGGAAATACAGCTCTGTCCTGGTCAAAAACTTTTAGTGATTTACCATTTCCTGAAGAATCCATTTCCTGCTCCATATAATTTATACTCTAAGAAGTGAATCTTTAATCAGCCTATCCAGCAGCGTTTCTTGTTTCCGCTTGTCTACCTCTAGACTCCAAATCTACCTCTTATCCATTCTGTTATCACAGTAGCATGCCATCTTTGTGGCTTTCTTTATGCCTTACCTTTATCCAGGTGTTTCTTCCCCAGTCTCTGCCATCTGAATTGACAGTCAAAACGTCCCCTGCTCCAATCAGAATTAATCCTTCATTCTGTGTCCTCCTATATCACTTTAATTTTTTTCCTCCATTGTGGTATATGTCACATTCTGCTTTGTATTATTGTCTTTGGTTTTTATTGCATTTTTTCATACGTATATTCTAATAGATTACAAGCTCCTTGAGTTAAAGCTGAATCAGTTCAACCTTGAAAACCACAGGCAAGCTGGCTTGGTGATGTTTAGTCAGTGTGGAAAAAACATGGGCTTTGACTTAGGCATACCGTGGTTTGAATCTCTATAATGCCACAAAAAGCTGTGCAATCTCTTTCATTTTTTCTCCCAGTTTCCTAACTTGTAAAAAGAAGATAATAATACCAAATTTGCAACATTATTATGCAGATTAAATGAAATAATATACATAAAGTATATAGCTTAATGCAATGGCCCACGGCAGAAATGCAAATAAATGGTTATTATTCTCGTTGCTGTTACTGGTACTATAGTAGGGAGTCACTATTGGGCAAAAACTTTGTTTTGTTTGCCTGAGCTCTACTATTAATGGTTTTCATTTAATTGTGTGGCTAATTTCTAGCTGAATATAACTGAAGCTAGAAATTACCCATTAGCCTTGCTGTTAAATATAAATCTTCCTTTTTTTTTTTTTCACTATCTTACAATCTTATATTACTTATTATGGTATTACAGCATTTTCCTGGCAAAAAGGGTTGCTTTCCTCTTCTGTTTTTCCACTAACAGAGGGCCAAATTGCTTCCAGGATTTGTGAAAACAATTATTCAAGCTTTAATCCTTTTTAATTCATTCTTTTCTGTGCTATTATATAGTAGTGAATATGAATTGAATTTCCTACTTTTAGAGTTATTGAAACCTACTGTGTGGCTAGAGGGGCTTCCTTGGCCTGCCAGGTTCTGGCACATCTTACTCTCCCACTTTGGTTGTCTTCTGTTGAGTGTATATGTTCGAAGCCTGAATGGCACCATCCAAATGCACAGTTCCTCATACCAAAGAACTTGCCAAAATTGAAGTCAACTAAGGGAAAGGACATGCTATGCTTTTTTTTTTTTTTTTTTAAGATTTTATTTGTTTATTTGTCAGAGAGAGAGCAGAAGCACGGAATGCTGCAGGCAGAACAGGCAGAGCAGGCAGAGGGAGAAACAGCCTCCCCGCTGAGCGAGGAGCCCGATGTGAGACTCCATCTCTGGACCCTGGGATCACGACCCGAGCCGAAGTCAGATGCCCAACCGACTGAGCCACCCAGGCTATGCTTTTGTTAATTATTAGGAAAGATAGAGTCCAGTTCATTCTTCATTTGAACTAGGTGCTTTGTGCTTATTATCAATTTGAGTTTCCTAGAATTGAAATTATGGGAAGATGACTCAGTGTGAGGAAATACCTAATGTCTCTTTTCTCCTTTTCCAACTGAAATAATGATTAAATCATCAAAGAAAGAAAAAATTACTCATAGGGGCGCCTGGGTGGCTCAGTGGGTTAAAGCCTCTGCCTTCAGCTCAGGTCATGGTCCCAGGGTCCAGGGATGGAGCCCCGCATCGGGCTCCCTGCTCATCAGGGAGCCTGCTTCCCCCTCTCTCTCTGCCTGCCTCTCAGCCTACTTGTGATCTCTCTCTGTCAAATAAATAAATAAAATCTTAAAAAAAAAAAATTACTCATATATAGCTACAAAAAGTGACAAGAGATGATCATATATATTTAAAGCGCATGCATCATCTTTTACCCTGCTGAGAACAGATTAAGAAATAGCACTAAAAATTGACTTAAGACCAAGACCCTGGCAGAGGAATGCAATACTCCCAGAGATCAAAATACTGCAAAAGGAGAGGGAATCGACTTCAGTTTCACCTACTGATGATGATGATGGTGATGGTGGTGGTCACAGTGGTCATAGTGGTGGTGGTGGTGCTGGTAGTACATAACATTTAAGAGGCAAATTGTCAGGCACTGTGAAAGAATTAGTGTTCATTATTTCATGCATTTAAAATCCCTATGTGTAGGTATTGCTATTTTTATATCCATTTTACAGTTGAAGAAACTAGGGCTTCCACAGCTAGTCTCACCCAATGCCCCATAGTTTATAAAGACAGAAATGGGAGTTAAACTGAAGTCAGTCTAACCCGGCGTCAGTCTTCTTAATCACACTGCTGTGGTGATAAGGTTGTACAGCTTCTTTTTGTAGGTGAGAGTGAGGTCAGAGAACAGGACAGGACTTCTCTAGTAGCTCTCGGACAGAGCAAAAGCACCAACCAGCCAGACCACCACTTCCAGGGGCTTCTATGAGGGGGGGTTGCGGATTGATCAAAGGAAAACTCTTACAAACCCCTTATGGCAGGGACATCATGTTAAACTATCAGAAGAAAGATAAAATCTATGACTTAGATACTCTGTTTCCTAAAGCCAGTTTTAGGAGAGGGTCTGCCAGTGATCCCACTCCAGTGCATAGCAATTTTAGACAGCAGAAGCTAAGCAGAGGAGAATAGTAGTGAGCTTACAGTTGGTGTAGGTACCTCTCGGTTCTACATAAGAGAGACATTGTGTTGATAATTTCCATCTGGTTATGAAAATGGCACAATTTCATCCAACAACCCAGAGGAGTGAAGTTCTCTAACCTGCCCCTGAGCTTTTTCCAGCAGACCCAGATCCTGTTTGAAATATTTGGACTTTCAGCAATTTTACTCTTATCTTGTCCCCTAACATTCACAGCCTACCATCAGACATCCCATTAATAGCCCATTAACAACTCTTTAGACAGATTCTCTAAGATTTAACAAAATAATCACCCCAAAGGGTACATGTACTCTAAAGTAATAAGTGGCCTCACTGAGATAGTTAACAAACAAAACAAGTAAAAAAATACCTCCTCCACTCCCCCCCCACAAAAAACAGGGTAGTCAACCTTACTATTAACATAGATCTCCCATTGGTAATGGAAGATTTATATCAAATGTCTATTCTTAGGAAATAAAAGCAAATATAGCTGCAATGAAATAGGGACAGAAAAGTGAAATTCCATAGCAAAAATAATAACGATGATAATGAAAAGAATAAGAGTAATAATTCACATGAGCATTTGAAGCAAAATAAGATATTTTCACATTTTAATGCCTCTGAAATGGGCTCTTCTTAAGTAACCGCCTCTTTCAAATACTTTCAGTCACGCCACAGTGGTAACGTATGATGCCGCTTTGAAAACACGAGAGAGATGGTGTCAGTTCTGCTTCAAATTTCCTGGCCTGGGATCTCACCCCATAAAATCCATGAACGTTACCACTAATTGCATGGCTCAGTAGGATCTGGTCACCCATTACTTCTGTGACTTCATCTCCTAGAACGTTCCCTTTGTTGTTCACTCCACTACATGCCACAGCCATGCCAGTCTCCACGTTCTTCTTGGGCCATCCAGGCGTGCTCCCACTTCCAGTCTGTTGCCCTGGGGTTTCCTATGCCAGGAATGATTTTTCTCCTCAGAGTCTCATAGTTCACCCTCATGCTGACTCCAGATATTTAATCGAATGACACATCCTCATTTAGGCTTGCCTCTGTCATCTTATCTGAACTTGCATCATCCTACCTTCCCGAGCTACCTTTCTGCTACATTTTTTTCTTTTTAGCATTAATTTTCAATTGATAGTTCCTGTTTCATTTATCTTGCTTTTGGTTTGTCTCTCCACGGTTGAGTATAAGCTCTGGTACAAGCAGGGATTTTTGTCTGCTGTCTTCACTGCTGAATCTCCAAGTCCTAGAAGAATGCCTGGTACAAAGAAGGCACTCAATAAACATGTGCTGAATGTATGAATAAATAGTGTACCTAAATAAATTATGTATAAATATATGTATTAATATGTAAATACACCAAATATAAAACAATAAATTGATGGATTACATGCTCAGAAGTTGGTGGGTGAGATGTAAATATCACACTAAGACTGTCTGATGGTGCATGGACTAGGTATCAGGCATCTTGAGATATAAACCTGCCTATGTCACTAACTCAGTGATATTTGGCAGGTTAATCCCCTGGGCCTCCAGCTTGGACTACATAATCCGAGTGGATGTTATAACATGTTAGTTAATTGATCCTTCTAAAAACAACTGAAAAATGAGAACCAGGAATGGGAAGCTGGGGAATGACACCATACCTCTTAACATAAATATTATCACCATACACAATAGTGGTAATGAGACTTAATGCAAAAGAATTTTGAGATAACTTATAGTTCAGTTTCCTCTGTTTTATAAATAGTGAAACCCAAGCCCAAGGTTTGAGGGACTTAGCCAAGGTCAAATGCTAATTGGTGGCAGACCTTAGAACTCTACTCAGCATCTCTGGCTGAATCCAGTCTTCTTTTTACTATAACTGGTTAGTACAAAGGGTGAATGCCAGTGACTTTCCAAACAAAGAATTATTCTTAAGCTGTTTTGATATAATGATTGGCTTAGATTTGATGAATTCATTCAGTAACAAGAATCCGTAGATCAATGCATCTCTCTTTGTGATCTAATTCAGCTTACAGAAGAGATTGGAAAACTTGAAGATAAAGTGGAATGTGCTAATAATGCCCTGAAAGCAGATTGGGAAAGATGGAAACACAATATGCAAAATGATATCAAGTCAGCATTTACAGATATGGCTGAGGAGAATATCCATTATTATGAACAGGTAATTAGTGATATGTGATATTGCTTCATTTTATGAAAGTTATCCTCTCTTTAACTTTCTGTCCTTTGTTGAAAGAGTCTATTAAGGGACCAAGTGTCACATTCAAAAGCCTGCTTGGTGGCTCAGTGCCAACAGAGTAATGCTGAATCCACCCACTGAAACAAACGTGTTTATGTGGAGGAAGGATAAAAATCTTCCTTCTTACACAGCATGCCCCAAGTGCCTAATTTGAGCCTTGATGTGAGAAAGAAATATGATACCATTTTGCTTTATTTGTTTTCCCCATAGTTGCTTGTTTTGGAAGGATTTGAATTTTTCAAAAGCACTTGGTAATGCTTCCTTCTGATTCTCCTATCTTATTTCCTCTTCCTCTCCATCTCTCATGTTAGGAAGGGTTTGCAACATGAGAAAAGGGCCAGAGGTTCGAATGAGCAGAAAATCAAATCTTGTGTCCCTGCCGATTCCACCTTGCCTTCTGTAGCTGTTTAAAATCTCAGCAAAAGAGCATGCTCTTCTTTTTTTTTTTTTTAGTTCAGTTTAGTTTTGTTCAGCTTTTCTCTCTCTCTCTTTTATTTTTTTTTTAGTTCAAGATAAAACCTAGGCATCATTTTGCTTTTCAAATGATTATTTTTTATTATTTTTTTACAACATACATTTCCCCAAGGTACTTATTACTTTAAATGAATTTTATAATATCACTTTTTTTTTTTTAATCTAGCATTTTCTGAACATACTCTTCCTAGCAGGTACATTTTAAACATACACCTTTAACCTTATCTCAGGCTGGATTAAGGACTATATGAAATTGGTACATTAAGAGTATTATTTTATGCTTTGTAGTCTGTAGTGCATGTCAGTTTAATACTATAAAATATTGTATATTTCAAAAGATGAACTCACTGATAATGATATTTTCATTTAACATGAGTTTCTGAAGCCCCTACTTCCAGCAGACACTGCCGGGCCCTGGAGGGACCCCAGTATGCAAGACAAACACAGTGCCTTTCTTATGGAGGCAGTCACCAAGGGAACAGACAATTAACACAAAAGATTATAATAAAGTATAAGACATTCTAGCATAGAAAGACATTATGAAGGCATCTAACCTGATCTAGAAGGAATGAGGGAGGTTCTGCAGAGGATGTATTTAACCTGAGACCTGAACGATGAATAAGTCAGGCAGATAAAGATGTGAGAAAGAGTTCCAGTCAGAGAAAATACATGCAGAAAATCCTAGAACATGTTCAAATAACTGAGGTTCTATTTTTGGAGGTTGGTGAAGCACAGGCCGTGTTCAGTTGAAAAATGAAGTTTTTGTAGGGGAGGAAAAAGTTTTCCTGAAGTTTCACTCTTAGGGTCCCTTACTCGGTCTGAAAATTAAAAGGAGAAAGATAAATTTACAGGAGAAAAGCATACAAATTGATTTAATGTAAGTTCTCTGAGACATGGAAGCCTTCCTAAGGACATAGAGTCTGGAAGAAACAGACCTGAGTATTTTATGTGAGGTTTAATGAAAGGTGGATAGTTGTGTAGAAATATGGTAGGTTAAGGAGTATGAGGTATGTATAATAAACTGGAGAAAACTTAACAAGGCCTGTTTGTTAGGTGTCTTCTTTGTGTTCCTTCCCTTTGATAAGGACGTTTCTTTCCTCTGGATATAAGGAAAGCACCTTTCATATGAGGGTTTTATCACCTGCATCAGGAGGTGAGGGTTGTGAAAGGTCCAAGTCACTTCCCTGCCTCTGCCATAGTCTCAAACTCCTTCAGCTTAGAGTACTCTGTATGGCCAGGTCCCATATTTTGCTGCTGTGTGTTCTGAACCCCACTGGGCCAAAGAGGGCCTTATGATATAAGTCTTTTATTTTTCATCCTAAGGAAAATAGGAAAGGCCGCTGAAGAGTTTTCAGCGGGGAAATGACAGTATCTATCAGACATGCCTTTTAGAAAGGTCACTCTGGCTTTTATGGGTCAGAGTGCAACACAGCTGGACGTGATAAGACCTAATCGTTAGGGAACTATTGCCGCACGAGACAGAGATGGGACCTGACACAGGGATTTTTGTGGTAGTGGCCTAGAGCCTCAAGTGATTGAAAAGACCATTTTCTCTCTCTCCTTAATTTTTTTTTTTATTCTACATTAACAACCTTAAGTAAATACAAGTATCTCAAAGGAATTTCCCATAAGTCGTCTTAGATTTTGAAATGGTTTAAAATATTTTGTTGAATAAAGCACATTGACCACCATAGGCTTTCTTACCACTTAACTATTTAAATCCACAAAAATAACTTTCTCTCTCCTTTACATTAGAACTGTCCATTCTGATGTTACAGAATTGTTATGACAACCAACCAAAATAATTCATAAGAAAATGCCTCAAAAGTTAAAATATGCAATATACTCTAAGTGATTATAATTATAAAACATAAGTATATTAGGGTATAAAAATCACATGACAAATGCACTGACTGTATTTTTCTTTAAATGATAGGATCTGCAAAAAAAATTTTTAAGTTTGGACTTTATTTTTTTTAAGGGAGAATGTTCATAGCAAGTCCACTGAACTCCAACTAAGATATTTGGTTTTTGACTATACCTGTAATATAAATTAATATTTTTGTCATTCTCATAGACTGAATTCAGCTTATATAAAAATACTGTTTTCTTAGAAACAGTTAAATTAGCATTATTGTGCCATATTGCCATATTGCCATTCTTGCTCTTCACAGCAGTTTATATCAGTATGTTTTTAACTCTTTCCTCCAAATGAATTGTATTTCTAAATGTTACTAAAATGTATCAAGTGCACTGCATCTTAAATATGTAACTTTGAGGAATCATTGGTTTTCTTTAAATTCAAAAGAACCCTACAGTTTCAATTGTTTGTTGTTTTTTCCTCTGAGTGAATAACTTTTAACTGATTTGCTATATCAGTCCAAGCATAATCAGGAAGTTGGAGCCCTTAAATAATCAAGGCCTCCTAATTAGCACGCAGACTGTGGCCTGAAACAGTAACCGTCTGCTGTTATCTGTTAACTTCAGAATATCTTAGATATACAGAGAAGTGAACTGTTCCAGAATCTTTCCATTTCCTCTTTTAATTTAATCACATTCTTATGGAAACACTTCTTTTTTCATCAACATTTGCAAATATAAATCCCCAAAGGGGTTTGTTCCTAGTATGATAGATGAATTGGGGTATAAACATTTGCCTTTGGACTTGTTTTATGAAGTGAAATGGTCACAGCTTGTTTATAACTTAAAATTTAAATATCAAAGTGACAGAGGAAAATCAGATTATAAATATGAGGCATGGGTCTGTACCAGAAGCCAGCCATTGTCATATTGAAATGTAGTACTTAGATGTGTAAATTTACTTGGAGACGGTTGACACCGAATATAAAACAGCTATCTCCAAATGAACTCTAAATAAGTAAAATGAACCTATTTCCATTTTGTCCTATATGACCAATAATTAAGAATAAATTTCACTTATTTTTAAAAACAAGAATTAACAAACCATTATAACAAAATTCCAATTGAACACTACATCAAAAACTAATGATGTACTATATGCTGGCTAACTGAAGATAGTTTAAAAAAAACTAATGATGTACTATATGTTGGCTAACTGAACATAATTTAAAATATCAAGCAAAAAAAAAAAAATTCCAGTTGAACATGGGTGAGTAATTTCAAAGTATATTGGTACCCAAATAACCAAATAACCAAAGAAAATTACTTCCTGATAAAATGTGGAAGGATGCTAAAACCATAAATCATGACCTGCTAGATTAAGTGCATGGACACTTTCTAATTATTCTCTGGTAGGTACAGAAGTGTGTCTGTTTATGTGGTTGTTTATGCTGATGGTAATGATGATGATTATGGTGATGGTGGAGAGATTTGAAAGGAAATAGTCATTGGTAGGTATTGCAAACTGAAAAATATACTCTTTGAAAGTTCAATTTTAATATCATAATGAAAAGATCACATAATGTTAATTTTTGCCAAATAAAACAGTTTATAGTTAAGTGAATATAATACTTAAGTGAATGTAATACTTAAAGTAATATAACCTACTCCTTTGCACAATTTACCTTATAATATTAATGTATGGAAGTCCTTGTTTCATAGTCTTATTTTTGTGGTTATAAAATTAATATATATATATATATACACACACACTAAAAACAAACAAAAATAACAAAAGCTAGGTACACTAATATATAAATTAAAAATAAAGACTACCTGAAACCTTTTCTCCTAGAGAGAGTGGCATATTTAAATACAATTATAGAAAAATAATTTGCTATGTTCAGGTCAAAATATTTTAAGATTTCAACATGACTCTTTCTGAATGTGTCAGCATAAAAACATGATGTCTTACTTATTTTGTGTCATGATGATTACAGTGAATATGTGTTATTTTGAGTTCAATATTTCTCATTTGTTTACTTTTCTATATAATGTATAATCTTAACGTAATGCAATCACATTGATATACTTCTGTTAGCAAAGGTAGCATCTAATGGTTGAAAATTTAGGTTATTTTTTTTTTTGCTCTCACAGATAATACTAGTACAAATAATTATGAACATTAGACTTTAAAAACTTTCTGGATAAGAATTTCGAGGAATAACAAGGTCAAAGGACATTTCATTTCAAATTATATCAGTCTTATTTAAGAGTGTCAGTTGTCTCATGTGAAATCATTCGTTTAAGATTCTGTTAACATCAAAATCCTGTCCTAAGCAATGTGGAGCATCCAAATTCAAATTTTAATTCTTAACATTAGGACCTTAGAGTTTACTGGGGAAGGATAGTAAATATATGTATTTTTCACTTGATTACTGCAGCTTTGTTTTAATGGAAGAGTATTTAAATTAGTTTTATTTACTTGAACTGTAATGAACAGATTTAATCGAAGGGTTCTATCACTATGGAATAATACAAATATATGTGTCAACATGGAAGTGTTGGAAACAAAAAAAATGATTATAGCGTAGGACATTTTCTGGAAAATAAATGAAGAAAGAAAAAAATCATTGCAAGAGTGTACCATCTAGCCAGAGGAATAATACAGCTAATGTTTTCCTAAAATCCAAGTCCAGTTATTTATAGACCACTTAAAAATTAAAGAAATTTTAAAAAGACACACACACGCGCGCGCACACACACACGCACACACACACACACACACGTAAGTTATAGTAGTCCTACAAAGTAAGTAATGAATGAGCATTGAACGTCCTAGAAGTTCAAGTACAGTTGTATTTATAAAAATGTATTCCTTGTCATGTTGGGGAATGGTAAAATAAATTCTAGCAAAAGAGTTGTTTGCTTTAAATTCAGGGGTGCACTACATAGTTTGGAACGTGTTGTAAATTTTGTAAATTTAAAACACGTTGGTCCAGGTAAAGAGAGCTCCCAAGCATTGTGACTTGAAGAGGTTAGTCTATACTGATAATGATTATAAAACTGCCAGATAAGCAGGATTCTGGATGGCATTTAGATTTCTGTCCAAAATGTCATTCTTCTTTAAAAACTGGGAATCAGATAAGTGATGGACTCTGTGCCCATCTATATGAATTAAAAGAAGCCTTGAGGGGGAATAGCTTCCCTAGACTTAATTCCACCCAACAAAGAGGAACTATTATGTAACAGGACAGAAACCTGGGGAGAAAGTACCCGTTTCAAATTCTGGGAGGCAAGAGCAAAGGAAGGAAACCCTGGCTATTTTCAGTCATATTCCCTAGAATCTAGTAAGGTGGTTTTAAAATGTTACAGGAAATTTAGTTGTAATTACAAAGTCACAGACTGGAAAAGAGAATATGATATAAGAGGAATGAACAATTCTAAAAAGTAAAAGTGAAGCAGTTAAAGAATCAGATATGATTATACCGTGGACCATGGACTATGAAAAGCAAAGACGCAAAGGGATGCAGTCAAAGATGAAGAAACAGCATCAAGAAGCACATTTCAGGAAGAAGTGAGGTGTGGGAGAAAAGAGTGAATGACTTCCAAAGATTATCAAAGTCACATGGAAGTGGGTGTCGAGGAGCCTCTTTGGATGCAAGAAAGCGAAGAATTAGTAAGCTTTAATAAAATTAGTAAAGTGAATCTCTATGGAAACCATGTTATGGAAGCTGAAAAAACAGAACTACTTCAATTCTATTTCGTTCCTGTTTTCTACACCAAGGAGGATGAAAGTTTAAGTTGAAAGATTTAGGCAAATATAAATAAAAGGTAACTAAAATCCAGTATATTTGAAGAGATAATAAAACAACAGCTGTCCATTTCCACAAAAAGAGAAGTCTGGGTATATTCTCTTTTCCAGTGAGAGATGCAAAAGTCCTTCCTTTACCCACCCCAAAAGCAGTGCTTACCAAGCCTTTCGTTGTAGCCCTCAATTCTAAACTGACTTAAGTCAGGAAGATCAACAGACTTCTGTTCACCCAGGAGAAGTGCAGACTGCTTTTCTTTCCTAGGTAAATACTAAAATTAATTTCAGAGAAAGTTTTGGGGAATACTGGAACAATGACACTTGTTTCCAAAATAGTTAACCTCTGTAATTTCTGATATATACCATATACGATCACATAATAACTGTTCAAGTCTTTGTGAACCGCTTTTCTTGTAGAGAGAAGGGTAGGAGTGCCAGAGGCTCTTCCCAGAGAGTTATTTAATATCATTTTGACCCCAAGGAATGACAGGTAGTTTTTGACCTTTCCTTTGACATGTTAGGACAATGGCATAATAAGTGGTCTATATTGAACCATTTAAGTTATTTTTTATATTGACAGTCTCTTAGGATGAAACTGAGTAAACAGGTACTTTCTTTAAAGTTAATGTGTCTCAACTCCCTAATCATAAGAACAAAGAAGTTGGCTATAGCTGGAAATAATTCAGTTATCTCAGACAGGGATTTTTTAATCCATGTTAGGGGATTTTTTTTTTAAATATATTCATGCCTCATACCATTTACTAAAGCTGGTACCTGACTTGATCCCTAGCACCCAAGAAGACAGATTTCTTGATGGTGCTAAAACAGCCCTTCAGACAAGTCTGTATCTTTGAAACTCTTTGAAGAATGTTTCAGAACTACATTATATAGACCCCAGGATTAAACAGATTCCCACTGTGTAGACTAGATTTCCTGGAAAGCAAATACACCCAGCTTGAGAGGCTAAGATGCTTAGATTTCTAATCAGCCTAACTATTTTCATACCAGTTAAAATTTTCAATCCATTACATTCTTGTGCCCACATTATCTACTTTCTTACTTACTGGAAGTCACTGATTGGGGGCCTGAATGTCTGCATTAGCTAATTCAGGCTACATCACACCACTTTTCTATGGACCATCCAATTCATTTAGGGATGGTCATCTTCATCAAAAAGAAAACACCAAGTTTGCATCTTACTGCCATTAAATGGCAACCCATTGAATACCCAGGAGCTTTCCCTTTGTGTTTTTAGTATAGAGACCAACACTACTGATTATTTTATGAGTTATCTTGTCTTCCTCTTTACTCTCTAGGCCATGGAAATAATTTTTTTAGTGACAAATCAGTTCCTATTTTAAATGGAATCTAAAGGTATATGATAATGATCAGAGCAAGGAAAACAGAAATGAATAACTCTGTGTTATCCTAAGATTTTAAAACTTTCTATTCTTACTGTTTGATGAGAGGCTTCACCACTGACCCCTTATGGAAATAAAATCATCGGTGAAAACCTTAGAATGTTCATGGAAGGCTATTATAGTTCTCTATTATCAGTTGTCTGTGGGGAAGGGTATCTTTGGAGATGAGCCACCACAGAGGCCAAGAAGTGCCTTCTCAGTTTGATAGATTATACTAGGGTTCTTGGATAAGTGAAGAAGTGAGAATCTGAGCTGAGGGAAAACTACATTAAAGACGATGTATAAATAACTTTTTTTAAATCGACTGTTGCAAATAGAGGAAGTCCCTGTGTATAGTTCTTTGGGTCTCTAACTGTTGTATATTTGGGGGGGGGGTAGTTGATCCACAGTCATTTATTTCCATTGATTTTACTTTGGCTATCTTTGATTATGACAGTTTAATAGCCAAGTGCCTTCCATCTAGGTTATATTGTTTCACTTTATTGGGAAGGTTGGCAATGCACCTTAGCACATTTACATTTCCAAGAAACTCTTTAGGAGGAAAACCTATTCACCTTTGTTTAATGTCTCAGATTATTTGCTCACAGAAGCATTTATGGAATAAACAAATATTCTTTAGAAAAGACTTAGGGAACTAACAGAAATGTGAAACTTTTAATGCTCATTAGAACCTTTACTGTAAAACCGTCTGAAGTTTAGGTAACTGTGAGCTCTTAGAGTAAATTTCAATTTTGCCAACTACCTTTTGAACTTATACCTCAATAATTTGATACAGGTGTTTGGTGATACAGGTGAATGTTCCCCTACTATTGCAAATAAGAAGGTAAATATTGTCCTCTACATTGATGACAGGGTCCTGTTTTCATACTTCAAGTTGTAAATCTACCTCTAACTAGTTTTTTTCCAAAGAAGTCTTTATACTCAAGCCAAAAATATTTTGCAATAGAATTATCTTCAGCATGTGAAATAATAGTATACTTTGTGAAGGTCACTCATTTAATTCTTTATCTTGGTGACCACACTGAAATTTGCTCTTTTCCAAATTTAAGTTTTATGAGAGCCATATTAAGGTCTTGTTATGCTAGAAGACACATCCGACTTAAAAAAATAGAGCAAAGTAATTATCTACATCCTTCACTAGCTATGGAAAATACTGAATTCAGTCCTAATGATGCATTTTGAAAGTAACATTGACAAACTAAGATGTAATCAGAATAAGGTTATGGTGATAATGGTCTTAGAAATGCATCTTCATTCAAAAAATTAGAAAAGAAGAAAGGTGTTTGGAGGGCAGTCATGGAAGACGGATTACGTGTTTTATCGTTGCTTCAGATAATATATATAAAACCAACTCTTGGAAATTGTATAATTTGAACTCACACACACACACAAAACTATTTCCTATGTGTTACAATTTTCTGAATTATATTAAATTGCATTGTAAAGAAATAAATTCCTTGCCACTGGGAGTTTTTAAGCATTTGTTGAATAATATAAATCAGTAATTCTGTCCACACTAGAGTCTCTCAATGCATTTTATAGAGAATTAGTGTTTTGTAATGTTAACGAGTGATACTTTTGAAAGAAAAAGTTCTGTAGTCAAAGAAGTTTGGATTAAATAAAGTTAAACAGGTTTATTTCCTAAAGAAGTTCTTAGCATACTTTATGTGCTTACATGGTTTGTGAACCTGAAGATATAATTTCCTTGACTAGAACAGCATTTCTTCTTGCAGGATTAGCATTTCATGGAACACAATTTGGGAAACCTGGGGTAATTATGTTGATCTCTAAAGTAATCCTACTTAAAGTGTGGACTGATGCACAATCCATAAGTTGTTTATTACAGATTCAGAACAAGATAAATCAGAAGTTGAAACTAATCAGTTAAAATCTTCTACAGCAATTAGACATTGCCATGACATCCAGATAGACGATTAGTAGACTTGTTATGTTGATTAAGTACTGGCCAACTAAGTATTGGCCAGTATCGTTCGGCTTATGTGGTGATTCATGTGGCATGCACTGCAGACTAGTCATGCTTAGTAGGATCACTCAGTAGTCCTCGGAGACTGAAAGAAAGAGTTGTGTTCTTCACCATCGATAGTTTTAGAAGCACTGCTCTGAAGTTCCATCTATTTTCTAAGAGTCTGCTCATCTCTTACGCTTAACATAGTGTCCTTTCTCATTTAAAAGTTTATAATCTATTTAATCCTCAAGTATTATATAAAGTATATAAAACGCAGTCAATTAGAGAATTCAGTTTAAATGCGACAGGGTGTGACTTTTATATACTTCTAAAGAAACCTTAAAATCATTTGTCATTTTTAGAATTCTGAAGTAATTGTGTAATTAACTACAGTTGATCCTTGAACAACACGGAGGGTGAGGGGTGCCAACCCTTCATGCAGCTGAAAATCTGTGTACAACTTTTATCTCCCCAAAAACTTAATTGCTAATAGCCTACTGTTTACCAGAAGCCTTACCAGTAAAATAGTCAACTAACACATATTATGTAAGTTATATTTATTATATTCTGTAATCTTACACTAAAGTAAGCTAAAGAAAAAAATGCTATTAAAATCATAAGGAAGAGAAAATACATTTACAGTACTGTCCTGTAAAAAATCTACAGATAAGTAGACTCATGTAGTTCAAACCTGTGTTGTTCAAGGGTCAGCTGTATCCTGTTGTTTTATTAAGTGAGAATTTCTGTACTGAACGGTACATTCAAAAGCCCTAGCTACTCAGGTTTTCACATAACCATGGACATCTTTTGTTAGGTTTCATATAAGTCTTGAAGATTTTTGTGTATTTCAGGTTTCTGCTTTCTTAAAAACTTCTCTTAAAAAATATTCTCATTAATCTCTTATATTCTGTGATATTATTTCTCAGTTATCTGTACAAATGAAGTTAAGTTTAGGTGTGAAATGGACATTTATGCTAGAGCATAGACCGTCTGTGCCTCTTTCCCATCCTTTGGATTAGATGAGTTTTTCTCTTGTTAAGCTAATCAAGGATTTGAACAGAAGACTACGTATTTATAATTTCTAAAAGTATCTAGTTTCTGAATCAAGGACTTTTATTTTATTGTGCTTCGTGAATGATAGACTATATTCTACAGACCAATAACTATGTAATTCCGTAAAGAAAAGGAAGGGATTTAAGACACACACATGCACATGTACACACTGCATGATATAGCATCTTAAAGAAAAAAGGTGATTGAAAAAAATTAAAATTGGGTATCAGGAAGCTTGCCACTAGCTAATTGTAAAATCTTAATGATGTCTTCTCTAAACCCAGTTTTGTAATCTGTCAGTAGAGGTATTGATAATCCTCCCTTTCCTCACCCCTATCCACACACTGAACTCATAAATCTTTAGGAGAATAAAATTAGAACACGTGTGTGAAATGCTTTAAAATAATGCACTGAAACATCGTAGCTATGCCTTGATAATTTTTCAGTAATTCAAAGGTAAATGTCCTCTTTTTTATAGTTCGCTGTACTTTCAAGTTATGGTTAAACAAACACAGATAAGCTTGGTGTTTGAAGTGTCTGGGACTAAACTGGACATCGTGGATATTATTGGTCAAAAACGATGATAAGGAATAGAAAAAGTATGAATTGAAAGATTTAAATTTCAAATTTTGGCTCTTGTATTAATTCTTTCTCTAAAGATTTCTGATGTATTAGACCTTTTGGAGCTCCAATTTTCCATGTGTAAAAATGAGAGAAAGGGAATAAATTATATCCAAGTTTATTTCCTTTATTTTTTTCAGTATAATTTTTTTTTTTTTTTTATGTTATGTTAGGTTCTTTCTTTCTTTAGCAGATCTTGAGTTAGAGAAGCCAGACTAATAGGACAAAATAATAAAAACTGGACCACAAGATGGCGTTTGTAGCTAATGAGGCCTTTTGAATTTAGGTCTAAGTATTTGCAGGATTTATAAATCAAGCTTATTACTTATATTCTTCAGAGATATGTAAAAGTAATTTTTAGAAAAAATATGCAAATTCTGTTATTTCAAAGTTGTTGATAGTTCTAAAATTATAAATTGGCAGATGATTCTTAGTAGCTGAATTTAGACTTTTCCAAAAATGAAATGTAATGAGCAACTTTGAGCTATTACAAAATAATGGAAGTTGCTTTCCTCTAGCAACATCATCTCTAATTTCTTTCTGGATTGATTACATTCACCATTTAAAATACGCAGTTCCTGTAAGTTTTCAATACTGTTCTGAATCTTAGATTTAGGTGGTAAAAAGCAATTACTGAAATGTTACACATCCCATTACCCTCATTTTAGGCATGATTTACAATATTTATAATGTAATTTATTTTGCAGTGAAATTGGCCTAGTACAGAGATATTTACATATTTGAGCTTCAATGTTTCCTCAAATGTAGGTGATGTCATTTGTGCCCAAGATTATTTGAGACAGCATTTAAATACTTAGAGGACTCTCAGTCATATTTTTCATTTTTAATTTATTAAAAGACATGCAATTATCAAGGTACTGTCTAAAAGATATTTTTAGATTAGTAGGAAAAAACTAAAAGCACAACAACTTTTGGCTTAATGTGGAAACTTCAATGGTAAAGTTTGGCTTTTATCCATTTCATTGTGATAGGTTTCATTGTTATTGTTTTAGGCAGATTTATAGTTGTTTTACTCTATTATCATAGATATATGTAAGTAGTATTTTATTATTTTGACTTATGTGATAATTTGGATGAAACTAAATTTTCTATTAGCTGTTCCACAAACACGGTAGTAGCATTACCAGTGGAGACACCAAACTTTATATTGACATTGCATGTTGGCCAAGAGCATGGCTTTGGACAGGCACAACTTGTAACTGAGCTGAGAGACCTCGAAGACTTTATCTTAGTGAGCCTCAGTGTCCTTCTCTATAAAATGCTGAAAATAATAGTACCTCCATCACAGATTTGTTTGGGTATTAAGATATATCTGTATGTATGTGTGTATGCATGTATGGAATGGAATAGGAAAAATGAAAGTAAATTCCTAGAAGCAAAATTTAGTATTCCCTATAAGTCACTAAAAAGAAATGATTTTGAAGCTTTTATGGTCATAAACATCCTTCTAGGAGTCTCCTGCAGCTTATTCCTTAAACCACAACTTACTCTACTTGAGCCTGAAATTGCCAATATAGGAAATAAGTTTGAAAGCTGATAGATGATAGATTGATTGATTGATTGATAGATAGATAAAAACATACATGATGTCCTTGGCTTGGTGCCTAGCACATAATAAGGTTTCAATAAATGTAGATTACCAATAGAGCAGCAATAGTAGTAATTGAAAATATTTCTCATTCGTTTATGAATCATCTCTTTGGAAATTATTCATAATGAATATTATGAAATAATATATATAAATAATATAAATAAATATATATAAATATATAAGTAATATATATAATATACTGAAAATTATCTTGTAAATATCAAATACTGAGGAAAGAGGTAAAATTTTATGTTTGATGTATTTCCACACTGTGTCAAAGCAAGGAGAGCAAGACAGATTTATAAGTTGTGTGTGATCTCATTTCCCAACTTCTTCCAATTAGCCCCTAGAAACATTTACTTTTAGTTCTAGGCTCACACTTAATGGGCATATACAGTCCGAGCCCCTTATTTTATGAATGAGTAAATGGGCCCAGAGCAGTGAAGATATTTGCTTGAAGTCACACTGCAGGACAGAACCCCTCCATACCCCACCAGCCTGAGAAAATACTGATTCTTAAACATGCAAGCTTTCATTGGAAGCTACCTTGTATCTATAGAAACACCATTCTTGTTATCATTCATTCTCTGGAAAACTTGGTCACTTCTACTTGTAGGATGATACATACTTATGAGAACCGAAGGCACATTTCTCTTTTCTAATGGCGAATTCTCATCACCACCTTTGCTGAAGTAGCAACAGATTTACTTTCAAAACTAGCTCTGAAATTAAAACTTATTTCCTAAATATTCTATCCGTGCATTTGAGAAGTTTTTAAGCATGTGTATAGGAACAAAAAGGCTTTTGTGTACCTGTTGGTCTGTCTCCTCCAGCTCTGGCTCACCTTCCTCCCTGTACGGCTTTATTTTCCAGTCCTGCCCTTCAAAGAGAAGCTAGTTTTTGGCCTTTGGCTACAAACGGGAGCTGCCTGGGGAAGACATGCTCAATTAATGAGGATTTGTGATAAATTTACTTTTTGGTCACCCAACATCCTACCCAGTAGCATGTACAGCATATTTATTGGCTCACTTTTTCTACAGTGAGGCACAAGAGGTGATAGAAAAAAAAGTACTGAAATCCATAGGCACAGTTTTCTTAATTATAAGATGGAATTCCTTGATTTTGTCAAAGTATTGTTGTATCAAATAAAATGATAATGTGTGGAAGGTTAGGACACACTATTCAACTGACAGTGGAATTCCTGTTGTTGATTCTCTGACAATAATATGAGAATCTAAAACTAGAAGGAGCTGCTGGGTGCTGCTAAAAGGTCAGGCCGACAGTGATGCTGGGTATTTTCGATTGTTACTCCAATTTTGACAGATATTAGCTTGCTTCACTAATTGTAATGATTTAAAAGTGGAAAAAATCAATTCTTTGGTAGAAAGCAATGAGAAGCCAAATAGCAGAAATATCTTTTTAAAAAAACACAATTTACAATTATAAGCAAGTCTCACACTAGGTTTTGAGATTGTGTTGTTGTTGTTTTGATGACTCTTTACCTCCTCCAATGATCACAGTCCTGGACAGAGCAGATACTGAACTAAATTGCTTAACTACATGATAAAAACAATCCATTTCTTGAGTCTTTACTTGGTTTTTCATACTTAAAACAAGAAAGGGAAAAGAGATTTTTTAAAGAGTTTTAGGGATTATCTCTTATTATTTTAAAATAGATTTATGTACATTAATTGGATAAATATGCAAATATCAGGTAACAGGGTAATATTAAATATTGGCAGGAGGGCCAGTTGACATATTTATTTAGGAAAAAATCTATCAAAATTCCAAAAGAGGTCTAGTAGCATCAGCACCTACCTAGTTTAGGTTTAGAGAGCAATAGAAGCCAGGGTGTCAATTAATTAATATTCAGGTTGAAAACTGCAGTTTTTGTGACGACCAGCATATTCATATGTGTAGTTCAATACATTCCTTCTCTATAATCATCTGCATTTACTGAGTACTTAGTGTATGTGTGGCATGTATTAACTAGGGTGTGTGTGCTATTCAAAGGGTATGTATGCTCCTGGAAATATGTAAAGAATTTCTAAGAGGTTTGTAGGGAATCAATTTCTACACATTTCACCTGAATATATACACTTTCCTGAAATTTTTTTGGCTTAATGCCCCCTGCAGTCATGCATATTCTTACCCACCTCTCCTTCCAGAATTGCCCTTTTTCCACTAGGTAAAAGAAAGGTATCTCGTCTTGATGGCCCAGTGACTTATTGAATGTATCCTGGTGGTTATTCAAGAGATTAGTTACTTTCCATTTGTTGAATAAATATTGGCTGTACTACTTACCAGATTTGTAATATCACGGGCGTACTTAACCATTTGTGCCTCAGCTTTCTCATCTGTGAAATAAGGTGTGTAGCAATCAGTGTGAGGTGGTGATATGAAGGTAATAGGCAATAAAGTAGCCATTACAATGCCTGAGCAAGTATTCATATTGATACATATTGCAGTGTCATGTTATTTCTACTGTTTTTCTGTGATAACATTCTAGAACTCATATTTCAAAATGCATAAATTGTTTTTCTTCCCACAGTATGGTAGATGGTAAGGAGATGGTTCCATAGCTAACTTGTCTTTTTTACCAAGTTTCACTGTCCCGTTTAGGACTTAGTTGAGAAATGAAAATGTTAATTCACAACACTAATCAGTGTGGATGTCTACTGAATATCTTCCTTAGACATTTATTAAACTAAGATAGTTTAAGCAGAATATGACAATAGAAGTTTCTTCACGGGAGAATTAATGCCGTCTTTGGTGTAATTTGGATCACTTATTTGACAAGAATTCTAAATAGAGCAGACTGCTCAGAATTACATTTTGAATTTTACCTTGAGGACTTCAGAAGTTTATTCAAATGATAGTTTGGCAGGAGTTATCAGAAAGATGTGATATCTCCTGAAAGCAGTAATTGCTTTGGGCTGCCTTGCAGGGTTACCAGATAGTAGAATTGTGTATGGATTTGCAGAGGAGGCCAGAGGGCTCTAGTAGAAATGAGCTTCACAAGGGAAACGGGCTCTTCCCGGATGCAAAGTATGGTCTGCTCTCTATTGTGCCATCAGTCCCAGTTAATAACTTTCCTTGTTTTGTATATATTATAGCTAGAGATTTAAAGTGATTTGTATTTTGGTATTTTTCTATTTCCTGCTTTGTTTAGACTTAAAATTTGGTGAAGGAGATTTTTGAGTATATATAAAGCTGAGTTTTACTTTCTTTATTCCCTTGGAATTGAAAAGAAGTAAAATACTAATGACAGCTAATATTTAACGCATGTCTGCCTATGATGTTAACTTAAGGTTTTTTGTAGGTGTTCTTTCTCAGGTTGTGGACATTCTTCTCAATTCCTAATTTGCTGACAGATTTTTTAAAGTCAGAAATGGACATTATAATTGACAAGTGCCTTTTCTGTGTCTATTGAAATATTACATTTAATATAGTTAATTACATTGATCAATATTTGAATGTTAATCCAGTCCTACAATTCTTTCTTTCTTTCTTTCTTTCTTTCTTTCTTTCTTTCTTTCTTTCTTTCTTTCTTTCTTTCTTTCTTTCTTTCTTTCTTTCTCTTTTTCTTTTCTTTTCTTTTCTTTTCTTTTCTTTTCTTTTCTTTTCTTTTCTTTCTTTTCATTATGTTAGTCACCATACAGTCTGATGTATAATTCTTTCTATAGATTGCTGTATTTGCCAAAATTTTGTTTAGAATTTTTGTATCTATGTTTATGAGAGATATTGGTTTGTAATTTTCTTCTCTTACACTGTCTTTGGTTTTGGTAAATTGGAAAGCATTCCTGTGTCTTCAATTTTCTGGTAGAGTTTGTGTAGAATTAATATGATTGCTTTCTTAAATGTTTGATAAAATTCACCAGTGATGGCCATTGGGCCTAGAGTTTTCTTTGTGAGAAGATAGTTAACAACAAGTTCAGTTCATTGGGTTATCCATTTCTTCTGGAGTGAGTTCGTGTAGTTTGTGTCTTTCAAGGAATTGGTCCAAATGTTGTCGGTGTACAGGTATAAATTTTTTCATAATATTCTTTTATTTCCTAAAGTAGAATCTGGAGTGATGTCACCTTTCTCATTCCTAACAGCTGGAAATTCGTGTCATCTCTCTTCTTTTCGGTCTGATTAATTATTATCACTTTTATTAATCTTCTCTAAGAGCCAACATTTGGTTTCATTGATATTTCTATATTTTTACTTTTTCATTGATTCACACTCTGATCTTTTCTTCTCCCTTTCTTTCTCTCTCTGTCTCTCTCTCTCTCTCTCTTTCTTTCTTTCTTTCTTCTTTCTTTTTAGTTCTCCCTAGTTTGAGTTTAATTTGTTTTACTTGTTCGTTGGTTTGTTTATTTATTAGTTTTTAGTGTGGAAACTGAAATCATTCATTTGAGACCTTTCTTCTTTTATTTTTTTTTAGCTTCTATTTTAATTCCAGTTGGTTAACGTACAGTATAATACTAGTTTCAGGTGCACAATATAGTGATTCAACACTTTCATGCATTACCTAGTGCTCATTGTGAACCTTTCTTCTTTTCTAATAGATATTTAGTGCTATAAATTTCTCTCTAGGTACTGCTTTAGTGACATCCAGAATTTTTTATATGCTGTGTTTTTATTTTCATTCAGTTCAAAATACTTTCTAATTTCTTCTGATTTCTTCTTTGACAGAGGGGTTATTATATATGTATGTTTCCTGTTTAGATTTCAAATATTTGGGTATTTTTCAGATATCTCTCTATTGCTCATTTCTAATTTAATTCCATTATGTTCATGGAACAAACTTCATGTGACTTGACTCTTTAAATTTACTAAGACTTCCTTTGTAGCCTAGAATATGGTCTATTTTGGTAAATGTTGTATGTGCACAAGAATGAACATGTATTTTCCTTTTTATAGATATCAGTTAGGTCAACTTGATAGATAATGGTGTTCCAGTTTTCTGTATCACTGCTGATTTTCTGTCCACATATTCTATCAATTTTTGTGAGAGAGGTGTATCGAAGTCAATTGTAATTGTAATTGTAATTGTGAATTTCTCCTTACATTTCTATCAGTTTTTGTTTCATGTATTTTAAAACTCTCCCATTATGTATATAAATATTTTAAATTATGCCTAGATAAATTGATGCCTTTATCATTATGAAATAACCTTTATCTCTGATAATAGTCTTTGTTCTAAAATCTATTTTATCTGATATAGCCACTCCAGCTTTCTTTTGACATGTGTTACATAGTATATATTTTTTTCGCCCTCTTAATTTAAATGTATTTGTATGTGTTTCTTCTAAGTGGAATGTTGGTGGGTCTTGTTTTTTATTTAATAGGACAATCTATGTCTTATTGGAATATTTAGCTTATCGACATTGAAATTGATTATTGATATGGGTAGGTTTGGGTCTATTATTTCGCTATTTGTTTTTTATTTCTTCCATCTGTTCTTTGCTCCCATATTTTCTTTATGCCTTCTTTTTGGATAGTAGACAATTTTGTTGGTGTTTTAGATATACCTTTTATTTTTTAGTGATTATTTTCAGGTTTATTGTTTATAACTTAATCTTATCATTGTTTACCTTCAAGTAATATTATACCACTTCACCTATCATTTAAGAACCTACAGTCAGGGGCGCCTGGGTGGCTCAGTAGGTTAAAGCCTCTGCCTTCGGCTCAGGTCATGATCTCGGGGTCCTGGGATCGAGCCTCGCATCGGTCTCTCTGCTCAGCGGGGAGCCTGCTCCCTCCTCTCTCTCTGCCTGCCTCTCTGCCTACTTGTGATCTCTCTGTCAAATAAATAAGTAAAGTCTTAAAAAAAAAAAAAAAGAACCTACAATCATATTCCTCATTTTCTTTCTCCTGGCTTTTATGCTCTTTTTGTCATATATTTTATTTGTACATGTATTATAAAAGCCTCACAAGATCTTGTTACTATTATTATTAATAATTAAGTAGTCAATTATGTTTTAAATACATTTAAGGAATATATTTCTTTTATTCCTTATCATTGTCATATTCTGTGTTCTTCATTCCTTTGAATGGATTCATATTTCTATCTGGTCTCATTTTCTTTTTGCCTGATGAAATTTTTTTTTTAATGTTTCTTATAGTATGGTCTGTTGGTGACAAATTCTTAGCTTTTGTATGTCAAAAAATGTCTTTATTCCATCTTTGTTTTTGAAGGATATTTTTGCTAGGCGTAGAATCCTATATCTTTTTAGTATTTTTTCTTTCAGTAACTTAAAAATATTACTCTCCTGTCTTCTTACTTACATTATCTTAGATGAGAAGTACTCATCCCTATTTTTCCTTCTGTTGTATGTAACATCATTCTTCTCTGTCTTTAAAGATTGTCTTCATCACTGATTTTGAGCAATTTGGTTATAAAGTGGCTTGATGCATTCTTCCTCATGTTTCTTATGTTTAGAGTTTATTGAGTTTCTTGGATTTGTGAGTATATAATTTATCAAGTTTGGAAAAATTTTGGTCTTTGTATTTTCAAAAGTTTTTGTGCACCCCACCTTTTCAGCGATGCTAATTACATATATATTATACTACTGCAAGCTGTGCCCTCTGGCTCACTGATGCTTTTTTCCTTTCTTCTCATTGATCTTTTTTCTTTGTGTGTCTTCTTTTAGATACTTTCCATTCCTGTGCCTTCACGTTCACTAATTTTTTTCATCTGCATTGGTCTTAAATGTTATTAACTGCATTCACTATATTTTTTCGTCTCACACATAGTAATTTTCATCTCTGGAAGGCTAATTTGTGTCTATTCTTCATTTATTCCATTTCTCTACTTAACTCTTTGAACATCTAGAACACTTTTATAATAACTGGTTTTAAGGTCCTTGTCTGCTAAGTCTAACATCTTTGTCAATTCTGGGTCAGTTTCTTTCTTTTTTTTTTTTTTTCCCCAAATTTTTATTTAAATTTCAGTTAGTTGACACACAGTGTAATATTGGTTTCTGGTGTAGAATTTAGTAATTTATCACTTACATACAACACCCAGTGCTCATGACAAGTGCCCTTCTTAAACCCCATCACCCATCTAGCCCATTCCCTGTTGACCTCCCCACTCCAGTAACCCTCAGTTTGTTCTCTATAGTTAAGAGTCTGTTTTCTGGTTTGTGTCTCTCTTTCCCCCCCAAAAGGTTCATTTGTTTTGTTCTTAAATTCTACATATGACTGAAATCATATGGTATTTGTCTTTCTCTAATTGACTTATTTCACTTAGCATTATACACTCCAGCTATATCCACATTGTTGCAAATGGCAAGAGTTCACTCTTTTTTATGGCTGAGTAATATTCCATTGTATATAAATTTCAATCAATTGATTTTTTTCCTCACTGTGGGTTATGTTTTCTTGCTCCTTTTTATCCTGGTAATTTTAGTTAGATGCCAGATATTGTGAGTTTTGTTGCATGTTGAATATTTTTCTGTTCCTGTAGCACTTAATTAAGTTGCTTGGACAGAATTTGATCCTTTAGGGTCTTACTTTTAGGATTTGTTAGGTGGCACTTGAGCAGCTTTTAATATAGGGCAATTTATTTCCCAATATTGAGACAAGACCCTTCTTTATATTCTACCCAATATCTGATGAATTACGTATTTCCCAGTCTCTTTGGTGGGATGTACTATTCCAGGCCTTGGGAGAACATGGACACTGTTCACTCTACTCCTCACTGGTGGCTTTTTTTCCAGGCCTCAAGTAGTTTTCTGCATCCATGTACTGATCAGGACTCCATTGAATACCTGAGGGAGACTCACCGCAGATCTCCAGAGTGCTCTCTCTGCACTCCTTCTCTGGTACTCTACTCTACGAACTCTTCTGCATTGCTTTTCTGTAGACTCTTAGCTCTATCTCTTCAAGTCAGGGAGTCTGCCTGGCTACATCTAAGTTCATCTTCTTCCACTGTGGCCTGGGAATTCTCTTAAGGCAATAAATTGGTGTGTCGGTTTGCTAAGACTGCCATAACAAAATACCACAGACTAAGTGGCTTAAACAACAAAAAATTATTTTCTTGCAGTTCTGGAGTTTATTTTATTTTTATTTATTTATTTAGTTTTTTAGTTCTGGAGTTTAGATGTCCAAGATCAAGATGTGGGCAGGTTTGGTTTCTTGGTTTCTTCTGAGGGCTTTCTTCTTGACTTTGCAGATGGCAGCCTTCTCCCTGTTCACATTGTCTTTCTCTTTGCTATCATTCCTGTAGTCTTCTTATATAACCAATTTCCTCTTATAAGACTACTACTCAGATTGGATTGAGCCCGTCTTAACAGCCTGATTTCAACTGAATCACCTCTTTAAAGGCCTTATATCCAAATACTTTCACATCCTATAGTACTTCAACAAATGAATTCTTATTGTATTAATTTTATTATTTTTTTAATTTAACTTCAGTTTTTAACATATACTACTGGTTTCAGAGGTAGAGGTCAGGGATTCATCAGTCTTATATAACACCCAGTGTTCATTACATCACATGCCCTCCTTAATGTCTATCACCCAGTTACCCTATCCCTCCACCCCCTCCTCTCCAGCAACCTGCAGTTTGTTTCCTGTGATTAAAGGTCTCTTGTGGTTTGTCTGCCTCTCTGGTTTCGTCTTGTTTTATTTTTTGCTCTCTTCCCCTATGATCCTCTGTTTTTGACAAATGAATTTTGAAGTATCGCAGAATGTGCTTCAACAAGTGAGTTTTGGGGACACAGTTCCGCCCATAACAGTAGGATAATCATAGAGCTCAGATTGTTTTTATCATGTCTCTCAGGGATCACTGTCCTTTGTTGCCTGATGTTCAGGGTCTTAAAAACTGTCATCTCATATATTTTTTCTTTATCTATCTATCTATCATCTATCTATTTTTTTAGCAAAAGAGTAAATCTAGTCCTTATTACACCATTTTGGCTGGCAACAGAGGTCCTAAGCCCAAGTTCTTAACCAGTGTACCATACATTATTCCTCACATTGCCCTTCCACAGATATGCACAGAGATTTATGGGCTTACTCCTACTAGGAAACATTCATTAACTCATTCTAGTCTGATTTAGATCCCACTGCTATTTATTTTCATCATACCCTGTAACTTCATAGACCCTGAAGTTGATTATATTTGCTTACTTATGTTTCTTTACTAAATCATAAGTTCCATGAAGTCAAGGATTGTGCCCCAGAACCTATCATAGTGCCTGATATAGTAAGAACTCAAAAATATTTGTTGAGTGAATAGATGTTTTATGTCAACCCCCACCTCTCAAATGATGTATAGTTTGGGCAATTATAAAAGATGTGGGTCTAAAAGTTGAAACATAGATTAAATGTGAGGTATTTATCTTTAATGCCTTTTCATGGGTATAAGCATTTAGATGTATAGACATCTGCTTCTTCTGTACCATGTCAGAGGAGGCTATTCTTGCCTGGTGGTCCCTGTCATAGCTACCTGGCCTTCTCTCTATTCCCTGCCCTCTCCTTCCTTATCCCTATCTAATTTTGTTATTTCTTCATCCCAATGAGATAGGTATTATTTTTGTACACCCAAAGTAGAAAAGCAGAGAGTTAGTAACTTACTAAAGAATAAAGGTAAATCCCAGAACTGATTCAACACAGTAACTAATATTATGCTTCATGGCTTATACTTGGCTTTCAGTACTCTCTAAAATTTTTAAATAAAAAATATGCCTTAAAGTCTTGATAGACTTAATTATTCTTATGAGACCTATATTATCCCAAGCCTTACTTTCAAAATACATATATCGCAAAATAAATACTCAGCATTTTACCCAGTAATTTACTCAGTTTTTTTAAATTTGGCAATTAAGTCTTCAACAGTATTTTCTGCTGTTCTCTTGCAAATATATAATTTTCTAGCCTTATTATTCATTTCCTCTTAAGACTATCTCAGAATCAAATCACTGTATATAACCTTTACAAAAACCTTATTTGGCAAAATGTTTCCCATATTCTAAATCTTCAGTTTGAAAAACTATTGTATATACACATATATATGTATATATGTGCATATACATATATATATATGTATGTATTATACACACACACATAAGTCCATACATACATACTTTCTGGAACACAGCACATTTATAATTTGGGAGGTTTAAAATTTTGAGTTTGTATTATGTTTGGGAAATTGCTGGTTGTCACTTTGTACTTGTCAGACATGGACATATTAAAGCTATAAAAGGTTTAGAAGATAAAGAAGTGATGTGAAAATAGTTTAGACAAGTAAACCAGTGTTAATCAGTCCAACTTCAGAGTGTATTATATCAAAAAATAGATATATATGTATTTGTATATAGCAGTCTAACCACATATGCAAAAAAAAAAAACATGATTTCTTTCCTAATTAATTTTAGCTCATGCTAAATATATGTTAGAGTCTGTTTTAGAAGAACCCTAAATATGTGCAAACTATTAAAGTTATGCTGTGGATAAACTTCATACAGATAACTGAGACTAGGCCTACGCAGGTCAGTACTAGGCAGTATCACAAAGGTGGCCACATTCCTATTGGCTTGTCCCCCCACCTTCACTCTCGTCTGATCCTTTTCCATCTCTTGTGGCATATGAATGACCAAGTTTCACCACCTAGTCCCAAGAGACCCTCATAATACAATAATTGCTAATTTTTAGAGCACTTACTTTAGTAGTGCTAAGCATTCTGCATATTTATACAGATGATAGAACTTTGATTTTTACAGTTGCCCTAGTGGTTAAGTACTGTCATTAATGTAATTTATAGCTGGACAAACTATAATATAGATTCATCAGCTCGCCCAAACTCAAACTTGTAGTGGGATTCAGATCTGATAGATGCATGCTTTATCCCCACTCCTCTGTCTAGATGCTTAACACCTGCCTCCTCAGATCCAAATGGCCCATCTTTTCCTCCATAATTTAGCAGTTTCCTTTCCTGACAGTGGGATAATACTGGATTATTTTAGCAAACTAATTCATGCTCATTTTTTAACCTTTTGTGTTTTCCTCTTATTATCAATAGTATCCCTCATTGGGAATTAAAATAGGTGGAAAACAACAAGGATTCTGGCTTGCTGGTGGGAGATAGGAGCAGGGCAGATTGCTCTAGGAACAAATACATAAGGGTTTATTAATCCTTTCACCGCTGAAAGTTAACTACTGTTGATCTCCTCGTGGTGTATTTCCATTATTCAGTGCCTTGCTACATGGGAATCCTTCCTTGCATCACAAACTGATCTCCACATGGAAGAAACCTCTGAAGATAAACCTGAATCCCATTGAGGACTTCTGTGTGATCTTTGGGAGACAGCATCTATTAACCAAAGTTACTCTTTCTGGATGGACTGTGTCCTTTATGAAGTGGATGAAAAATGTTTCACATTATCTGGAAAACCAACAGCTTGAAACTCAGTATCCCAGATAATTGATATGAATTTGGAGATATATATATAGATAGATAGATATCTATATCTATCTATCTATATATTTAGCTTAGTTTTTATTTTAAATTCGTGTGCCAATAAGTACATATAGAAATTTTTTGCCCAAATGTTTGTTTGTGGAACATGTCATTTTAAATACATTATGAAGACTCAGTTTTAATAAAAAGTTTAATATGAAATGACTGGCTGTGGTGTGTTCTTTTTTTTACTAGTAGCTCAAGCCTCTGAAGCAGATTCTGATAAGAATTCAGCATGTTACCAAGCATACTATAAATTCACCTTCATTTCATCACTATTTTCTCTAAAATACTATTCACTTTGACATTAGGATCTTGAAGTAAATATATAAAAAGTAATTTACTATTATTAAACATTATGGTAACTGTGCACACGTTGGTTTGGTAAGAGTAAAGTTAATTGTTTTTCACAATTGAAAAAATTACCAAGATACATTTACATTATTCTTTGAGTTATTAGTTAGTAATCCTATGCAACCTAGTAATCAAGTAACACTGACCATACGAAGTGATTTCATATTTATCTTATAGCTATATTTAGAAACTATATATGTTGGTTATTTAATATTTGCAAATTTTTTGAAATAAATCTTTCCCAAGACTTTAAAGTTTGAGGTATTTGGTCATGCATGTTATATTACATGTAAGACATTAAGTATCATTTGGGTATTAGCCTTAAACAAGTGTCACAAAAAACAACCTAGACATTTGTTTTACTCAAAACAATAGATACACAAATGCAGATCTAAAGCTAAATGTTTTTCATAAATATTGACATGTACAATTTTTAAACCATTCGTGGTAAAGAATCTGACTCCATTTTTTGATGTTAGACCGCTGGTAGCTTTTAAGCACACTTTCCCTCTTCCCCTCCTGCCGAATCTGGTCAAGCTGCTAAGAAAGCCCAAATGCTCCCTCCTTTGGCACTGACACAAAGTTCAAACCATATGACCCCCTCTCTACATGCAGGAACCCACCCCCTGACCCACCGTAAAAACCCCAAGCCCTTCTTCTTCTCCAGTTCTCTTAATCCATTTTCAGAACAGCCCAAGAGGCCTGCCCAGCTCTTCCCAGAAAGCCTCATTATGTAAGTATTAAACCTTTTCATACCCTCTCAGTGTGTTTATGGCATCACTAGACTTGACATCGAACACAAATTTTGGGTGAGAATCCTTCCTGTTTTTTAAGGTGGACCCAACCATATTGTTTTGCAACCTATTTTACTACTCTGAACTGTGTTTTCCCTATCTAGAGATAATAGAGATAATAATCTCCAACTCACAGGTTGTTAAAATGATATAGTAAACGTAGAACACCTACCACACGGAAGTAGGGGGTGGGGTGAGGGAATTAGGTGCAGTGGTCGAAAGCTACAAACTTCTAGTTATAACTTAAGTCCTGGGGATGTAGTGTACCACACGATGACTGTATGTTAATACTGTATTGTATACTTGTCAGTTACTAAGGGAATAGATCTTAAAAGTTCTCATTACAAAGGAAAAAAGTTGCTTATGTGATGAATGTTAACTAATCGTATTGTGGTAATCATTCTGTAGTAACTACATGTATCAAATAATTGTTATACAACTTAAACTTAGAAATGTTAAATGTCAATTATATCTCAATAAAACTGGGGAAAGAAAGAATACCTGCCAGATAAATGGAAGGCAATAAGACCATTAACTATTTAAATGGCAATCACATAAAAATGCTTTATATTTAGGTATGGTACCTTTCTTTTTCCTCTTTAGTTTTGCATGTCTTTCCTCCCCCTCTCCTCCTTTCTGTCCATATGATTGCCATCCCACACACATACCATGCATACCCACACAGCTAACTCTTGTTAAGTAGTATGTATATTTCCTTATATTTTCCCATGCTTATAGTATTTGGTACAGACTTACATACACATACACACACACACACACACTCCCAAACACAGTTTTAAAATTTGTTTTATAAAAATGAAGTCCTATTATACATGCTATTTTGCCTCTCATTTCATCACTCAACAATACCTTGTGGAAATGTTCAAGGTCAAGAATAGCTCTAATACATTTCTTAAATGGGTCTACAATATACCATGGTGTGAATATGTAGTAATTTATGCAGACATTTTCTTGTTTATAGTTATTTACTTTTGCTTCTAGATTATCATTACCTCAAAAATAAACCCTATACCTTTTGGCTACCACTTTCTAACCACCACCCTCTCCCATATCCCCAGGTCTAAGGAACCACTTATCTATTTTCTGTCTTGATAAATTTGCCTATTCTCATTATTTCATATGAGTGGAATCCTATAATATGTGATCTTTAATGATTGGCTTATTTCACTTAACATGTCTTCAACAAATATTGTAGCATTTGTCAGTACTTTATTCTTTTTTAAAACGGCCAAAAATATTCCATTGTATGGATATACCACATTTTGTTTATCCATTCTATTTGTTTATTCTTTCATTGATAGACATTTAGGTTATTTTCAGTTTTGACTATTATAAATAATGATGCTATAAAATTAGCGTATACATTTTTTGCGAGAACATGTATTTTCATATCTCTTGGACCTTTACATAGGAGTGGAATTCCTGGGTCATATCACAACTGTATTTAACCATATAAGGAGTTGCCAGATTGTTTTCCAAAGTGGCTACACCATTTTACATTTCATCCAGCAGTGTATGAGAATTCTGATGTCTCCTCATGAATGCTTATTGTTTTCTGTTTTTGTTTGTTTGCTTGATTTTGTTGTATTATAGCAACCCTATTGGGTGAAGTGATATCTCATTGTACCTTTGATTTGTATTTCCTTTTGCATCTTTTCATGTGCTTTTTGGCTATTTGTATATATTTTTTGCAGATATGTCCATTCAGATCTTTTGCCAATTTTTAAAGTGAGGTTGTCTTTTTATTATTGAGTTTAAGAGTTATTTATATATTCTAGATAAAAGTCCTTTATCAGAGTACGATTTGCAGATTCTTCTTTTCACTTCTTGATGATGCACTTTGAAGCAAAGAAGTTTTCAATTTTGATGAAGTCCATTATCTCTGTTTTTTTTTTTTGTCTTTTGTTGCTTATGCTTTTGGTGTCATTTTTAAAAATCCCTTCTCAAATCTGAGGTTATGCAGATTCACCCCTATGTTTTCTTCTAAGAGGTTTAATTTTTAGATTTAGGTCTTTGATTTATTTTGAGTTAATTTTTGCATATGATGTGAAGGAAAGGCCCAATTTCATTCTTCTATATGAGGCTATCCAGTTGTCCCAACACTATTTGCTGAAGAGGCTGTCTTATAATTTTCACACTGGAGAACAAGTCCCTGGAACTCTTTATGTTGTCATCCTAGAGGTGGGACACGTGGTATTGCTTTTGAGTTGGTTGTTGTGATGTGTGCTGTGATGGTTGTTATTAATATGGAAAGATGACTACTGGATACCTCATCATAAAAAGCTTCCTAAAAACAACAAAATAACTCATTTGGTTTTTACTTAAAGAAGGATCTCCCCTGAAGTTTACATGTACTTTTCATTCAACACATGCCTTCTTTCAATAGCTGCTTCCCAAAACACAGATTTCCTGCATTCACTTAATTTTCTCTGACTCATATAGTCATTCAAAAAAAGACAAAGAAGGATTTTAAGTAGATGTGCCAGTAGCTGTTATATAGAATTGGTAATAGACTTAGTATGTCTTGAAGATAGTTTAAGTCCATCTTGTAATATTGCTGTAGCCAGGTATTACTGGTCCCCCCCCCACCCCCCGAGGATTCTACTCCCTCTACCCCTTTCATTCCAGTTACCTAGGGGGAAATTAAAAGTCTTTTTACCTCAGCTGGCTCTTCAAAGCAGAAACATCAATGCTGAATCTGTCATTTTGACCTGAAATCCTAGGGAGAAAGAAACTTATTTCCTGTGTTTACAGGAAATGAGATTGTACTTGGATGAAAGTTATCATCATAGAGGATGACTCATGTGAGCTTTGGAGTCAGTGGGCTCAGGTATAAGATCCGATTTGGAGATATCACTTATTTGGTCCACAGTTTGTACTTTCCCTTCTCTTTTTGTATTACTGGCAGTTGATTGGATAGGAAACATATATGCTCCATTTTTAGAGAACTACAAACACACACACAGACACATACTTTAAGTAGGAAATCATCACTGGACATGTGTATAATCCCAAGAAGACATAAGTAAAAATCTAGATCTATACCCTTCCCTTCCCTTCCCTTCCTATCCTTTCCCTTCCTTTTCCTTCTTCTTTTTTTCTTTCCTTTTATTTTTCTCATGCCAAGACTACCTTGAAGATAAGAGGCTCTGAAGATAAGTCTACTTATACTATTGACCATCTATTTCATAATCAATTTCTTTATCTTCTATTTGCTTTAAACAGGTTTATAAGTTACTCTATTTTTTTCAAAACTCACAGCTGAATCTATGCCTTGATCAAGCCCTATTATGGATTGATTTCTTTTTTTATTGTGCTTTGGCTCTGTTCCTCAATTTCTTCTGCTATTGTTTCAGAATTTTTATTGTCCCACTTGACAGAAGAAAAAAATCAAACTACTTTTAGATCACAGAGAATTGATGCCCTTATATAACCAAAAAGGAAAAGGGTATATTTGGGTATAACTGGTCCTAAACAGGTGTATTTCTCCTTCTGTCTTTATTTCTTGCTTCTCTTGAAAGAGTTGACTTCCTTTACTCCTGTTGCTACCTTTACATGAGGCCGATTCTGTGGTTCTCAACTGGGGGATATTTAGCAGAATCTAATAATATAGTGCAGTATAATGTAATATATAATATAATGTAATATTTAGAGATATTTTTGGATGCCATACTATGGGAGAAGGGTACTACTGGCATCTAGTTGGCAGAAGTCAGGAATGCCACTAAACATCCTACAATGAACAAGACAGCCTCCACAACAAGAAGTTTTCTGACCCAAAATGTCAAGACTGATGAGGTTGAGAAATCTTGGGCTAGATTAATGTCTACTTGTAGCTCCGGGATCATAAGTTCCTAACTGTCTATGAGGAAGGAAAGAGCTCTTCCCTTCCAGTTTTAATTCTGTTGAAAATTCCTAGGGAAGACCTGGTTTGGGATACAGCCAATGCCTCCCTACCCCCCAGAGCTCTGCCCCAGGCCAATATTTGTGGCTAGGAATGGAAATACTACAATCAATACAGCATAGGTCAGTTTCTCACTTTTATACAAACTACAGCAGGCAGGGAGGTTATGATCAAAGGAAGATGGCATCTCTCATTCAGACCGCATGTTAGATGTTTAGTCACCAAAAGAAAAGAGCTACTTTATGCAGAAGTAAGCAAAATATCAGGGAAGATAAAATAATACCTTACATCCACACTCTCATTTTAAAATGAAGATATGATTTTATTCACTTAGAATTTTTCAAATTCTATACATTTATATAATTAACAATATTCTGTTCTTATGCCTAAAATTCTTCAATGAGAAGAGACTAAAGTAAAAATAGCTCTTCAAAAAACATGAATTAGAGATTACAAGTGTAAATAAACCATTAGTCCAGCACATATAATTACATAGGAAGTCAATCATAATTTTATTGGCTAAGAAATAGCACAAGACTGTGAAATTGGAGTCATTAGTGCACTTGTCTATATTGAAAATACAACCTTTAGATTAGGTTTGATTAAGCCCAGTGTATAAAGTATATTCCTATGCTGAAATAGGCATTGAGATTCCATCAAAGTACACTGATGTGAAGAATATATTGAATGACAAAGCTGTGATTCATTTACAAATATGTTCAAATTCACGATCATCTTACATGAATGGAGTATTGAGGGACTGCTACACCTAATTTCTCTAAAGACCAGTAGTCTTGCTGTTTCATAAAGATTTGAAATTTAAGAATAATGAAATTAATCTACTGTATGGAGATAATGAGATCTTATAAACCAAGTTAGCCCCTAAAAAATGGCAGCTAGGCACCTTTAATTTAAATGTAAGGGATGATGTCTATAACTGATCTTGTAATTAATAATCAGTCTGTTCCTGGACTCCACCACCATGTTATATTTTTACCCCCTTTAGCAGTGTACTACTTTATTCTGGCAACCTGTGATAGAGAATGGATGATTGTCCATTTGAAAAGCAACTAATTTCTTCATTATGTCTCAAATGGAACTTGCACAATTACACAGTATCTGAAAAACATTTTCACAGCTAAAGCAGTAGTATTGTGCCCATTTATTTCCTTCTCTACAGATATTTTGCAAAGGATTTAATTTGCTGTTTTATTTTATTTTGCTTTTTTTAAAGATAAGATTAAGCCCTATTCTCTTTCTCTTCTGAAAATAAAAGGGACAAATAGTGGATTTCTTACAATTGCAGAATGACTAGAGCCACCTGGTAGGTATAGTATGACTTCACAATTTTCTGTCCATAACACCATCATTCATCAGGTCCCTGAAGCTTAAGCTTTTGACATACTCTTTTATTTCTGTCATCTGGCAGATGTACTTCATTTGGACATCTAGAATCATGACATTTAACAACCAGATCTTAATAATATCTCAATCAACCTTTCTCATATGAGAAAAGAGAAGCTCAAAGGAGTATAGTGACTCCTAGTTGCTTGCCCTCTGTATTTTGTAAAAATTAATAAAAGGAAACCTCATTTAAGAGGAAGTCTGGAGGCTTACCTTGCAGATAGATAGTGCTTTAGCTAACTGTTCCAGTAGGAGGAAGAAAAGATTTCTCTTCTCAACAAGGCAACAGCCCAGCCAATGAGAGACTCTATAACTCACCCAGTGAAAAGCCACTATCCTTTGCACTCCCAGTCTAGTCTACTTCAATGGCCTTTTTGTTTATAACAGTCTTCCCAACTTCCCCTTTTCCTCTATAAATGAGTTTTCCTTTCCTTTATTCTCCAGACTGTCCTATGGCTTTGCTGTAGCTTGCTTGTCCCAGAGTGTAATTCTCTGCTATTCCTGAATAAATCTTTTTTTTTTCTGGTAAAATACTGGCAGTTTTATTTTTAAGGTTAACAGTTTCATCACTCCTTTCATACTCTCATTAACAGAAAATCAGGTCTTTGTCACATCATCCCTGAATTTTAGCAGCATCCCCCCTTAATATTTTACTCCCTTACAGGCTCTCTGCCCATAGTCTCCAAACCATAACTTTCTGACTCATTTCATCCTGGCAAAGTTTTCTTTGGGTCACATTAAAATGAGAAAATTAGGGACAATGCACTGTAGTTTTCATACAGCCAAACTGAATTCAGTTTATGAATTGTTTAGAAACAGGGTCTTTGGGGCGCCTGGGTGGCTCAGTGGGTTAAAGCCTCTGCCTTCGGCTCGGGTCATGGTCTCAGGGTCCTGGGATCGAGCCCCGCGTCAGGCTCTCTACTCAGCGGGGAGCCTGCTTCCCCCTCTCTCTCTGCCTGCCTCTCTGCCTGCTTGTGGTCCCTCTCTCTCTGTCAAATAAAAAAAAAAAAAAAAAAGAAAGAAAGAAAGAAACAGTGTCTTTGTTAAAGTCATAAATGTGCCTCTTCTTTTATGAGGTATTGGTAATGCAATATCCTTAACTGGGTAAAATAAAGTTTAACTATCTGTAATCATTTGTTTCTTTGTCAACTGGCCTGGCCCACAGGGTGCCCGGATAGCTGATCCAACATTATCCTAGATGTTTCCATGAAAGTGTTTTTGATGAGATTAACGTTTAAATCCATAGACCGAGCTAAGCAGATTGTCCTCTTTAAAGAAAGTTGGTCCTCATTCAATCAGTTGACTGCCTAGATAGAACAACAAAACTAAGAGAAGAACTCCTGCTGCTGACTGTCTCCAAATGGGGATATTGGCTTTTTTCATGCCTTTGTATTCAAACTGAAACATTGGGTCTTCCTAGGTCTCCAACTTGCCAACTGCAGATTCGGACTTGTCAGCTTCCATAATGTATGAGCCAGTTCCTTATAATAACTCACACTCTCTCTCTCTGTCTCTCTCTTTCTCTACACACACACACACACACACACACACACACACACACACACACACACACTATTGGTTCTGCTATTGGTTCTGTTTCTCTGGAGAACCCTGACAAATGCACCATCATTTTGTCTTCTCTTATTTTTTAAAAAACTTCACTAGTTGATAAAATCCAAAAGCCTAGAATTTTTGCTCTGTTCGACTCTACTTGGTCAATCTGATTCCATTCCTTTAAGTGTATTGTTTCTGCCTTTAGCCCCTCAGGATCTAACCTTGTGCACTCGGGAGTTTTCTCTGCTGGCCAACTATATAATTTCATTCTTGTGGCCATCAGTGCCTCTACAGTATAAGTGAAGTTGAGAAGATGCTAAATAGTACAATAGAAGGAAATATTTTGATTGGTATTCCAATATATTGTCCCACTATATGATTAATTATCTTAAAAGAAGAGGTATGATCTTTTCAGGTATTCCAAACCTATCAGAAGCATAAATTAAGTGCAATTTTAAGAGATATTTAATAATAGTTACCAGTTATTAAGTCCCTTTTATGTGTGAGGCAAACTTGGTTATGATTTCCTTGCATTTTCTCATTCCTACCAATTCAGATCCAGAGGTACTATGATCTCTATTGTTCAGGAGCAGACTGGATCTTAGAAAAACTAATTTATCCATTATGATCAAGTTAGGAAATAATGGAACGAGGATAACCCAGGTCTCCTCTCAACGTCCTTGTATCCTATACCACTGCTTCTCAAACTTTAGTGTACATTAGAATCACCTGGGGATCTCGTCAATGTGCAGATTCTGAGTCAGTGGGTTTGAATGGGGTCTGGGGGTCTGTGTTGCTAACAAGCTCAGAGGGGATGTTGATGCTACCAGCCCAAAGACTACATTTTTAATTGTCAAGGTTATATCATTACTGGAAAGGTGCACACTGTGAGAATGTATGACATGATCTAGATAAGAGCCTCTGTTTACTTGAGCCTTAGAGTCACACTTTGGTCTGGCTCTATCACTTACAGTTCTGAGAACTTAGGAAAATTACCTAATTTCCTTTACCTGTTCTATAGAAAGACTAATAATAATACCTAATTAATATCGCATTGCGTAAAATAATGTATGTAAAGAAAGGTCAGTATCTATTCAAGCCACAGGTTAAGCATAAAAAATAAAAGGGTCTTAGGAGGATATAATTGTTTTCCCAGAGTGATTGATCTTACAGCATAAGCTTCTTCCTAAATGGGAAAATCAATTTCACTGCTAGGTAATCTAAAATAGAAACATGCAACTATTAGGCGCTGACAAACCCACAGGTATTATACTAATCAAGAGAACATTCCCAACTTCTAGCTTTTTGTTTTTTAACCAGATGTAGGGTTATAGCAATGTGATCCATGAGCAACCTAAATTCAGAGAGAAATAAAAGTTATCTGGAAACATTCTTTCTGGCAACCCAATTCTGACATCTAGCTTATAAATGTAGAAATAATGTTCTTGTGTGTTTAATAATGGCTTTAGATAAACTCTTAGATCGTTAGAGGTAGAATTAAATTCTGAGCATACTGTAAAGAAGAAAAAAAGGCATTTTAGCATTTAAAATTCTGAGCTTGCTAGTTAAGTATTCTAGGCCCCAATTCCCCATCTGTGGAAAGGGGGAATTAATCTGCCAAGATCTACATTGCTGGGAAGTACAAGAATAAATTATACACAGCTGACTTTGACTACTTTCTTAAAAAAAGAAAAGTATTAAATTTTACATCAGCTTCCCCCTGGTTACCCCCAAATACTTAAAGCTTACAGTCTATCCATGAATTTAGAATACTCTGAGATAAGGCAAGCTAATGGTCATAGTTGCTAAGGTATATTACTGTAGAAAAGATTCAGAATGTGATGCATATGTGTGAATATAAATAGATATAGATACATATTTAAGTTCATATTTATGTATATGCTTGTGTGTACATGCTTATGTGGTGTGTGAATGTATAGAGTAATTAATGGAAAGACATATGAATTAAAAATCATTGGCGCTGGAAGCCAACTGCATGTGCACTACTGCTTATCTTCCTCCCTTTCTTCATGTGTTACTATTCCCCCAGCTTTGAAATTGTATTTATGTTGATGTTCATAAGATTATCAAACAATGAGATCCTTTAAAATGGGACAACTACTTGTGTGTGCTTGCTACCATGTTAGCATGTGTAATTCTTTAAGGCTGTAACTGCATATGGTGGAGAGGGGAAAACTGGACTTCCACAGTTCCTGTTTATATTTCTCTTATTGTGAAATCGTGGAGATTGAAGAAATTGTTTGTATTTTTTTCTAAAACATGATAGGGTGATCTTTTGGTAAGATCAGAAGAACAATGCTTTCTCATTTTAAGAGAAATCATCCTAGAACATGCAATTTAAATAGCTAATCAGAGCTGGTTAAATGAGGCATTTGATAATTATGCATAAAAGATTTTCTCCTCTTACTTGAAGTATTATGATTACTGATGTTAAAATTGAATTATTATTGCTTTTAAGTGGTTTATTTGAACAACCTGAGATTCTAAAATCTTTTGAAACACTTTGCATTCAAATATCATCATAAATGCATCCATTCATGCAGTAATTCACTAATTCCATAAATATTCCACAGCTAATAGGTGCCAGACACCCTCATCTGTGCAGTAGTAAGCAATAATGGTAAATAAAATACACTGGACCTGCCCTCCGTTGGCTAAAAGTCTAAGAGGAGACAGGCACCATACATAAATAATTAATAAATCTGAATTAATGCAAGCATCAGTCTCAGCATTGGCTGATGGGGAAGTTATAGAGACTGGAGACAGAGATGTCGCTGTGGAAATGAACTCAGTAGCAGAAAATCCAGCAATTTGGACTTGATTCAGGCTGGTATTCACATCCAAATTGGTCCCATTCCACAGGGGAAGTATTAGAAGCTAGAGGCTTCATGCAAAGGAATAACTGCATGTCAATTCCAGGAGAGCAGCCAATGTAAGAAGGACAGGATCCACTCTTTGCAAAAGAGGACTGGCCCATGTTGGATGCCAGACAGATTTCGATGTAAGCAGAGGAATGGAAAGCTAACACTGTCCAAGAAGTAGGATCCATTTGACTGTAAGAAGTAGGAAACTGACTCTACTAGGTTTAAACAAGGAGGAAGTGTATCCTTACTCAACTAGGAGGTCCAGAAGGAGAGAGTGGTTTAGGATCAGCTTAATCAGGCCTCCCTACCTCTGCCTTTCTGTAGACTCTTGTCTCTTGTCTTGTTGGCCTGTCCTCTGCCTGCTTTCCTCACAGCATGAAAAGGACGGCTTTTGGTTCCCATTCACTTACACAACATCCAGAGGAAGCTAGGGAATGTCTTCCAATGGTTCTGTTTTTAAGAATACGAAAACTCTTGAGGCTCCTGGGTGGCTCAGTTGGTTGAGTGTCCGAGGCCTGATTTTGGCTCAGGTCATGATCTCAGGGTCCTGGGATCCAGCCCTAGGGCCGGCTCCATGCTCAGAGGGGAGTCTGCTGGAGATTCTCTCTCTCCCTCTGCCCCTCCCCCCACTTGCCCTCTCTCTCTTTCTCTTCCTCTCTCTCAAATAAATAAATAAATCTTAAAAAAAAAAAAAAGAATAGGAAAACTCTTTTCTAGAATAACCAATTAACTTTTCCTTGTGTCTTATTTCTCCAAACTGGAGTTTATGCCCCTCTTGAACCAATTCCTGTGACAGTTTTGTTGTACAACATTTTGTCTAGGCCTGAATTCCTGAATCAATCTTAAACAAGGGGAATGAGATTACCCTTTTTTTTTTAGGACTTTATTTATTTTGCTTGAGAGAGAGAGAGAGAGAGAGAGAGCACAGAGGGACAGGGAGAAGTAGACTCCCCACTGAGCAGGGAGCCCAACTCGGGGCTCAATCCCAGAACCCTGGGGTCATGACCTGAGTCGAAGGCAGACACATAACCAACTGAGTCACGCAGGTGCCCCCAAGGGAATGAGATTACTCTTATTCCATTTAGCCTACTCCTCGGCTTATTACCAAAATTTGTTTTTATTAGTTAGCACCAGACCATTTGATTAGATCCTTCTCGTTTTTTTTTTGAAAGCGAAGAATCAGATAGGATTTCATACCCTAGTATTAGAGAGTGTCTGATAAGGAGGCAGACTCTGAGACAAAATTAGAAATGTCAAAGATTCGAGTAGGATATACCTGTAAGAGATAAACGGGAGAGGAGCAGAGAAAGGAAAGGCTTCAGCCTGCCCTGCAGATCTGAACCTGAGAAAGGAGCGGTGCAAAGAAAGGAAACTCGATCTCAGTTGGAAGGGCCTCAGGATGTAGCACAGCCCTGAGAAAGACCTGGGGCCAGGACGGAGCCCAAGAGCAAAGATGACTATTAAAATAGTCCGGCATTGGCAGAAATGGCCTGGCTGTAATCTCTCTACCAGGCTGTGAGCAGCCTGGGGAAAGCATGACCTCCCTGTGAACATCACAGTGGATCCCAGTATGTGGGGGCTGGAGGCTGCCTGCTGACCACACTTCTTGCGGCAGGTTTTCTCTTTCTAGGTGACATACTTAGCTGCTGTCTGTGTCGTCATACAGTCTTTGCTTTTTCGGCTTCTGGGAGGTATAGAAAGATTTTACCAAAACGTATTCAATGAAAATTGCTACTTCTTTTATTCTTTCACATAGAGGCAACTCGTTCTACAGAATAAGGGTTTGGGAAAATTCTAATATTGCTAATTTTAGTAAGCCGTTGCCATTACAATAAGTTTTGATAAAGTGCTTTAATATTAGGTATTTTTAAAAGGTTTATTTATTTATGTTAGAAAGAGAGAGGTGGGGGGGAGAAGGGTAAGGGAGAGGGAGAGAGAGAAACTTCAGCAGACTACCCACTGAGTGTGGAGCCCAAGGGGAGGTCTCAATCTCACAACCCTGAGATCATGACCTCAGCCGAAATCAAGAGTCAGATGCTTAACAGGCTGAGCCAGCCAAGTGCCCCTAATCTTATGTATTTTAAATATATTTCTTGTCAGTGGGTATTTTAATATTTTTTGTCAAAATTTTGGATTTATAGACTTAGATTATTCAATTTGTGGAAAATGCCTGGCGTATAACCCAAAGTCTGTCTTTATTTTTCAATTCAAATAAACGTGTAAATTCACATTTTCATGACAATCATTTCCCTTCTGAATTTTGAGATAGTCACGTGGAGAGATAAGAGATACACAGGAAGATGGGTGCATACATAAATAAATGGATCAGGCTTGTTGCTACTTTTCATTTGGATAAAATTTGGGAAAAAAACCATCACAACCTCCAGCATTTCTTATATAGTCTCTTAGTTTTGCTCGTGAAAGACATTCATAGCTCACTGGAGCAATGCATTCTTTTCTGATCTTCTGAGATGGACAATATGAAGTCATTAAATAAAAATTAAATAATCTTACCTTAGCCCAGGGTCGTCTGGGTGGCTCAGTGGGTTAAAGCCTCTGCCTTCGGCTCTGGTCATGATCTCAGGGTCCTGAGATCGAGCCCCGCATCAGGCTCTCTGCTCAGCAGGGAGCCTGCTTCCCCCTCTCTCTTTGCCTGCTTCTCTGCCTGCTTTTGATCTCTCTCTCTGTCAAACAAATAAATAAATCTTTTTAAAAAAATAATCTTACCTTAGCCCAAATTCCTAGCATTGGTAAGAATACAGAATTTTAAATTACACACACACACACACACACACACACACACACACACACGTAAATTGTCTCTTCATTTAGTGACCAGTATCTTTTACCCCTGGGCAATTAGGCATAGTAAAATTCAAGTTGCGTAAGAGAAAGACCTCTCTTTCAGAAAATGGAAGAAAGTCTACTGTAAAAGGGAAGATGAGAAAGAAAATAAGGCATGACTTCTAGAAAACAGAGACATTCTCACGTAGTTTTAGAAAGGACTATATGTAGGAGTTAAATATCTAGAAATTGGTTACTAAAAAGATTACCCATGCCAGATTAGCTCTTTAAAATTTTTCTTCTGCAGCCCCAGGCTATGAAGACTGCTGGTCCGTATGACTTATCATGCTGTTTCCCCTGTCCACTCTAAATTCCAATCACAGGGACTTGCCTAGCATTCTCCAAGCACTTAGTACGTGTTCATCCCTCTGAAGTTTTGCTCATGTTTTTTTGTACTGATAAGTTCTTCCCTCCTGCCTCTCAAACTTCTACTCATCCTTTAAGACTGACCTTAATATTACCCAATCTTTGATTAATCTATTATCTCCAAGTCACTCTTCCCTTTATCCTTCTGTAGCAGTTTATAGCTAAGTTTATTTATTTAATTATTTTTAAAAAATCTTTATTGAGGTATAACTGGCAAAATCGTAAGATATTTGAAGTGCACGATGTGATGACTTGATATATGTATACATCGTGAAAGATTCCCTTCATTGAGTTAATTAACAGCACATCCATCGCCTTACATAGTGATTACTTCCTTTTTCTTTTGATGAAGAAAGTGTAAGTTCTGTCTTAGCAAATTTCAAGTATACAACGCAATGTTATCAACTAGCCAGCATGTATATATTATATTCTCAGACCTTATTCACCTTAGAACTGAAAGTCTGTAACTTTTTACCAACCTCTCCCTATTTCCCCCACCTCCCACCCCTGGCAACTTTTCTACTATTTCTATAAGTTTGGCCTTTTTCCCCCACCCCGCAAGATTCCACATATAAGTGATACCATGCAGTAGATTTCTCTCTCTGTCAGGTTCATCCATGTTGTCACGAATGGCAGGATATCCTTCTTTTGTAAAGCTGAATAATATTCCATTACATGTCTGTCTGTCTATCTATCTACCTACCCATCCATCCATCCATCCATCCATCCATCCATTTGTGTTCACTTTTTACATTGTTTTCTTGCAGGGAAGTTTAGTCTCAGCACATGGGCCAGCTTGAGCTACTAATCCCTGGAAGTTTTTAAGATTTTCCTTATAATAAAGAAATTCTCAAAAATGTTTTCACATAATTTACATAACTCAAGAAATAAATGCCAATTCTCATTTTTCTCCTTGAACTTACAGTAATTATTTCTCTCTAAGGCCTGGTACTACCTAGATATAAAGTATCTAGGTAGTAAATGTGTTGATTTATCAACACATTTATCACCAATTATTAGGTATTGATCACCTAGTGGGCTGAATATGATCAAAATCTCAGGAGTCCTCACCATCTAGGTATGCAGATAAGAGAACCAAATCTCTCTTAATTAATGGTTAAGAGTGAGATCTCTGAAGTTAAGACATGGATTTGAATCAATCATTTTTTTTCTGTGTGACGTGGACATATCTACTAACTTTTTCTGAGTGTCAGTGGTTTGTGTTTGTTTGTTTATGTACTGTTTCATTCAGGAATAAACAAGTATTTTTTGAATATCTATTTGTGAAGTTAATGGTGAAAAAGGTAAACATCATCTCTGTTCATAAGCATTCCCCAGACCACACATTTCTACAAAGTATGAACACAGGAATAACACTAAACTATCCACCTGGGGGAACACTTAGGTGTAAGGTCATTAAAATCTGAGAAATTTAAATAGAAGTGTTATATTTTGCATTCTTGATTTATGTTTACATTACATTAGGAAAGATTTGCTCTAATTGTTATTTAACAGCTTGCTATTTATTGTTACTATTTAGAGCAAATATGACTACGAACCAACCCCCCCCAGATGTATGCCATTTAACTTTCAGGGTCCTCCTTTTAGGATAATGTAAATATCTTGCCTTTGATGGGGGTTAACTGTACAGTCATGGAAATACGATTAACAATCAGAAAAAGAAACTTTATCACAGATTTCGCAAAGTTAATTTATTCCTTTTAGCTTTCAGAAATCTTTCATAAAAGTAGATAACAAAGAATCTAATGTATAATCTTGTTGTGAGTGGGTGGTTATACATTGAGATATCTGACACCCAGTTGTTAGAAGATCAGAAAAATGCAAAGCCCAACTGAAAGGCTAATTGTGTTTGGTGTCACATGTGGCAGAGCAGTAAAAGAGGCACACTGTGTGGGAAGAACACTCTTTCTGAAGCCTGAGAGCCATTCATTTTGCAGCATGTCCAAACAAAACTTGTAGAGAAGAATAAATCCATTCCACTTTCCTTATCTTCATTCATCAACTTAATAATTCATTCATCAAAAGAGCTTTTAAAATAAATAAGAGGAAAATAATTTATTTATATACTATTTCAACCTTTCTCTGATTCTAATACAAAGAAAAAGCAAAGAGACACTTGACATTAATTGATTCAATGATTCTCAAACTTTCCTCTTACTACCTCATTTTCCCTGACTTAACTGCCTCACTGAGCTTTCAGGAGCCATTATCAACTGGGCACAAGGATCCCAGTCGTCGGAATTCAGCTTTGCCTGAAAGGAAAAAAGGGGGCGGAAAGGGGGTTGAGGTGGAAAAAGCTATCTCACCAATTCCAAATACTCCTCGGCACACTGGCTTTGAAACTCCATTGCTTTTGTGTTTCTGAGCTTTCAAGAAACCTGTGCCCGCGGATGAATCTGAAGTGTATATAAAACCTAGTTAATATGAGTGTTCTATCAGGATTTGGGATTGATTCTGAGATGATGTGTTTATAATACTTTATATTTGATATGTGAAAACATGGTTGCCTCAATAAATTTGTAAGCTTTAAAAATACCATTTTTTTCCCCATCATGAATCGTGAGTAAAACAAAGGGCTACTAGATCACAGTGCTCTTCCAGGAAAAGAAACATAGGGGATGAACAATCCTATTTGATTATAGAATAACAATGAATATGTTTTGATAGATTCTGTGTCCAACACTTTACATGTGATTAGTCTTTACTTGATATTATGAGACCAAAATAATCATTACATTTTCACAGGTAAGAAAGTAAGGCTTGGAGAAGTCAAATAGCTTATACAATCTCACATGACAATGACAATTAGTGGGATTCACACCAAAGGTCTGTGCTCTTAACTACTACCTTAAACTGTCTTTGTCTTCCCAGTTTAAAAACTCTAGACTTTTGCTAATTTTTTTTTAAAGATTTTATTTACCTGTTTATTTGAGAGAAAGAGAGAGGGAGGGAGATGAAGAGGAGGATGAGCAGAGGGAGAGGGAGAAGCAGACTCCATGCTGAGTGTGGAGCCAAATGTGGAGCTCGGTCTCACAACCCTGAGACCATGACCTGAGCTGAAATCAAGTCTGACACTCAACTGACTGAACCACCCAGGTGCCCCACTTATTTTTAATAAGCACAAACCACTTTGCATTTCCCTGAATCATTAGATCTATGGGGTGGGAGCAGTGGAGTTCTCCTAGTAAAGTCCCTTGCAAAAGGGAGAGAGTGTCAACCCCACTACTTTAGATGCCGGCCACAGCAAATGTGTCTCACCTTTAGAAACCCTGTTGTGTAGCAGAGAGGAGGAAATAGCAGTGTGGACAGATTTTACGATCTACCAGTTAAGACTCTGAGAACTAACAGTTGACCTGTGTGAATGGGTCTTTATCCTGTCTCTGTGTGAATTCACTTCACTTCCTAGAATATCTGCAAAATTAAGAAATGTATTAGCTGGGTGTTAATGTATTTTCTACCTTTAAAAAGATGTGAGTCTATGAGACATTGCATTCAGACTGCAGATCACCTTACCTTTACCCCAATTTCCATCTTAGACCATGTTATCTCCCTTCTAATGCTCAGTTCAGCCTGTATTGTTTCTTTCTTCATGAAAACATGAAGACAGAGACTCTAGACCCAACTAGAATAGTGAATATGCAAGTGTCAACGCTACTTTCAAATACAAGACTTCAAAGAAACTGTGTTCTTCCAAGTTAATCTTTGTCGAAGTCTCTTAATCCATAAAATAACATTCTAAGCAGAAACCTCAAAAACCTTGCTATTAGGAAGAAGTTTTAAGCAAGGCCTATTACATAATGCTTACTGACATTTTAATGACAAGAAGTGCCATGATATACTTTGTAAATCCAGCATTAATGTACTAATCTATTTCTTGAGTATCACTTGAGGTTTCTATGTCGGCTTTGCAGTGGTCATTGGGTAAATACTAGACCAGTTTCTTAGTAGTGTATATTTAACCTAGTTAATATGAGTGTTCTATCAGGCAAACAGGGGTTAGTCTAGTTCTACTTCTGATTTCTCACTTTATACTTTTGTGCAAACGGTGCATGCTGCAGATTATTTGTATTCACTACTATTTTCCCTCAAATAACAAAGACATCTTACACTTAAGGAGCTTTAATACTGTTGTAACTTGAAAGTCCTTTGATAAAAATATTGCAAAAAAAGAAATAATTCAAATGTGTTTTCTTGGTGCCCTCCAGAACCCACAGCACCCAACATAAGATCGATATTCCCAGATTGTTTTATGGCTCCATATACAACCAACTCAACCATTCTTTTTTTTTTTTTTTTTTTTTTTGAACAACTCAACCATTCTTGATTGACATGGTGAGTCAGTTCGGTGAAACAACCTGTCAGTTTCATCTTATGTAACAGTCCAGCCAATTTAACTGAATTGCCAGGGAGTTTGAAACAAACAAGAAATCAACTCAAGCAAAGCAATTAAAGTGATTTTACCTGTAGGTATAGTCTGAGTGATTGATAATGACGTTCCATAAGTTGGTATGTTTTATCCCCACGAAAATTATGTTTTCCTTATTACAACATATTCCCATTGCTTTACTATGTTTTTACCTGTATATTCTTCTAAAATTAAGTTTACATGGAAATATCCTGAATTTTTAAAAAAGTATAAAATGAATAATTTCTAGATTTATCTGTATAATCTATTGAGAAGAGCTTTAAGTTGGCAGTGAAAAATAAAATTAACACATGGCACTTTAACAACTGTAGCTAATCAAAAACGGTATGAAAAATATTAATCTTAAAAAGCAATTTTTAAAAATATAGAGTACAAAACATTTACTGAAAGCTATGCCCATTCAATGACAATAACAATTCTGGTGAAAGCCATCTTTTTTATTTCTTTTTGTATGAATTATTTCATAGAAATATTTGCGCTTCCATGATTGTATGGGCATTACAATTGCTTATTCACTCGTCAGAATGCTGAGCCTTGCACGTTGTCATTTAAGATCCAAATGATTGTTTGATCCAGCACATTGAAAAATGCCATTGGTATTTTGAAGGGGGGGAAATCAGAGGGGGAGACAAACCATGAAAGACTATGGACTCCGGGAAACAAACTGAGGGTTTCAGAGGGGAGGGGGAGAGGGGATGGGTTAGCCCGGGTATGGGTATTAAGGAGGGCACTGATTGCATGGAGCCCTGGGTGTTATAGGCAAACAATGAACACTACATCAAAAACTAATGATGGGGGTGCCTGGGTGGCTCAGTGGGTTGAAGCCTCTGCCTTCGGCTCAGGTCATGATCTCAGGGTCCTGGGATCGAGCCCCGCATCGGGCTCTCTGCTCCGCGGGGAGCCTGCTTCCCCCTCTCTCTCTGCCTGCCTCTCTGCCTGCTTGTGATCTCTCTCTCTGTCAAATAAATAAATAAAATCTTAAAAAAAAAAAAAAACTAATGATGTACTGTATGGTGACTAACATAACATAATAAAATAAAAAATAAATAAAAATTAAAAAATTAAAAAAAAATAAAATTCGAATGAATACACTTAGGTATATCCACTTCCAACTGAAATAGAGTAACTAAGAACAAAATTTCCACTGAAACTGAAAAAAACAAATGGACAAAACATATGGAGTAAAAGTTATCCAGACACTAGCCTCAGGTAATATAGGGGGGAAATGATATGCACCCTATGACTTCCCTAGCTTACTGCCTTGAGAGTTTCCAGGTCACAGAATATGGAGGCAGAATCCAGCCAGAGTCTGACCATCTCCCTGAGTTGAAGAGACAGAGCTGAGGGTTTGAGGACAAAAAACGCTAGAGTTTGCCTCTACAAGGTACTGGAGAGGAGAGAGTTGCACAGAATGGGAACTCCAGAGATGAGAGCAGGACTCGTCATGTCTTTAGCATAGTGTCAATGAGTGCATGGCGTGAGGAAACTAGCCAAGGCCAGGGAAAGAACCATCTGAATGAAGTAAAGGTGACAGTGCCTGGCAGTGACACGGGGCTGAAAATAGTCCCTTCCCCATGATTCACAGGGCATCAGGTGGAGTTCGCTGAAGTATCTTTATCAATAATAGGAAATAGCTAGTTTTAAACACTTTTCTTGTCTTGCCTAACAAATCTTAAAAGCAAGTTCAAAGAGTATCCAAGTAAATTAACTGTGACTCATAACAAAGCTCAAGAATATATATGATGATACAAAAGTATCCAGCATCTAACAAAGTAAAATTCATAATGCCTGGTATTCAATAAAAAAAAAATCAGTAATTCTGCCAACTAGGCAAAATAGAAGAAAAATATGACTCATGATGAAGGGTAAAAAAATCAATCAATTGAAAGCCAGAGTTGAAACAGATGTCAGAATTAGCAAATAAAAATATTAAAATAGTTATCATAACTCTATATGTTCGAACATTAAGTATAGACATGGAAGATACAAAAAGACAAAAATTGCATTTCTATAAATGCAAACTAAAATGTTTGAAATGAATAATACACTGGATGAGATTAATGACAAATGCAACATAGTGGATATAAAATTAGCAAGCATGAAGATTTGGGAACAGATACTATGAAGATGAAACACAGAGATAAAGGACTTTAAAAAAAAAATGAACAGAGAATCTATGAGATACAGAACAACAAAATCTGGAACTTGAAAAGTGGCTAATGTACTTGTAGTCCAAGTGGCCAAAGGAAGGGAACAGAAACAGAAAAAAAATATCCAGTGAAAGAAAGGCTGAAAGATTTTTAAACTCGATGAAATCTATGAATCCACAGATCCAAGGATCTCAATGAATCCCAAGCCCCAGAAATAAGAAGTCAACTATAAGTCTCATCTTGATCCACTTGTTAAAAACTAGTTATAAAGAGAAAATTCTTAAAATCATGTATATGATGAACTAATATCCAGAACATATAAAAACCTCTCCAAACTCAATAAAAATAACTCATTTTTTAAAAATGAGCAAAAAATTTGAATAGACCAAAAAAGATATACTACTATGGCAAATAAGCAAAAGAAACCATACACCACACCATCCACCATTAAAGAAATGCAAATTAAAAAATTAAAACTACAACGAAATACCACCACTCTGCTACTGGAATGGCTAAAATTAAAAGCTGTGAACATCCCAAGTGTTGACAGGGATGTGAAGGAACTGAATCTCTCATTTATTGCCAATGAGAATTAAAAAAAAAAAAAAGAAGATGAAAAGAATATAATATAGCCACTTTGGAAAAAAGTTAGGCAGTTTCTTAAAAAGTTGCATATACCTCTATGATCCAGCCATTCTGCAGCTAGATATGTACTCAAGAGAACTAAAAGTCTGTGTCCATAAAAATACTTGTACAGGGCCGTTCAAAGAAGATTTAAGATTAATTGCCAAAATCTGAACACATCAAATGCCCATAAGCATGTGAATGGATCAGCAAATGGTTATATTTTATACATGTATATAGTATAATTAGTTTATGCAAGATTTATATAATGGAATACTGTTTACAATAAAAATGAACTATCGATATATTCTACAGTATGAATTAATCTCCTAATAATTTTGCTGAATGAATGAAGCACGTAAAAATAGAGTACTCAATATAATTCTATCAAATTCTAGGATATACAAACCAATCCCTAGTGATAGATTAATCTGTATTCTGTAGTGACAAACTAATTCAGGTAGAGAGTTTATGGGAGGAATCAGGAGAGGCCAGAGAGAGGATTTATAAAAAGGTACAAGGAAATCTTTGTGAGTGATGAAAATGTTCATTACCTTGATCATATTAATTTTGCATGGGTGTATACATATGTCAAAACTCATCAAATTATACATGTTAAATATATGGTGTTTGTTGTTTGTTAGTTTTACATCAATAAAGCAGTCTAAAAAAATAAGTACACTTAAGAAAGCATAACTTATTCTGTCCCTTGCCACCCCTGTTAACTTGGAGGGTGCTGCCTTGAAAGGTGAAGTGCATTTCACAGTGGCAAAATGTAAAAAATACATGTATTTTCCATTGACATTACTATTATCTTAATTCTATGATACAAATGATTGACTAAATATCTTTGCATAGAAATATTTTAATCATTTTGGAAACCCTCTTTATTTATTTATTTTTTATTTTTATCTAAATTCAATGAGCCAACTTTGGAAACCCTCTTTAATGGGATGTTTCTTTGGGGGCTGTTTTGCCAGTAACTAGATATGTTGTCCCTCCTCATTTCGGCCCTGGAAACCAGGACAAGAAAAACCCACTCTGTGATGACTCACCAATAGACATTTCATTGTGCAACTAACTCTCCAGCACTGAAATCATTTAATCCATGCTCTTACCAAAGAATTATTCTTAAATTGTGGAAGTTTAAAAGTTTTTGTGGAGAGATGCCTGGGTGGTATAGCCAGTTAAGTGCCCAACTCTTGGTTTCAGCTCAGGTTGCGATCTCAGGGTTATGAGATGGAGCCCCTCTTCCATCTCCGCACTCAGTGGGGAGTTTGCTTGAGAGTCTCTACCTCTCCCTCTGCTCCTCCCCCAACTCATGTGCTCACTCTCTCTCTAAATTAAGTAAGTAAAATCTTTAGGGGCACCTGGGTGGCTTAGTCAGTTAAGTGGCTGCCTTTGGCTCAGGTCATGATCCCAGGGTCCTGACACTGGGCTTCCTGCTCAGCAGGGAGTCTACTTCTCCCTCTCCCTCTACCCGTCCCCCTGCTGTGCGTGCGCAGGCTCTCTCTCAAATAAATAAATAAATAAATAAATAAATAAATAAATAAATAAATAAATAAATATTTTATAAATAAATAAATACATAAATATATAAAATCTTTAAGTTAAAAAAACTTTTTGTGGAAAAATATTTTTCTCATTAAAAAAGCAATCCATCCTTCCTAGAAAAAATTTTAGAAAATATCAAAAAATGAACACTTATGTATGCATATAGTTACAACTACTATTAATATTTGGCATAATCTACCTGCGTTGTTTAATGAAAAATCCTATTTACATGTTATAATAATACTATATAAAATCATGCATCCTGTTTTTTTCTACTTGATATTAAAAGAGACATTTTTGTACTAAACATTCATTTTAATGTCATCATAAATTCAGTCATTTAGACTTACCATTGTTTATCACCCATCTGTTGTTACACATTTACATAGTTTTTAAATGGCTTACTATTATAAATAATATTGCAGCATTCACCTTTTACATAAAACCGTTTTCTTGGAGAAGTGTTTCTGGAATGGAATTATGCTTGAGGCTTGAACAACGCAGGGGTTAGGGGTGCCAACTCTGCAGGGTCAAAAATCCATGTATAACTTTCTACTCCCCTGAAACTTAACTTGTCCGTGTTGTATGTGTTCTTCTGTAGGACTTCTTTCATGCTCTGGGTTTGTGTGTTTTCTCAGTGGTCCTCCACAACAGTCAGTTAAACTTGAACCAGACATTCATGAGCTAAATAATAACCACCTCTTGGTATGGCCTGGGTTGAAATGTGTAAATGTCTACCTCTCTGATTTTAATGATGGTTTCTGAGATGAAACCAAATTGAAAATTTGAGTTTGTTTAGTATGCAAAGAAAGCCTCCCCCCCATCTCTCCCTTCCTCCTTCCCTCTCTATCTCACTTTCTGTATATATATGAGAATGGCATAAAATAAAAATAGTGTCAGTATTTTTTATTTTTAAAATGTGTTTGGAATTTTCTTCCACAAAGTTCAGATTTTTTAAAAGAGAAATTAACAGGAAAATGTGCTGTTGGAAATATTTGAGAAATCATTAGTGTTGATGGGTAAGGAAGTAGGAACCACTTAGCAGAAGATCAAAGTAAGAGCAAAAGAGTAGCCAGAGGCAAATTAAAACCCTGGCTAAACAAACACATTATGGGTAATAAAGTTATATTGATATCAATGAAAAGACAAATAAAACTTAAATTGAGCACTCTTTGGTTCACTACTGTGAAATGTTTTAAAATGTTTAAAAGATGGATCATTTACTTTGAATGGCTACACTGTGGACAGGATGAAGCTAAGGAAAAAATCCAGGAACTTATTTTGTGCCGGAGTAAAGGCTTGGAATAATCTGGGTGGGAGAGACATAAAACCACTTAATATTCAATGTTCAGAATGCAGCTGGAAGCTACATAGTAAGGGGCCATTAATACTATTAGTCTTTTTTTTTTTTTTAATTTGAGTATATTGACACACAATGTTGCATTAGTTTCAGGTACAACACAGTGATTCAACAAGTCTCTATGTTATCTTATTATGCTCACCACAGTGTAGCTACCATCTGTCACCATGCAACACTGTATCATTGACTGTATTCCCTTCGCTGTACCTTTCATCCTTGTGACTTTTTCTTTCATAACTGGAAGCCTCTATCTCCCACTCCCCTCCACCCATTTTGTGCCCTCCCTACCCCTCTTCCCTCTGGCAACCATCAGTTTGTTCTCCGTATTTATGGGTCTGATTTTGCTTTTTGTTTATTCATTTGTTTTGTTGTTCAGATTTCACATATAAATGAAATCATATGGTATTTGTCTTTTCTCAGACTTATTTAACTTAGCATAATATCCTCTAGGTCCATCTATATTGTCTCACGTGGCAAGATCTCACTATTTTTTATGGCTGAGTAATATCCCGTTGTGTGTGTGTATATATATATATATATATATATATATATATATATATATATATATATCTCACATCTTTTTTTATCCATTCACCTGTCAATGGACACTTGGGTTGCTTACATCTTGGCTATTGTAAATAATGCTGCAATTAACATAAGGGTGCATATATCTTTTCAAATTAGTGTTTTCATTTTCTTTGGGCAAATACCCAGGAGTGGAATTAATGGATCATATGATATTTCTAGTTTTAATTTGTTGAGGAAACTCCACACTGGTTCCACTGGTTTCTACAGTGGTTCCACCAGTTTGCCTTCTGGCCAATAGTGCACGAAGGTCCCTTTTTCTCCACATCCTCACCAACGCTTGTTGTTTCTTGTCTTTTTGATCCTAGCCATTCTGACTGATGTGAAGTGATATCTCATTATAGTTTTTTAAAGCAGCTGAGAAAAGGACAGAAAGGATTAGCAAATGTAAGACTTGTGCCGCCCCTTCCTATCCTGAGTGCCCTGACAGACATTTTCAATTAGCTGCAGCTTTCTTTCCCATTAGGCCTCAACATGAGCTTGGAATCCTTCTTATGATAACACCATGTATGTTCAGTACCAACAGATGGACTTTAAAGCTCTTAAACATGACGTCCAAATCTGAGATACATAGATGTTTCTGTTTTTTCATTACCTGCTTATTTGATAGAACTGTTGTGAAGAGTAAATAAAACAGTTCATGTCAAAGGACATTGTCAATAAAATGGTGGGAATTATTAAATGCAAAAATGAAAGCTAAGCTGATAATTAGCCTATAGTTCTAAAAATGTGGCTAATGCAATAACAGGTGAAATTCCTTTCCCTACAGCCTAGGAGTCATTACTATATGCAGGGTTTTTTGTTGTTGTTAGAGTCATAATAGATTCAACAGTATGTATGTCTCCCATTAGACTGTGTGCTTCCTGAGGAGAGGACGTGTGTCTTTCATCCTTGTATTTCTGGCATTGATGTTCTGTCAGGAACACAGAATATATCCAATACTTGTTGAACCGAAATTAGAATAAAAATCTGGATGACTCGCTATTTCTTCAACTTTTATCACAATTTCAATTAAGGCTAGGAGTTCAGAATTTTATCTTCCAGCTACATTAGGCATTTCCCAGTCACTGTGAATTTGGATTTCATACAGTTTAGTCTGGATGGGTTTTTTGGTCCAGTTCTGTAGTGATGTTTATAAACCAACCGACAAGATATTCTTCTAAATTATGTAATAATGTGCCTACATTTCACTGGAGATGACTCCCAAAAGGAAACTATTAATCCAACCACAAACATGTTTACATTTTGGATTCAAAACCTAATATCATGATAGAATCTTTGATTTTTATCTCTGTATTTTGTATCTCTTTGATTTTCATCTCTGTGCACGACTCTGGTAGCAGTCGTGCTACCCACTGCCAACTAATTTTGAGATTCCAAAGGAAAATCTTTTCCTATGTGCCTTCTTGAGCATCGTACATTTTATTTCCTAAGAATTTAGGATTCAACTTGCTCTGCTCTGAGGGTGGGGTGTTTTAGTTTATAGAAATATTGAGACAGCAATGCATCAGCAAATTCGTATTGGGAAGAGAGATGAATATTTCAAAGCTCATATTCATACTGCCTTGGGAGGAATTTGTAATCTGGATCCCACAGCTGTTGCTAAGTGAACCAGTGGGGTCGTTTTCCTCTGGCTAAGCCAGTAGGGTGTTCCCAGTGCCTGTCTCCACTGCAAGATGCTCTCTGCATTTTTATTACTTTCTGTAACCTTAACGACTGTGTTCGCAAATGCATGATTTTTTTAAAAATCCCCTTATAAATTATGTATGTCTCCGTTGACTTGAAATCATGCTCATTCACAGGTTCTGCATTTAGGAGAAAACAAAAAGCATTTGTATGGGGCTAGAATCTTAAAATATTTTTCAAGGGAGGGAGCTAAATGGAAAAACCAATTTATCTGAATATTCTAAGGATTTCTGGAGTGATTTCATAAAATCTGGTGTGTGTGTGTGTGTGTGTGTGTGTGTGTGTGTGTGTTCATACCCATGGGTGAGTACACAACATGTTCCCAAGTGTTAAGACAGGATCCATCTTTTTTACCTACCTCTCCCTCGGTAGCATTGTGTTGCTTCAAAAACTGACTCTAAATCTCAAAGCTGTAAGGGATAATGTAAGGCTGTCAGCCAGGAGAGAGAAGAAGCATCAGATTTTAAGGGAGAGAATTTTCTAAAAGTAGACAGAAAGGGAAGGGGGCAGGCGATTGATACCAAATTTTTATATCACTGTCTACCTCAGAGCAAAACAGTGCTTTGCACATAGTAGTTTGTTAGCAAATTTTGCCAGTCTGATATTATATCCTCTGTTTTTCATTGGGGAATTCTTTGGGACTGTTTAATGATTATATTTTGGTAGAAAAGAACACATAAAGCTCTATTAACAATATATGGTTTACATAATATAAATATACCAGCCTCTGAAAACACCTGCTGCTTGTTTTCATAGAAGTTGTCTTAATGAAAAAAAGAAATCGTTTCCAAGATTTGCCCCTGATATTAATGTTCTCATTTTAAGAATTTCTCACTTCAATCTGAGAGGAGACACTGAGTCCTTTGGGCCACACTGTTCTCATCCTTGAGATGCGTGAGCCCTAAACTTGATTTCTTGTTTTTTTAAAATGCATCTTACATCATCTGTCTGTGTGAGTAATGGCACGAGAATGAACTCATGGTTAAAAATGACTTGCGATTTGGAAAGGTTGGTTTTTATAGCTTTTAAGTGCACAATACAGAGTTGATGTACATAATGAGTCATGGGGTTTTTTTTTTTTTCATTCAACAGCAATATGTTTCCTTCACTGAGTTTTGAATGGGTCTTATGAAGAGGATTTTCAAGTGGCTCCTGGGAGAGCAAGGCAGTGATTACTGACTTTACAAAAGCTACTGTGGATATATGTTGCCGTGTCACCAACATTTCTGGTGATTTAAATTCAGCACTAAATTGGCTCTGATAATGTTAACCAACAAATTGGATGCGATTCTGGTAGCACATATTCTGACGTCTTATCTAAGGGATCTCAGCTGCTTTCCTGCAGAAATAAGTTTGGAGCAGGGCTGCAATGCAGCCTTAATTACAGGGCAGATGGACCAGCTACAAATGGATGTTCTGCTGCTCGGTGTTCTGTTCCAGAGAAGGGAGCAATCAGTTCAAGCTGGTTTCGACTGATGCTTCAGATAGTGGTCTTGGAAGCAAGTCTGAAAAGAGTCACTTTTTAAAGACCGTAAATGCCTGTAATTAGGGTATGCCTTAAAAATTTACCCTAAAAAGAATACGGGCTGGAGGATGGAATAGCTTTTCGTTTCGAATTACTAGCTGGGGGGCTGTAGCACTCTGTTCTTAAGAGAGGAAGAAGCAGGTCATTAGAGGAGAAGCATCTAAATGCTGTGTGTCACAACTGAAAGGAAAATGGAGTTTCCTTGGTGCTGGAGAACGGGGTAATTAGCTGGGATAACAAGCATTGATATTTATTGTTGTGGAAGGCAAGGAGGAAACTGAAAAACAAAACTCCTGGTGTCTCCGCTCCACATCTGCCGAACTAATTTGGGGGTAATTTTATCCTTTTAATCTGCGTGATGCTCTTCCCCTTTTGCTAAAGTCCCCTGGTGTTTACCAGATGTCAGACATTTAATGAGGCCTCGGAGGTTGGGGGTGGGTTTGATTGCAGGTGTTTAGTGCCTACCAGGCCTTTAGACAAACCCACAAACTGGTGTTTCCTGGTTTGCCTTGATGTGCGCTACTTAAACTCTTCGGAAAATGTTAGTGGCCGCTCGAGCCACTAGGAGGAGCTGGAGGCTACTCCATCCACTCTGCTCAGGTTCACCCAAGACTGGCCTGGATGTAAGAGCAAAATGCTTCAAGTACTAGGGGTACCAAGGTGTTAGTATTGTTCAAGGCGGAATTAGAGCTCTCACTCCATAGAGGTACTCGAGGTTGTATAAAGTGATTAGAAATTTATGATTCCTAGCGTCTAGGATTTAAGTGCTGGCAAAATACTGATTTTCTGTTTCTTCAACTTCAATATAAGGATGATATTAATACCTATCCCTTAGATTTGTTGTAAGCCAAACATAAAATAATCCAGGATGAAGCATTTAGCTTGTGTCTGGTAGAGTGTTAACACTGCTCCATAAATGGTATTTATTTTTAATATTATTATGTGATCCCTCGTGTGTTCACTTCACCTTAGGAATCCTCTTCTGTGGAGCTTGGCCTCCAGTTCAGGCAGGTAGTAACTTAGGTCACCTATGCCGTAGTCATTGGTTCCCCTTCTCGAAGTAGGTTAGCCCCATTGCTTGAAGCACTGGGTCTAGGGTCATACACACCTGGGTTATGACACTTGTGACTCTGTGACCTTGGGAAGTTTATTTAACTTTGTTAAACCTCACTTTTAATGATCTTCATTTTTTCCCCCAGTGTTATTGAGATATAATTGACATATAATATTGTGAAATGACCACAGTAGATTAACCTTTCAATCGCTTCACATAATTACTCTTTTTAGTGATGAGAACGTTTAAGATCTACTCTCTTAGCAACTTTCAAATACATAATAGTGTTGTTAACTCTAGGCACCATGCTGAAACTAAATCCCCCAAACTTATACATCTTATACCTGAAAGTTGGTATCCTTTGAGCATCTTCCCCATTTCCCCATCCCCCATCCCCTGAGAAACACCATTCTACTCTCTATTTCTATGAGTTAGGCTCTTTTGGATTTGACATATAAGCAATCATGCAGTATTTATGTTTCTCTGTCTGACTTATCTCACTTAATACTCTCAGGGGCCATTCATGTTCATGCAAATGGCAGGATTTCCTTCTTTCTCATGGCTGGATAATATTCCAATGTTCCATGGACTATTATTCATATATATGTATAATAGAATATTATATATAATATATAATGGGATATTATATATTATATAAGGGATATTATATATAAGGGAATATTTCATATATATATATATATATATATATATATATATATATATATATAATATATGTCTTATGGCATCCTTTTTCTATCCATGCATTCACAGATGGACACTTAGGTGGGTTCCATACCTTGGCTATTGTGAACAGTGCTGCAGTAACCACAATTTTATGATTTTTATTTCAATTAAACTTACTTTGTTTTGGTTTCCCTAATTTCATTGAATTGTCTTTCTGTATCTTCTTATAGCTCATTAGGCTTCCTTAAAACAACTACTTTGAATTCTTTATCAGATAAATTACAGATCTCCATGTCTTTGGGATTGGTCACTGGAAAATTATTGTGATCCTATAGTCAAGCTTCCTTGATTTTTCACGTTCCTGGAAGTCTTTTTTTTTTTTTTTTTTTTAAGATTTTATTTATTTATTTGACAGAGAGATCACAAGTAGGCAGAGAGGCAGGCAGAGAGAGGGAGAAGCAGGCTCCCTGCTGAGCAGAGACCCTGATGCGGGGCTTGATCCCAGGACCCTGAGATGATGACCTGAGCCGAAGGCAGAGGCTTTAACCCACTGAGCCACCCAGGCGCCCCACGTTCCTGGAAGTCTTGCAGTGCTGTCTTTGTATTTGAAGTAGCGGTCACCTCCTCCAGTCTTTACTGATGAATCTCAGGAGAAAAATATCTTCTATTAGCCCTGCTAGGGATTCTGAGGCTTTCTCAAACCTTTTACGGATACCTCCACACTTCTTGCTCCCTCTTGCATGCCTTCTCTGGATCCTGCACAGCACGGGGGTGAATGCTGCCAGCCTCCCTCTTGCTTTCCCAAGGGGTGTGCTAAATGCTCAGGTTTGTGTTGTCTCCCAGGCCTGCAGAATCAGAGCGGCTTTCTGAGTGTGCTTACTAGCTGTCTGCAGCAGCTGGCTCTTGCCCTGGTTGGGAGCACATGCAGGGAGCCTGCATGGGGTGGGTGTGTGTGAGTGAGGCTTTTGGGGTTCTGGAGGCACCTCATAGGCCCGTTGGGGGGATCTGAAGGCGATCCAGTGGTTTGTGGGCAGACCTCCCGAATGGAGTCTGTAATGTGGTAGTAGGATCTGTACCCCATTGATTCTTTCATTCCAAGCCCGGCTGCCACTCTCCCAGCCCGTTCACTGCGCCCCACCCCTACCCCCATCCTGCAGTTCATGACTGAGTACTGGGAATGGGGCAGGAGACTAATGGACCTCTTTGACAGTCTCTTGCCCCAAGACAGTCCCTGCTCAGAGGGGAACAGCTGAGGTAGCCAGGTGTTTCCTCACACACTCTTACTTTTCCTCAAAGGCAAAATCAGAGGTCTGAGAAGCACTCTCTTGGCCCTAAACTGTATGGCCCTGGGGGCGGGGTGATTTGAGAGGGTCCAACAATTCCTTCTGACGCCCGTGTGTCCCGTCTCAGGTTATGTCGCTCCACTGGTGTGCTGGAACTTCTCTGCTAGACTTCCGCAAAGGCTTTTTTGTCTGTGGGTGACTGTCTAAGACAGCGTTTTCCAGGGGCTCCCAGACATGGAGTGGAGGTGGTTCTTGGGCCACTTCCAGGGCCACAGCTGGGATGGAAGTCTGTATGGCTATTACCAGATGGAGGGATAGGCAAGATGCTACCTGGTCACTTGGTGGGTGGTGCTGGATCCCACAGATCCTCAAAGGGACTTTTGTCCGTGGGTGGATGCCAGATTGTTGTTGTTGAGGAGGGATACCATGAGGGATATCTTATGTGGCCATCTTGCTGATATCAGTCTCACAATCTTTAAATGAATGAAACAATAATAATTTAATCACATAGTTGTTACTAGGATTACAGATGAGATAATTCATGCAACTGTACTTAGCATGGTCTCTAGTGCATGGTCAGGACTAAATACATATTTGGTACTATTATTATTCCTTAGTCTCAATGCTTTTTTTTTTTTTTAATTTCTATGCTTTTTTTACTATGTTTTATTTTCAATGTTGTTTACTAAACAAATTTTGGGCATCATTGGTCATAGGAGATTTTTTCTTTTCTTTTCTTTTTTCTCTTCTTTTCTCTTCTTTTCTTTTCTTTTCTTTTCTCTTAGAGAGAGAGAGAGTGGGAGGGGAAGGGCAGAGGGAGACAGAGAGAGAAAAATCTCAAGCAGGCTCCACACCCAGGTTGGGGCCTGACACAGGGCTCAATCTCATGACCTGAGATCATGACCTAAGCCAAAATCAAGAGTTGGACACTCAACCGACCGAGCCACCCAGGGGCCCCAGAGTTTGTTTTGTTTTGTTTTGACAAGATCTTCGTATTTCCTCTGAACTCATACTCCACCTACTTACAACTTTGAGTCTGATGATAAAGCTACCTCCGTCATTTTAAGATTATGGAAATTTGGTTCAGGATGTATGGTCATCATTCTCTTAATCTTAGATGTCTCATTCTTTTAGCTAAGTATACATGGATTTGAATATGGGCTAGATGTGATATTTTGAGAAAGAGCTTCTTTTAACATGAATTTTCTTATCCTTAAAATGGGAATAAAAATATCTAACTCATGGTATTGTATTTTAAGATATGCTTGCAGGGGTGCCTGGGTGGCTCAGTCAGTTAAGGTCTGCTTTCAGTTCAGGTCATGATCCTGGGGTCCTGGGATTGTGTCCCATGCTGGGCTCCCTGCTCGGAGGGGGATCTGCTTCTCCTGCTCCCTCTTCCCTCTCCCCCTTGTGCACTCTCTTAATCAAATAAATAAATAAAATCTTTAAAAAAATAAAAAAATAAAAGTAAAATAAGCCTACAGATAAAGCACAGTGCTTGGCGTATGGTAGAGTCTTAAGAAATGAGCCCGACTGCTGGGGGAACGAAGGTGGAAAGGTGGGGAGGAAAGAGGGGATCAGATAATCCAATGTAGCTTGGCTCTAGGATGGAACTTAACTCACTAAAGGATAGACTACAAATTTTCACATAAATATATCCCCCTTTCTCTCTTCCTTTAGCATAGACCCTTTGCCCATTCTTATTTCTCGTTCTCTATGCCACTAGATACAACTCCAAATCAACCAGGTATTATGTATGCAGATATAAGTTGGTGTCCTTGTATTGGTTACTGATGCTTTGGTATTTTCACTGCTGATGGAGAAGAGACAACAATGGCTAAATGCATTGATTAGATTCTGGAGAAAGTCAAGCAGGAGCATATTACCCGGCTAGGAAGGTCATCTGTGGACCCTTTATGAATGGAGGGCAAGGGCTGATGGGCAGGGCCAAACAAAGATGCCTGGGGCCTCAACATGAAACTGACTCTAAAACGACTAGAGTGCCTCGAAGAAGAAGTATCATTTAATTCAGGTTTCTGCACACATCTCCATTTGGAGTTGGCTTCTTTCATAGTTTAGCATCTGCCCAATTGAACTGCATCTTGGAGTAAAATTACAACAAACCAAAACCCTCCTTTGCCACCACTGATGGATTTCTGTTGAGAATGTTTTCAACAGGTGACAACCACTCTGAGAACAGCCAATTGACAGCTGTCTAAAGTCAGCAGTTAGAGCTGAAATTGAAAAATGCATGAGATACTGTGCTGACTGAGAACTAGTCATTTTTTCCCTGAAACTTTAAACTGTTTAGTATACCTGCTGAGGTGTTTTCTGACTAAGAAAATTCCAAAAGAAACTAAGACACCAAAGAACTAATGAAAAGGTGAATATATTTTTTGCTGACTTAAAGGACAAAAAAAGAGAAAACTTCCAATGATATTCTGAACAGGACTTTGTAATGTATCCTTGTAAGTTACTTCTATGTTTGTGCATGTAAGCAGCAAATGAGGAAAATCTACAGAAGATTCCAAATTAAGTTAGAAAAATTACATTGCGCTTGGCGTATGTGACTGAATTATCTTAAATATAATGACAGAGGCCTAAAAATGCACTTTTCTCTTTCAATGAATAATTATTGGGTAGTTTTTTTAAAATATTGGTTTACATGTGCATGAGATTATTAGTTAGTCCAACTTACCATCTGTCTAGGTGTGGCTCTGCCAGGGAGTTCATGATATCCTATTATGGAGTTAGATAAACTGTCTCTGCTTTTATTCTTCAGTTGGATAAGAAATAAACTGTTCTAGGTATCTAGTAGCAGAAATGCTGCTAATCCAGCCTGGATAAAAGGAAAGGGGAAATGAAGTAAAAATGTTAGCAACATTGTACTCCACAAAGTTCGTTTTGCATATGTCACTTTCCATAAATGTGGATTCATCATCTCTAACACAGTCTCTACATGTGATGAAAATCCTCCTGTCTTTTTTTGAGAGCTGTAATCACAGAAAGAAATTTAATTTTATTTGGTTTAATTAACCGATTACACAAATGTGTTGTGAGTACCTACATTGTGCACTTCTGTGGATTCACGGAGTGACTGGTGTGAAGAATGAAATTCCATCAGGTGAAAAGAACCTCCCCCATAAGAACGTGACATTTGAGCCACGATGTGAAAGATAAGAAACACCAAATGTGTGAAGATCTAGAGCAAAAGAAATGGCTGATGCAAAGTCCTGAAGGTGGGAGTGAACTTGCTATCTGGGTGCATTGAAAAAGAAAAAGAAGTTTCCATTAGGAATCCTTACCCACAAGCCTGGATTCAGACTATGGAATGCCCTTGTGTGGCTCCCCAAATACTACACCAAAGAATCATTTTAAAGTGGTCATGGTTGGCAGGACCCCATGCACTTAGCAGAAATGAACATAAATTTCTCTGCACAAAGAGGCTTAAAATACTGTCACCGTAAAGTTCCCCTCAATGCAAGAGGAAAAAAGCCGCCATCACTGGGAGACATCAGAAACTGGAGTCTACAGAGTCAAAGGCCCAAAGACACCAAGTGCTAGGCTGAGCAGAATCAGAACTTAAGATGAGCATATTTAATATGTTTAGAAAAATGAGAGAGAGTATTTAATCTCTTTACCAACTGACATGTATTGAACACCTTTTATGTGTCAAGTAGTGTCCCAAGTGCACATTTTCAATTTCCTAACATCTTAGAAGGTCTCTATTCATGTTCATTCATTGTCCCAAGTGTGTGGCTGCAATTAAGGACACCCGTGTAACTGTATCCCTCCTTCTCCTGGATACGTCTGCTGGGTTGCATTTAAGGGAAGTTTATTTTTCGAAATGTATGTGATCTATCTTTTGGTCCCATGTTGTGGAATGTGTGGCAGGCTCCCTTTCAAGGGCACACCTGTTTTCTACTCTGCTTGTGACCTAAAATGAAAGGATGCACTGGCTTTGGGCCTGACACAGGTGGACAGATTTGAGAAATAATGACCAGTTTGATGACACAATGCATAAAATAAACACAAAATTCATGAATGAGAATTATAAATTGTTTGGATTATTTGGAGAGTTTAATGAAAGACGAAGGACTCTAACACCCATATGCACGCGCGCATGCACACACACATACACACACATACACACACACCAAGAAAAAAGAAAAAGGGAGCAAGAAAAAGGAACGAAAAGGGAGCAAGAGAAAGAAGAACATTCCTACATTAACATTTGAATTTCAACTCTTTCATGGTTGCTATGTTTGATTCTACTCAGTCTATCCTAGAAATGACTAAAAATGTAGGCATGATCTGGTGACATTGGTTAAAATAAAGGTGTTTTAAATGTGGATGAAAAATGTTAATCAGATATAAGAATCTTAAATCTTTATTAAAGAATATAAAGGCCTCATTTTTGGAGATCCTTAAAAAAGAAATTATGGGACTCCTATATTCTTGAAACTATAAAACTTCCTTTACAGGCTAAGTGAAGCTCTGCTTAACAAAAGAGAGAAGCATATGAATGACCTATTAAATGTGGTTTCAGACTTCTAGTTTTATGATATGATCTCACTTAAGAGGTCCCCTCCTGAGTGCTCTGGCCATGATCTGGATTAAAATAAACCACGTGCACATATATATATATACACACATATATATATTTGTATTTACAGATATTCATATATATATATATATATTTTTTTTTTAGAGAAGGTATCATTAAAAGCATATGCACCCTTCCCTTCTTGGTAGGACCAGCTAATTATGATGAGAACAATAACGAGAACAGTAGAAATCCACCACTCCAGTTTTAAAAAAGAGGTGATGGAGGAGCACAAAACTTTAATAATATTAATAACATAAATATTTAATACCAGTTTTAGTAGTGCTTTATCTTTTAACAAGCCTTATTTGAGTCTTACAGCTGTGTTTAACAGATATTTTTTATCCTGCCCTAATTGGGGATTGTTTGGTAGCAAGAGACCTGACTTCTTTGAGTGAATTAAGTAAAGGGAGAGTTATTACGAGGAGAAAGGAAGTCTAACAAAACTGAAAGGGAGAATGTATGGTGAGGACTCATAATGTGCTGAAATGAAAGAGGAAAGTCCTTGGTAAAACAAGCTTCTCTCTACTCCTTTGCATGGGTTTTCTATCTCCCTGCTAGGCACGGCCCCCCCTACCCGGCCAGCTTTTTCTCTCCTGAATTCTATTTCTGGCAGTTTTAGCAAATCACTAGATGCTCTTGCACCCCAATTTAAAATTCCTGGGAGCAAATGGGATGGGTGGGAGTGAGTAGCAGAGAAAGTGAAATGACCTGTATGAATGAAATGGACAAAGAGTTAGGGCCACAAGTTAGTTCTCTAAGGGTAACTCATGGGGGAGCGGGTGGCTTAGGGGGCTGGACCCCCAACCCCAAGTGTGTCAAAATATATTCCCTTTACAGATGAGGACACGGGGTTCTGTTTTCTTTACTACCCAGCGTCTGACTGAAATCTGAAAGCCTCCAGTGTGGTAAATTGAAATATAAGCAATAGTAATCATTAAAATACACGTGGCAAAGTTCATATGTGTGCTAAGGACTACTGTGATACTTTCTGAAATATTAAATTTTTTCAAAGGGCGTTTTTCTCATTTTCTGTACATCTGTTTTCTTCATCTGTAAACACATAAACTAGGACACGACCAAGTTCTTTACCACTCAGAAGAAAATTCCATGCCAGACCGAAAGTCGTAAAATGCAGGGACTGACCTTTACGTCCTTTCCAGTTTCCTGAACATAAACTTGGTCTTAGAAGGGCTTTTGTGAATTAGGAGACATTCTTTTCTGGTGATGTGTGATAAACTGGGGCTTTCTGCTTTCTTATGTGTAACGCCCAGAAAAGCATATTTGATCAGAAAATATAGCACACTTTGTCATCCATTCTAAAGGCATGCAAACACAGATTAATTTTTTGTGTTATTTGAAAGTCAAAGGGTAATTTTTGTTGCTTAGATAACAGAAAACAGGTTTCTGTAAATAACATGCAGTTTGACAACTTGAATGGCATATAGGTGGGTCTTACCCTTGTGTGATGACCCCAAACCTTCTGACATGTCCTTTTCCAGCTGACTTATCAGTTTTCAACAGTGGGGCTCTTGGGGCTAAGTGGACAGGGAGTAGATAATGCCAGCTCTTTCTTACTTTCCCTATCTGCTCACTAAGCAGAAAATCCTAGGCCACACCTATGACTGGGAAGGGACTGGGACTCCCCTTTATTGTCTCAGCCTCTGTTATGTCTCAGTGCCTCCCCAAGAGCAAGATGCTTAATTATTATTTATTAAATTAATGAATTCATTTTTTCACCGTAAGATTTCATCTGAAATCAGACATTTAATTGGAAATCCCCATCGCTGGGAGGTTTTCAGAGTAGGCACAGTAAGTAGTCCAGGTTGAAAGTAAACTGTGAGCTAACCTGTAAATTAACCCAGGGTGACCATAATTCTGAGTGACCAGATATCATCCAGTATTCATGATGGCTGTTTCTCTGGAGTATTCTGGAAACTGATTAAGTCTTCTATAGTCCTTCAAGGTTGGAATAATTCTAAGCCAATACTACTTATATTGGCTGGAATATAAGATATAGAGTAGAGAATAAAATAGTTTCCACTCTGTCTCTGGGCTCTTATTCTGCTTTCACTTCTTTTCCATTCCTTCATAAAATATTTAGTAATGTCAAGTATGTTGTAGGCCATGGGAAACAGAAGTGAATAAGACATGGTTTCTACCTTCAAGAAACTTTCGGTCTGAAAGAGACAAAGGGAATTAATGAACCGTAATGAAACATTCTGGATGTGCTCAGAGTGTATAGTGGGTTCTATGGTTGTAAAAAAGGAACCATTGTCATCTGGAGATTTGGGGACTGAAATCATGAGTTTTCATAGAGTTTAAATATGAATGGCATTTCTTTGTATATTTCTTAAAATTCATATTGTTTCACTTTGGAAGATAAGGAAAAGAGCATCAGGTATTAACTTGTAATGGGGAACTTTCCACAAAATATTTTTAAGGTTATCTCCTTTTGATAGAATAGTACATGTCATACTAAGCCATTCTGTTTAGAAGTTTATCAAGCAGACTATGCAGTACCAGACTATTCCCTGGCACAGAGAAGGGAGTCAGTATGGTGTGCTTGGTGAATGTAGCTACCTATATGGAGCCCAGGGTGGGGGATAGTTGATGCTCGAGATATAGCTCTCATTTGCTGATATGCAAATTCATGGTTTTCTTCTGTCAAATATCCTTACTGCATATCTGATTCTGGACTTGAATTTGGAAAGTTTTTGAAGACATGTAATGGTCATTTTCTAAGGTATTTCTATATAAAAGTTGAGTGAGGGCAGATAAGGCAAAGAAGAAAGAGTAGGATCACAAAATGTTAAAGAAAAAAATCGAGTATATATTTACTAGATCTAGGTGCTATTTTCTAAATCCTAAAATTTCTCATGGGATTTCAGACCATATGGATTTAATTATTTTCTTTTTCTAGCAGATGTTCAAAGACGATTTTCACTTGCCAAAGACTGTAGGAAATGTCCAACCAAAAGGAGACTGGAGTGATAAATCTGACAGGTTTTTGGTAATGAATGTATTAAAATAACAAATACAATTTACATACTTAGATGCTTATTTTTATTGCAAAAGCCTTTGGAGAAAATATTTAAACCACTATTTAAGGTCTCTAACATCATAAATGCCTACTAATTGGCCTGTATCTACCCTTGCCTGTCATTTCAGCTCAGCCTGTTGTATAAACACTACATTTTCTAAATCCATTTCATGAAGTCTAAAAACTGAATAATGTTCAGATGAAAAGATGGCAAGGGAAGACAGAAAGTCTTGTCGAATGGGTTTCCCAAGTGCTTTTTTTTTTATTCTAGTGTTTTTCTCACCTTTGGGATCCAGGAAATCAATGACATAATCACAGTTCATTGGCCATAATAAATATTAACTCAATTGGCATGTTTCTCAGTAGACACAGAAGCAGAGAAAGAGAAGTAAAATGTTTTATGGATGGTTTTACTGAACCATGGTGAGGCCCTACAAACGTTCCCTACTTCACAACACCTCCTATTTCTCCAGTGATTAAGAAATGTATTCTTATCTGTATTCTTTAGAAAGTGCTGGAGAAATATTGCCAAAATCATTTTCTGCCTTCCATTTTCCTATGACCCATGATGATATTTCCACCTCTCTTAATACATTCGTTCTTCAGGAAGATTTGTATCACCCAGATTTGGAAGTCACATAGCATCACTTCCACGGTACTTGATGGGTTGAGACAATCACAGAGGTCTGCCCTTGTTCCCTGGGAAGGGACATAGATCTCACTACTCAATGGGAGGAGCATCAGGATGATACTTTTAGAAGACCAAGTGGGATAAGAGATACCAATGATAGCCATCTTTGCAGAATGCAACCTACCACAATCTACCATCTGGTCATAACAATTCACATAGTTTTCACATGGGAATTACATCCACCCCTGCCTCAAAATTTCCAAAATTTTATCCCATTACAGCATCAGCTCACGGTCCAGTATTTCATCATTTAGACTCATGTGCAGCAACTTGGTACATTTCAATCTAAAGACTTATGAATTAAAAGGAACAAATGATGACCTCCAGCCCCCTCTCCCCAAAACATACAGTTCTGGTACTTAAATAAGACAATTGTTCAAAAGTGGGGATATGAAAAGTACACAGTATTCACTGGTTCACAGCACTTCTGAAATCCTGCAGGAAACATTCTGTCAGCTCTTTGATTAGGACTCAATCGTATTCTATAGGAGTTCTCAATCTCTTGTCCTGGTTCCTTGAGTTCTTTCTTTGTCACAAGAAAAAGCCTGTGGTTTCAGCTGAGATATCTTCTTAGCTCGTTCTTCCCTATAAAATGGTGCTGGTACAAAGGATATTTTTCATTTTGTACTGTCTCTGCCCCTTTCAATCTATGATGGCAATGCTTGTGCCAAAACAATACTTTTTAAAAATCTTGGTGACTATTCTATAAATCTTGTTGCAGCTACCTCTTGTACACAAAATCCACAAGTACAAGTAACTTTATGACTGGTTCTTTTCTACCTTGGGCTCTGTGAAAAGAAGCTAAATGACAAAACAATTTATATTCTTACAAGCCCTATTTTTTGGTCAAATCTCAAGATACTCTCTTAAGGTCATTAAAATGTCTTTCGTTTGTTTGAACTTTCTTTTTTATAAGACACTATATTAGAACTTTCTAAAGTCAATGAAAGACTTTTTCGTCCTATCCAGGATTTGCTCTTTCCTATGATACTTAATTTGAGAATCATTTGCCATCTGGGGAGACTGGGAATGAGAAATAGTTTTATTTTCCAGGCCAGCAAGTCCTGAATCTTAGATATTTAACAGGTTTTTTTTTTTTTTCCTTAGCTCAACTTGTTCTTTTTATATTTTATCAAAGGCTAGGAGAAGAAGCCAGGTGGTAATTTTAATATTTTGCCTGGAAATCCACTTAGCTAGAGCACAATGTTCAATGGGGTACATTTTCTATTTTTTCACATTACAGTGGGCAATAGTGTTGCCAAGCTTTCTGCCTCTACATAACAAGGAACCCATTTCTGTAGCTTCCAGTAACATTTAATTTCTTATTCATTCATAACATCCTTATTTTCCTTTAAACCCTCACCAACAGTGTTTGGGCTTTGGGGTCCTTTTTGTACCTGTTAACATTCTTGCCTAGTCCCTAAAGATCACGCTAAATCTTCTCAAGCTCCTTCTAGCTTTTATCCCCTGCTGCAGCCCCAAGCCAACACCACGGATTTTGAGTTTTTGTAACGGCAACACCCATTTCCAGATATCAAGTTACGTATGACTATTGATTGTTACATAACAAATTACTCCAAATCATAGTAGCTTAAAAGAACAATCGTTTATTTTATTCACAACTCTGCTATTTGGGTGGGGCTCTGTGGGGATAGCTTATCTTTGCTCCCGGCAGCGTGAAATGGGACAGTTTGATTGTGGCCTGAAGGATCCATTTCCATGATGTTTCACTCAATCAAGACTGTTGACCCAGAGTTGTCAGCCAGGGGCCTTACTTTCCCTTCCTGTGGGTCTCTCCGTGGGTTTCTGGGACTTCCTTACAGCATGGTGGCTGGCTTCCAGGGCTGAGCATTCCGAGAAAGTGTGGTGGAAGTGCATGACATTTTTATGACCTGCCTTCAGAAGTCACATAACATCACTTCACTGGGAATCTATTGTTTGAGGAACATCAAGGTCATATTGTTGGAAGAACATGTCGAATGGGAGATATTATTACAGCTATTCTTAGGAACAACAACAAAAAAAAAACCCCAAAAACAGCCCGCTACAACTTGTATTACTGAAAAAGTCTTCCTTTTTATGGGCCACCTGCAAGTCATGTATTGCCTTTAAAAAAATCTTTATATTTGACTTTTTCTTCATTTGTATATGTGTTTTGTATATTGAGAATATTATCCTATTACCTACAATATCCCTTGCCAATGTTTTTTTGTTTGTTTTTATTTTTTTCCCTTAGAACATTCCTTTTTGGGTGGATTTTCAGTGGACCAGACTAGAGTAGCCATCCCAGCACAGGCGCTGGAAGTGTGCTGTGGCTCAGGTGCATGGGCAGACTCAGGGCCCCCTGGGCTCTCATTGGTTACACATATGAGAATTAACAATAAAAGAGAGCAAAGAATAAGTCAAGCAAAAATAAAGACATTATATTTGCCCACACCCAGGGTGTGTGGAGCAATCTAATTCTGATGAGGCATTTAAAGGGAAGAACTTCCAAGAGCAGGTAAATAAAATATATTTCTTATTTGCAAGCACTGGACAGCGCCTGGCACATAGTCAGTGCTTGTTTACTTGTTTAAATGCCTGATGAACTCGTTTTCATCAGTGACAGTCTAAGTGTGGGTTCTCCCAGAAGCAGTCCCTGAGAGGATGTGGGCATAAGTAGTTTATTTGGGAAGGGATTCCAACAAGCAGAGTGAGGTAGTTTGAAAGTGGGACAGGGGCTAGGGAGGAGGGTGTCCACCAATGTGGACAAGTGGAACTCAATTTATCTGGGGTTCTTTAAAAGGATATAAAGAACACATCTCAGAATAATCCCGCCGAGAGACAAGGAGGCTGGGGTCTCGGGCCATCAACTTGAGCCCATCAGAGATGAGTGTTACTCCTGAGAGCATTAACACTCTGGCACCTCCAGCCTCCCTTGAATGCAGGTGCTTGAGAGAAGAAGCCATTGGCATGTGTAGGAACTGCACACTCCACAGTGGGTGCGGGAATAGAGGCAGGGCTCTGGCAGCAGCTACGAGAGTGACATATTGGATAAAGGGAAAAAAGAAAAGAAAAACTAGAAAGATGGAATAACATAAGTGGAGTGAGAAAAAAAAAGGAAATCCATTTATGGAGGAAAAATTAATTCTCCTGCAACTCCTAAGAATGATGTAAAACCAACTACATTTACCATAACTTTTGGAGTCAAGTAATATAACTTAGAACTTTAAATCATTTCATATTTAATTATCTGAGTTGAATATGTGAAGTGGTACATTTCTGAGTTAGAAGTAACAGACTTTGGCTAAGGATTCTCTGCTTAAAAACTGCCTTTTGAAAGAGACAAGGTACTAGGAAAGAGAATGCTGGTTTACTACAGAAAGAGAGATACGAGAGTTCTGGCCAAATGAAAAAATGGAAATTCACTGTCCCTCCTTCACTCCCTCTCTCTCCCCTTCCTTCCTTTCTTCAAATGTATAACTCAAAGAAAATACTGTCTTAAAATATACATGACCAGACATAGATTTAGGCCATAATACCTTTGTCTTTACCTTTTAAGTCACCCTGGAACTTCTTAAGGTAATGACATGCTTGTAATTAATTGTTGCCTATCATTTAATAACAATTTGGCCCTTCCAAACTGTATAGTCTTTACATTAGCTCCAAGCTGTCACAGTCTGATTACCATTCGTTACTGATCTCCCAGTGAATGATAACAGAATTAACTTAACAAACATACAGAGTAAAATGAAATGTCAACTTTTATTACATACTTTTCTTCCATCTGCCAGAGTGATTTTAAATGCCAGCTTTAAAAAGTAGAGAGACAACCAGCCAGCCTTTCAGTGGAGTTTGCATATGGCTGCCTATGGCGTATGGCGTTTGAGTGTAGTCCTGTGTGGCGGCTCAGAGCACCGCCGAGCCCTGACCCAGTGGCAGCATTGGGCTGCACATGGCAGTAATCCCTTGTCCATCTGTGTCCTTTCTCTGCCTGGGATAAGCTTTTATGGTTGAACAGCTCTGTTTTGCCCTTTTTCTGAAAATTTCTTGAATTTCGTATCTTGGCTATTGCATTGGCAAAAGTTCTGCTTTTCTCTTTCAAGAGAGATGCTGCATCTTCTCTTCCTTTCCAGACTTCTATCCTAGTTGATTGTGATCCAATAATATGCATCCCCCTGTTTGGGGTTTTGGTGGTAATCATCTGATAAAATATGGCAGCTTGTGAGATAGACTGAGGATAATGTGAAGAGTTTAATTTTTAAGGTCCCTGGCTAAATCCAACAGCCTAACTGATATTAGCAACCCACCCAGAATAAATTAGGTACTTCAGTCAGATTCTACGATAGCATTGTGAGTATCTCCTTCATATTGCTCATCAATACTTATCTTTTATTCCCACCCCGCCCTTATTTATTTTCTACAGTCCCATTAGAATGCAAGTTCTAAGAAGGTAGGAACTCTGTAATACATCTGTGCAAGTATGCTTCTGGCATATCTGGTACATAGTAGGTCCTCGATAAATACATTTACAATAATTGAGCGATTGTCGTCTTGCTGCCTACTGAGTCCATCCATTTTAGAGGGTATTGAGTTAAGAATCAGTAAAATGGGTGACAACTGAACTTACTTTCCTAACAGGATGTTACCTGGAAGGGCAGTTGCAAATTTGCCACTGAGCAGGTCTTCCCTTGTCACTGTAGCATATAGTGAGTTAAAAATGAACAAATCCGAGCACTGAACCATCTCATTTCCTTTTGCTGGCAGATAGCACCCAAGGTAATCAGAGTTTTAGGCTGGGAGGTGCAAGGTCACATTGCTTTAAGGTCCCATGTTCATGACTGGATATTCCAAGATAATGGAGAAGGGGCTCCAGAAAGTAGTGGTACAGGTATGAACAGAAATGCAAGAAAGATGCTGCTTAGAGAGGCCAGAGTCAGAAGGCATGAGCACTGGCGAAGGGATGATTGGAGGGACAATCTGAGCCCTGAGGTAGCTTCCAAGCTCATCAAAGGACAGGGTGAGGTGAGAGGTAAATTGCTGGGTGGCAGCAGCTTCCAGAGAGGTAGGCTAGTATATATATTCTTGCCACCAGGAGAAAGTAATAACACGGGCCTTCCCAGGCAGCCTTGCTAGGGATCATTCCTCTTCTTAAAAACTATTGCTTCGTGAGGCCTGGGTGGCTCAGTCGGTTGAGCGTCTGCCATCACCTGGGGTCATGATCTCAGGGTCCTGGGATCGAGTCCCACGTTGAACTCCTTGCAACGCTGGGAGCCGGCTTCTCCATTTCCCTCTGCCACCAACCCCTTGCTTGTGCTCTCTCTCTCTCTCAGTCTCTCTCTAGGACAAATAAATAAATAAAATCTTTAAAAAACAAAACAAATCCCTACTGCTTCTTCCAGAGTGATGCAGTTCTCTGTTGGAGTGCTGGTCCAGTCACTGTGAAAGGCTTCTATCCCATCCGCAGTGTTTCCACTGGGTCCAAACACCGGCAGTGCTCATTTCTTGACAGAGTCAAATTCATCTTTGTTGAGTTCGGATGATGACAAAATGGTTTGTCTTTAAAAAATATTTGTTTGCATGGGTTTTATCTTGGGTTTTAATTCTATTCCTCAGGGATTTGTTACTTTTTCACATGACCAGCTTCTCCAACTACTTGAAGGCACTCGTTATTCCCTGTGTTAGGGTAATTAACTCTAGTGACCACATCAGAGAATCCCTGAAATCTCAGTGGCTTATCTCGATGGAGGCTTCTTTCTCGTGCGGGTCAGGATGACTTTCTGAATCTTGTAAACTAAGCTCTCTGGAATTTGTGGCCCGCAGGATCACTTTGACGCAGGGAAAAAAGAGATAGAAACAGCAGATCTACTCTTAACTGCCCGGACCTTGAAGCGACGTGGCTCGATCCACGGGCCAGAATTAGCCATGTGACCATAACCTGCCCGCAGGGGACTCTGCGAAATTGAGGGGAGAGAGGAGAGAAGGTGGAATTATTTTTTTCAACTGCTGGAATTTCCCACAACCTTTGCTTCGTAGCTTTGCTTTTCTATTCTTTCAATTAGCTCTTGTAGGACAAAATTCCAAGTACCTTCATCACCCCAAACCTTTAATGCCAGCCGTATAGTTCATCAGCCGCACTACACTGCCTGTACAGTAATTTTCCCCAGTTCACCATTGCATGAAGGCACCTATCCCTATAGAGTTGAAAGACCAAAGGGCGGGGAAATTGGAAATTAAAATAGGATATTAGACATGTGCTGCTCATGCCGGTAGGGACCTTATAGCCACACAAAGAAGAAATAGCCAACCCAAATCCTTCCTGTGTCAGACGGTTCTAAATCTAAGGTCTGAGGAATTAATCCGGGGTCTACGAGGTTGAAGGAGAATTGAGGGCGGCTGTGTCAGGGCATGGGAAAAGCCAAAGGCCGAAGGACAACCGTGAGCATGCTGCATTCAAAGAACTCTCAGGAATCCCTTCCCAGAGGCTGGACTGGGAAGGGGCCCTGGGCAGGGATGACCTGAGGGACAGGCAGTGTGCACATCATTCAGATCCTCACCGTTTTGACTTTATTATAAGAACAATGGGATTCATCAAAGTTTTTAAGCAGGAAATTTAAGAATCAGACACATTTTAGAAAGACTGTTTTGGCTTCACTGTGAAAGATCTGATTCAGATGGAAAGGGGATGAATTCAGAGGCAGAAATCAGTCAGGTGACTATCAGGATAAACTCAACAGGAATGTATAGTCCTGTCAGAGGGTAATATCAGAAGTATTAGAAAGCTTAGAAGATGGAGTTTCAAGATTTTTTCTACCTGCTCCATCTAGAACTTGTCTCCACTGAAGTTTCTGACTCAACAAAGGAACCACGTCCAACTAGGTGTTTTCCAACCCACTGATGTTACAAATTACCAAAGTTCCAGTTTGGGTTTAAAGAAGACACCCGGAGATTGATTGATTGATTGATTGATTGATTTATCTTCCAGCTAAAATTTGAACTTATTTGGGGAATCACATTTTGTACTTCCTTTTCTTTCTATCTGGAGTTCTAGGTACCCAATAAATATCTTAATTAAAAAACTAGGTACAGCATAACATAAAATATGACAAATTTTGAAATCATTATTATAACAAGCATATCTACTATCTCTCAGATTATCTTTTTAGTAATTCCCTGATCTTACAAAGCTGCTTTGGAATATATTTACAGTTGAATGTCTTTACTTACCAGAGGGAAGAAAAACAACAAAAATATGGATTAAGTGGATGAAGGGGCCCCCCACAGTGATTTTGATTGGAGGAGGATTTCCATGTGATTTTCTTTTTAAGCTATTAATCTGGCAGGAAAAATATTCAAAATAATTAGGCTCATCCTTTTAAGATGGATTAAAAATATCCATATTTGAAAGTTAGTGAAGCACCATTTGTCATAGGAAACACTGCAGATAGTATGTGTCTTTTTGACATGAATACAGAAAGGGAACAAAGCTTTATTCTGATCTTTAGATCTTATGGTATAAGGGGCCAACATGGAAAGAGAAGATATTATTGACTTCACCTTTACTGCAAATATGGAGCTTTCGTGCCCATAGTTGGAGTATCAGTGCTGGTATATATGTAGGAGGATATTCATTAAAATTGCAAATGCACATGGCATGTTAGAGTAGCCTCTTTACCTGCAGTTGAGGAATATTCACCATCTGCCCAAAACAGAGCCACGTTGTGCTGGCATAGTTAGAGATGATCACTCTGGCAACGAAATGAACATCTCAGTGGGAGCTGAGCACCACCACAGAGTTGAAATTCTTGTTAAATTAAGATTATCCAACCCCACTGAGGAAGATAATCCATTTACATATTTACACCCCGAGCTCTTAATTTTCTAGACAGGCCTTAAGAAGAAAGACTATCCTCTGCACAAGAAAACAAGGAAATTAAATATTTATTCCATTCCTTTCTTTTTTTCTCTTCAATCATATAATAAATAACAGAACAATGTGATTCCTAACAGGCTTCAATTTTCAAAGTGTTTTACTTTGAATATTTAAGCTTATGAGGGCAAGGATTGACTTAGTTTTGGTCTTTGTTATATTCTTACCACACACAAAAAAGGTGTTCAGTAAATATTCATGGAGTGAATATAGGAATGAATGATTAACATTGATTCCATTTTACTTTTTTTTTTAGACAGCTCTGTAGCTAATTTTATGAGGCTTTTATTCTAATAAAGACTAAGTTTACAAAGTAAACATTAAGTTTCATTACCAATAGAGTACAAGAAATTATTATGCTTATGAAATAATAATGAAGTCACTTAGAAAAATTATAGATTTTCGCATAGATATATTTTTTTGTAATTCTTTGAGTATAGTTGACACACGGTGTTACATTAATCTCAGGTGTACAATATAGTGATTCTTAATCTCTATACTTTATGCTCTGCTCCTCATTTTTATTTATTTTTTATTTATTTAAGTTTTTATTTAAATTCCAGTTAGTTGGGGCGCCTGGGTGGCTCAATCGGTTAAGCGTGTGCCTTCGGCTCAGGTCATGATCTCAGGGTCCTGGGATCGAGCTCGGCGTCAGACTTCTCAGCTGAGAGTCTACCTCTCCCTCTGCCTCTCCCTGCTCGCTCTCTCTGTCTCTACCTCCCCAATAAATAAAGATCTTTACAGAAATAAATAAATCCCAGTCAGTTAACATACAGTGTTATACCAGTTTCAAGTGCAGTGTATAGTGACTCAACACTTTCATAGAACACCTGGCGCTCATCCCAACAAGTGCAGAGATACATTGTTGATAATGTTTAATCATTCAAAGTGACTCCTCACTTCATGCCTCAAGGAAATATGTAGATATTGTCAACAATATGTCAACAATATTTTGTTGTTGTTGTTGTTACTGATTCATACTTTGTCTAGTGACAAAATAATAATCCTAATCATCATCATCATAATTCAAAACATGTCCAGAGATTTTTAAAGATTATAAAGAGACTTTAGGTAGTAGAACATCCTTTGATCTTCACAGAGTCTGAGCTTGCATTGCAATATTTACTTTTAGGAACCTGCAAGGACAGGAATGTGGCATTTGTAGTAACAGGTACTGATTGAAGAAAAGTCCCAATTCAGCACAGCCAACTCAGCATTTGGAATTCTGTCTGCTTAAATCTTCATCATGCCAGCAGCCTGCATCATTGATTTCACAGGTAATTGGTATTAACTTTGTACCTTTCTTTGTTTTCTTTAAGAAAAAGAAACACTAACTCCTCAGCTATCAACAAAACTAGTCTCCTTTGAAAAGTTATACTTACGTGAAAATAAGTGTGGAGATTATTTAAAAACATGAAGAAGTGTATAGGATCTGACGTTAAGTGGAATATATATTATATAGAAAATACGGATGGAAATAAAGATTAGACTCTAACATGCAAAAATTAGAAAGCTAGTTAGGGTTTAGGTTATAAGTGACTGCTTTTCCTTTTATAAAATGACATTCAAAACTGGCGTAGCATTATTGTTTCCCTATTTTAAATAAGGAAGATAGATAATATAGTCTGGGGCCATTATAGGACAAAAGGATTATCCTGGAAATGTGAACACACAGCTTGGGATTACTTTACAGAGTGGATATGATGTCTTTGGAATCGCTACACTATTCTGTGTTCCTTGTATAGGCATTCAGTTCATACTACCTTTATCTTCTTGTTAAAAAAAATTCCTCATTCATTCATGTTATGACAAATTGTTAAATCCAAGCAAGTCTAATTTTTAATAGTTATAAACAAAAATGAGCTATAGGTTATAGATATTCAGATGCATTAAAAGGCTGGAATGGACTAGAAGAGAAATAATTATTAACAAAAAGGAGAAGAAAATAGTCACAATCAGATCTATTAATCCAAGTAAATACTGAATGATATTTTGATATTATTTTAAAAATCTTCCCTACAACATATTTTTCATTTTAAAATCTAACATTTTAAAATGTTATCCCTCATCATATACTTATTAATTTGTGACATGGATATAAATAATACTGTTTTGTGATTATAAACCTTGAACTCATGTTGTGTGGTTCAATGCATACTCATTGGTTATTTGCAACAGAGAGGAAAAACTAATAATGGATACATGATTTATTTCATGAGTGAAATAAAACCATTTTTTCTTTAAATTATATCTTTTCTAAAACAATATGAAAGAGTTGTAAATGGGAAAGAAATGAAAGCTCTACATGTATAGCGACCTTGTCATTTTCTCTGCAGCCCTGTCATCATCTAGAACATGCAAGTGCCCTGAACTTTCATTCTCAAGAAAATTTGCAAATAACCTTTATACCAAAAATGAGAAATCATTCCTTCCACCCACACCACCAAAAGAACATCGTTCATGAAAATTTCAGTGTCAGTGATCAAATGAGGGATATTGTAACTTAGTGCTTACAGAAGGAATAGGGAGAAAAGAAACTGAGTTTGATGTATGACTGCTTAACCTGGAGAAACTAGGTCCTGCAAAGAAGAGCCTTTTTGTGAGAAACACACACACAACCAGTTAGAAGGAAATGTTGATATTATTAAATACACAAGGGTGCCAAATCTGCTCATATATACTAAGCATCAAAATAACATTCTGAGCATAAAAGATTTAGAAAGAAAAAGAACCACGGCTCTGGAATGAGCAGTCAATAATATGACAACTATAAAAGGCTTACTTTGGAATTCAGAGATCAAAAAGGAGCTGTAGTCTTTGCAGCTCCATTAGGAATTAGACCCAAACCACTTCTTTTTTTATGACAGTATTCAACCGTGCACTTTAGATCTTCCCAACAGAAAGTCTAATGAGCCCTGTGGAGGCCATACTACCTGCCAAGAAAATAATCCATCCTCCAAAAGCCCCAGCAACAATATTCCTCAATGTTCAGAAAAAGTGCTGAAATGTTGTCATTCAAAAGACTCTCGGCAATCCTCTCTGGCAATCCTGGAGAATCTAATGAGTGAAAAGCCAAAGTATACAAAAGAATCATCATCTCCAGATTTAGAAAGAAAAAAAAAAAGCAAGTGCTATAAGTCAGAAAATTAACTACTGACTGTCAGAAATGACCTTCCTGGAGTGTCAAACAATGCCTGTCATGACTTCTCAAATTACCCCAGCAGGAAGGCCCAGTAACTGAGGGGAGACCACAGTGCACTGATTCACTGCCCCACTAATGTGCAACCTGTTCTTAACCTTCTTATATCCATTTCGTTTTGGAAATATATTTTAAGACTAAATAATCTTTAGGCCAGCAAGTGAGCAAATCTGGTAACAAGTGTTACAAAGAAGAAAGCTGTCTTTAAAAAATTTTTTTTTCTACTCTTTTCTCTCATCTTTTTTTGCCACTTATTGGCTGTTCTTTTCTCATCAAAGATCAGTATTATTTTTGTTTTCACATTAAAGAAATAGGACACCCTCTAAGGCATATAGAAATCAACATTTCTGGGGTGCCTGGGTGGCTCAGTGGGTTAAAGCCTCTGCCTTTGGCTCAGGTCGTGATCTCAGGGTCCTGGAATCGAGCCCCGCATCGGGCTCTCTGCTCAGCGGGGAGCCTGCTTCCCCCTCTCTCTCCGCCTGCCTCTCTGCCTACTTGTGATCTCTCTCTCTGTTAAATAAATAAATAAAAATCTTTAATAATTAAAAAAAAAGAAATCAACATTTCTGACCAACCTTGAGGCTAGTTCTTCCTTGTAGATCGCTAGGGGAAAAAAAAAGACATGGAACAGTGAGTAAGGCACTATATCTGCCCCTGTAACTGTCCTCAAAGAGCTTGTATTATAGTTATTATTCAGACAGGTATGTTGCAGTTATGGTACAAGGTATTAGCTACTGTAACAAGGCAACAGCAGAGACAACATAACACCTGAAGTATATACCAAACTTAGACTTGGGGAGTTGAGGAATCTTTCTGGAGAAAATGATGATTCAGTGAGACCTAAAAAAGGTGGATGGAGTTTACCCTCTAAATGTGCTACCCTTTGATTATACCAGAAAAAGTTTAGAAGCTCAATGTTGCGATTTTAGCTGTCAAGTCACTTAGGGTGTCTGTGTCTTGATTGTCTCTTCTCTGAGACTAGTTTTGCCAATCTGATTAGGTTATTGTGAGGAGAAGAATGTGTCAAGTTAAATAATTAAAAATGGGTGCACAATGACAAAATGTTGTTATACAGTTTATTAATGATAAAAGCTTACACGGTGTGGTAGATGATCTTTAAGATGGCTCCTAGAGATTCCCACCTCCTGGTATTCACTTTCTTCTGTAATCCTCTTCTCCTTAAATACGGCCTGGACTTAATGACTCCATTGTTCAGGTAGAATATGGCAGAGATTCTGAGATATCATTTCCAAAATTAAGTGATAAAACAACTGGATCTTCTGTATTGGGGGCCAGTTCTCACTCCCACTCTTCCTTGGATTCATGACCCTGGGGGAAGCAACCTGCCATGTGATGAGGCAGCTCTGGGAAAAGGACCATGCAATGGGGGGCCAAGGTCAACAATAATCACAGAACTGAGTTTGGAAATTGATGACATTCCTGCACCCGCCCAGTTGAAACTTCAGATGAGACCACAGCTCTGGCCAATGGCTACCTCATTAGAGACCATGAGCCAGATATAACCTCCTAAACTGTGCCAGGATTCCTGACAGGCTTGTTAAACACCTTGGAGTTTCCATTGAAACCATAGAGAGGTCACAGATTAGAAGAAAAGAACATAACCAGAACTAAGGGATTCTCGTAAGATTAAGAACAAAACTGAAATAGTTCCTCCCTAACAGTGTATAAAGTGAGCTTCCATAAGATCATTATTTTTTAATTTACTTTTTTCTATGCCTCTATGTCCTCAAATTTTTCTAAAATAATAGTGTGTTTATTTTATTATCAACCAAAAAAAATCATTAAATATTAAAAAGACATTATTCTTAAAAATTGTTTCTCTTGGGGTTCCTGGTTGGCCCAGTCAGTTAAGCATCTGCCTTTGGCCCAGGTCATGATCCCAGGGTCTTGGGATACTATGAGTCCTGCATTAGGCTCCCTGCTCAGCAGGGAGCCTGCTTCTCCTTCTCCCTCCGCCACTCCCCCTGCTTGTGCTCTCTTTCTCTCACAAAAATGTTTAAAATTATTTCTCTTGTACAAGAGCTTGACTGGAATATCATGAATACTAATGTTGAGTATGAAAGAGTTAAGACCAGAAAAGAGGAGAAATAAATAGAATTAAAAATCTAAGTGTGCATTAATACATTTAAAGGGTACATATATAATAAATTGGAACTTTGAGTTTGGCAAGATGGAGACTAAAATCCATAGCTATGAAAAACTGTCATTAAAATATCCTTCAAGGTCAAATGAGTGTGTTGCAAAGTAAAAATCTGGATAAAAATGCAGCATTATTTTTTAACCGAGAATCGAGAATCATGGTAGTTGGGGCGCCTGGGTGGCTCAGTGGGTTAAAGCCTCTGCCTTCAGCTCGGGTCATGATCTCAGGGTCCTGGGATCGAGCCCCGCATCGGGCTCTCTGCTCAGCGGGGAGCCTGCTTCCTCCTCTCTCTCTGCCTGCCTCTCTGCCTACTTGTGATCTCTCTCTCTGCCAAATAAATAAATGAAATCTTTAAAAAAAAAAAAAAAGAATCATGGTAGTTTATAAAAGAATATGTAACTGATTCTAGGTGAGAAGTATATTAGCCAGACACTATCTGGCACTTTTTTTCAGAGAATGAGGTCATGGCAAGGGATGTGTTCTGTTGACAACAACCAGTATTCAAAAATTTTGACCTTTACTAATCACAATTGAGTTCCACCTGGAATTTGTGGATTTGGAAATCAATGAGACCAAATGTTTCTCAGCTTCGAATTGGATCTTCTCTTCGTGGTGCCTGGAAGAGAATATAATCTGCCAAAACAAATATTTGGTCTAATTTATGTACAAGAGCAGTATATTTTCACATGATGTAAGAAGAGAGGCACATCATTGCAACATTATATTGAAATGACTATAAACATTTTTTAGTAGTATTTTAATAATATTATGCATACGAACTTGAAGGTTTGTAACTGAGGACTTTATTCTCCCTTTTTTACCTGCATTTTTTTTTCTGTTTTGTATGCGTGTGTGTTTTGTTGTTTTTGGCTTTGTTTTGTCCAATGTGGTATACCTACAAGGAGAGTGGAATGATGAAATTGTTACTGAAATAATGTAGTGTATGATTTTTATAAGAAAAGAAACAACAGATTCACACTACCATGCTTAAACACATGCAGATTATTTGGGGAGAAAGAGCCATGGATACTTTGCTTTTCCTGGCTTTATCCATCCTCAAATTTCTCAAACTCTCTGAGTCAGCATGGACTTTACAGATGTGTATTAGATAATTCTAAGCAAAGTCTTACCAACCAAACTGAGAGATGTAAGAATAGAATACTATAATACTCAGCTGATATATTATAGAATCATAGAGTATCCAAACCAGAAGTATCTTTTTGATCTTGAGTCTTCTTATCTTTTCCAATGAAGAAACAGAGACCCAGAGAAGTGAATGATTTGGCCAAAGTCTTACACCCAGAAAATCAGGAATAGAATCTTGGTCTCACTTGACACCCACTTCAAATTCGTTAAAAAATAAAATGACAGCTAATCAAATAACTTGCCTTTCAGGGATACCTTATAGTTTACAAAACATTTTTCATTTTATCTTATGTAATCCTTTGAGGTAGGAGGGAGGTATTTTTTTATTTTACAGAGAAAGTGAGGCTCAGATTCTTTATAAACAAATTGGGAGATTCAGTGCATCGACTCAGGTCCATATTTAATTTGTCTACTGAGCAATTAACATGGACTAGGCATTGCATTAGATAAGTAGTTTCACTCCCTGCTACGTATCAGAATCACGTGAGTAGGTTTTAAAGCTTATCCGTACCTTAACCACAGAGTCAGATTTAGTTTGAAAATCAGTATTTTTAGAAAGGTCCCTAGAGGATTCAGCATGGAACCAGATTGAGAACCACTGTACTATAATAAAAAAGTATGTTTGTTCATTCAACAACTATTTATCGTACGGTTATTATGTGTCAAGAATTGTCCTAAGTGCTAAACGTGCCACAGTAAATACCACAAAAATCTCTGTCCTCATTGTATTTACATGCTGGTGCGAGAGACAAATAATAAACAAATATAATACTGAATTTGGTGATAGGTGAAACTGGAAAAACAAAACAAAATCAAGGGAGGGGAATAGAAGAGGGGATAAATATTTCCATTTTAAATAGGGTAACATTTAAAAAAAGGCCTGAAGGAAATGGGAGAGAGACAGAGAGAGACAGAGAGGGAGTACATCATGCTGATATTTCTGAATAGAGCCTTCTGGACAGAAAAAAATCAAATACAAAAGCTTTGAAGCCGGATCATGCCTGGTGTACTCTTGGAACAGCAAGGAGTCGTCGGTCGGAGCCGATTTAGTGAACAGAAAAGTAAGAGGAGATAAAGTAGGAATAGGGAGCAGATCATGTAGGACTTTGTGGGTCATTGTAAAAAATTTGGATTTTATATAAAAAAGATGGAAAGCCAATGGAATATTTTGAGCAGGGGCATAACAAGGGCTGATTTTTATCTTTAAAAAGATCACTGTGTATAGAAACAATGGCAAGGTGGCCAGGACAGAAACTGAGGGGCCAGTAGGAGGCTCTGCAATGATTCGAGTGAGGGATACCATGATTTAAACCACAGCGATTACCGTGAAGGGGGTGAGAAACAATTGGATTCTGAATATATTTTAAGGTTAGAATAACAGAATTGACGATTTGGGGATGTATAAAGAATTTCAATCTAAAATGGAACCAGAGGATGGAAGATGAAAAATCTCACTCTGAGGTGCTCTCAGAAAAGCAAGACTTAAGGACTGAGAAACTGATATCCCATAAATGCCTGATTTATAGAAAACTGATAATATTTGGACTTTTCTCAAATGATAGGGAACTTGTCAGGGGTTGCCTCGTATCAGCCTTGGAAGGTTTGGGTTATGGTTTCCAGAGGCAAGAGCAAGAAACGACCCAGGTCGGGTGGGTCTCACAAAACCAGCCGACTGGACTGGTTTTGTCTGCTTGGGAAATTCATAGAGCTGGCTTCCATTTGTTCTGATTTTAACAGACTTTACTGATTTCTCCCCTCCTTACATTTCCTGCCCATAAATATAGCCTCGCTCCAAACTTTAGCAGACCCTGTGCCTTGCTACAGATTGCATGTCCCAAATTGCAATTCCTCTGCTATTCCCAAAAAACCTCATCTTTTTGACCTAGCCTCAGTTTACCTCTTTATATGGATTGGCAGATGTGCGGCATGAGGTAGTGATATGAGCCCAGGACAACCCCCAATTTCGGCTCTGAGGGACTGAGATTTCAGAGCACCCAATAATAAAACCTCAAAGTACATGAAACAAAGCTGATCAAATTGAAAGTAGACAAATCCACAATTACAAAGGGAGTCTTAACACTCTTCTAACAATAACTAATAGAGCAAGTAGACCAAAAAACCAGCAAGGACAAAGAAGACTTTAGCAACTTGACCAATTAATATTTGTAGAACATTATAGCAAACTGCAGAAAACCAACTTGTCTAATGCACATAGAATGTGTACCAGGGTAGATAATCTGCTGGAGTATAAAAGAGGTCTAAATAAAGTTCAAATGATTTAATTCTTACTAAATGTGTTTTCTGACTTCAATAGAATTAAATTAAAATCAATAATGGTAAGACATCTAGAAATCCCCTAAATATTTAGAAATTGAAACACTAATTTCTAAATAATTTATGAGTTAGCTATTTTAATATTGCTCATAGAAATATATACAAAACTTCTTTTTTTTAAAGATTTTATTTATTTATTTGACAGAGAGGAGAGAGATCACAAGTAGGCAGAGAGGCAGGCAGAGAGAGAGGGGGAAGCAGGCTCCCCGCTGAGCAGAGAGCCCGATGAGGGGCTCGATCCCAGGACCCTGAGATCATGACCTGAGCCGAAGGCAGAAGCTTTAACCCACTGAGCCACCCAGGCGCCCCTGCAAAACTTCTTAATTAGCAAATTAAATTCATCAATGTTTATAAGAGGTGATAGATCATGAAAAGTAAAGCTTATTCCAGGAATATAAGGTTAGATTACATTCAAAAGCCAATCAGTGTAATTCATATTAACAGAATAAATGAGAAAAATCTTATGATCATTTCAAAAGATGCAGGAAAAGAATTTTTAAAGATTTTATACCTAGTCATGATTTAAAAAAAAAATTATCAGCAAGCCAGGAATAGAAGGGAATTTTCTCACTCTGATAAAGGTCATTCATGAACACTCTATAATTAATATTGTATTTAACAAAGAACTATAAAATGCTTTCCCGCTAAAGTTGGGAACAATGTATTTTCATTCAACATTGTGCTGGAGGTTCCTAGCCAATGAAATATGGCACCAAAAAGAAATACAACTGTAAAGATTGGAAACAAATAAGTAATGCTATCTTTATTCACAGACAATATGGTTGGTTATATAAACAATCTTAAACTGCATTTCACACACACACAAACCAATGAGTGTGGTCAGTTTACCAAAATATGTTTTATTTCTGTATGCTAGCAGTAATCAATGAGAAAATGAAGTGTAAGACCACCGTTTCCAATACTATCTAACAATGTAGAATACATAGGGATAACTTTAACAAAAGAAATTCAAGTCTTATATGTTGAAAACTACAAAATATTGCTGTGAGAAATTAGAGAAGACTTAGATGGAAAGATTGTGTTCATGGAATAGAAGATTAAATATCATTTCAATATCAACTCTCCCAATTGATTCACAGAGTCACTGTAATGCCACACAAAAACTCAAAATTATTTTCCATAGAATTTGAGGAGATTCTAAATTCTGTATGAAAATGAATAAGACTTAGCATAGCCAAAACAATCTTGCAAAAGAACAAATTTGGAAGACTCTCGCTATATGACTTCATAGTTTACTATGGATGAGTGTTTTTTGACAATTTTTTCATTATTGTTCTCTTCTCTCAGAAGAAAGTTAAATTAAAATTCTCAATAATGAGAGAAATTATATCTTAAATAAAGATTTTGTCAGGTAAGGTTGAAATTTACAGTGTCACTCACCATTGTAATATCCAAGATTTGTTTCACCCATTACCAAGAACCAATTTTCACCCCCTTGGGGATGATACATCTATTAAGAACACATACTAGTGAGCTATAGTAATATGGACAGTATGAATCTAGTTATAGAAGTTCTAGAATAGACCAAATTAATCTTTATGATAATAGACAAAACATTGGTTACCTGTGATGCATAGGGTTTGACCCAAAAGGGGCACAGACAACTTTCTGGAGTGGTTGAAATATCCCATACGTTTGTGGGCCTATTATTATGGGGATGTTCTACTTGTCATATCTCATCAAATTTTGTATATAAAATCACTGTATATAAATTTTACCCCAGTTAAAAGATTCATATGAAGATCAAAGTTTAATTTAAAAGGATATATCCTTATATTTGTCATCCAATAAATATGCAGACAAATTAGGCAATAAGTACATCTTAGTAAGTTATACATTATATACTATATATTACTTTATTGATATCCAGTGACAAGCAAAATATTTCCATTTGCATTTCTAAAAGTTATATGAGCATTAAATCCAAAAATGAAAAGCATGGCATGATGAAAATAAATTTTAATATTATGCCACCCTATTGTTTTTCTACCTTTGTAAATTGCCTTAAATCTTTTCAGGAAAAAATGTCTTCTGGTTACAAATGCCACATGGCAAAGTACCTCAAAACTTTCCATATTAAGATAACCATTTTCTCTTTTTGTTCAGAATTTTTTTGTAAGTCAGGCAATTCTTGCTTGGGGAGTCTCACGTGGTTGCAGTCGGCTGTTGCTGGGACTGCTATCATCTGAAGGACCGACTGGGCATAATGTTCAATATGGCTCACTTGAGTGAATGTGAATTGCTGGCTGTTTGCTGAGCCCTCCCTGGGCTCTTGGCGAAAGTGACTACACGTGGTCTCCCCAGCATAATGCTCTGAGGGTAATAGGACTTCTTAGATGGCAGTTCAAAGCCCCCAGTATGAGAGTACCTCTGAACAAGGCAGGAGCTGTGCTATCTTTTCTGATCCAGCCTTGGATGTCACCTGTGTCATGTACAGCTACAAGTGAGTCACTGGTTTACCCACATTCGAGGAGAGGGGACACAGAGCAGACTCCTCCATGGGAGTGGTATCGAAGGATTTCCCATCATTTTTTTTTTTAAACTGCCACATAGGAAAAGACAATAAATGAATGAAACATTGTTATTTTGTTCTTGTTTTGTCTTGAAGAGTTGAGATCCATTGAGATCTACCATATTCTAGCCTGAGTGGAAAATATTTTTGAGAGATTAAAATTTCATCTAGACATTGAGATCAATGTTATTATATTCATATAACCTCTCTTAATAGTTTCACCTAATCAGTATCCCTGTCAGTGGAGTAGTTGGGGTGGGATGGTAAGGATTTAGAGCAATCAAGTTTAAATATGTCCTTTTTGATTCAGCAGCTTCTCAGGGATGGAGCTCTAAGTTACTTATTAGTTTATTTACGTAGGAGCAGGACTGGGAAAGAACATAGAACCATTGAGCATTCTAAATTCAGAGGATTTAAGAAGATTCTTTTTCTTTTAACTTTTTGAGGATAGTTGACACACAACATTACATTGGTTTCAGGTGTACAATATAATGATTCAACTTCTCTATATGTTATGTTATCCTCACCACAAATGTGGCTCCCATCTCTCACCACACAACTCTTATTACAGTATCATTGACTGTATTCCCTATGCTGTGCTTTTTATTTCCGTGACTTATTCATTCCAAAAGGAAGTCTGTACTACCCCAAAATATGCAATACTTCATGAATTTGCTGGTCATCCTTGTACGGGCCATGCAAATCTTCGTATTGTTGCAATTTTAATATATGTGCTGCTGAAGCAAGCACAGGAAGATTGTTTCCTACCCATTCATATATACATTCACGATGAATTCATGCATTTATCAGTAACCTTTCATTCCTTTCTCTAGGGAGCAAGAGGAAGTTGCCTAACCTGGAATAGCCAGACTCTAATTCTGATTGCAACTCCCTGATGTGAGAGATTCCTGGAAAGAGATATCAAGACCGTTTTGCAGGAAGCATACCAGCTCTGAGGCCTGAAAGGTGGTCATGAAGGATGTTTGTTTTGGGACAAAGGACCCAATAATTTAGTGCCAACCAGTCATGCTTGAGAAGAAAAGCTGAGCTCCCTGACCACGTTAGCAAATTTTCTTTCAACTCTGCAAAACCTCTCTCATCTCATAAAAGGACTTGGCCTGACTTCCGGTGGAGGCAATGAGTACTACAGATGTATAGTTTTCATACAATTTGTTTATGTCAGTCTCTTGAAACATGTTGAATTGAGGTAAGTGGTAGGATATCTATTAGTTTAGTCTTTATCTCAAACTTCACTATTGATTTTGGAATAAAGCCTGGGAAAATGCTTATTTATGATCACCTAGATTCTTTCATTCAAGATGAATTTATGGTTGAATAGCAATTTATTTGTTAGTTTTCTTGGCTCTGACATGATAATGCGTTTGGTAAATATGAAGCCATATTACTCTACTGCGCAAGAAAAAAATGATGTAATCTGAAATGTTTCTTCTCACACTCATTTTTCAAACAGGTTTCCTGGTTTAGTTGGAAACTAATGGCTTACATACTGGCAATATGTTGGAAAACTGTTACTTTATGATCGTGTGCAGAAGTAAATGAGATGTCAGGTAAGCCAATCAATCAGCTCTGTAAAGCTTCACCTGTTCTCAGTAATGAATAGTTTCTCTCAGAATTTGGTTAATTTTTCTTGCTGGGATCTAAAGAGTCTTTCTTGAATCCAAACTACGAATGATATATGGAACTAGGGATCACTTACAATAATGTCACCTTGCTGCTCGATCTGTCTTCGAAGTTGAGTTTGGGGTATTACATGCTTTTAAAAGTTCCTGCTTCAGTAATTATTTTGCCACCAGCTGGTGTTTCTTCTCTCCATTTCTGGACCATAAATGTGGAGTCTCTGGGGAGCCTCAGCCTGCTGGACCAACCCTAGCTTGGAAAAGGTGCCTTTTCCCTCTTCATGTCATTGAACTGGGAGCCCCAGTACTAGAATGATAAAGAGGCTCAGAACCCTGGAGCAAAAGAAAGATTTGAATCGCTGAACATTAAAATCCTCTGTTTTACCTCTCAGGCAATAGAGGCCAAGGGTGCATAAATGATTTTTCCAAAGTCACACCTGATATGTCTCCAGACTCAGCAACCAATCCTCCTCCCACTGAGCTCCTCTGTAATAAAAACTTAAAGCAATTTGAAAAGTCAGCACTAAAAAGTGTGATGACCATGAAACTATTATACTCCTCTTTCTATTCCTTTTAGTTTCTAGTCCCTAGGAACTAAATATTTTGAATATTTGGAGCTCTCGGGATAAATTACTGGTTAAATTACTGGTTAAAGCTCTCCTGACTGCAATAATCTCTTTCATTTGTTTTGTTTTGCCTTTTACTGCTGGACGGAGGATTCATTCTTAGACCTTAAATTTTCTTCCTTGTGATTTATAAACTGTCTTGTAGATTTTCCCTATTGGTAAGAAGTCTTCTTTTTCCTGCCTTGGAAATGGTAGCTTTTCACTAACTATCTGAGCCCATGTAGGTAGGCCCCTGCTTTATTGCCCCGGCCTGTAGCTTTCTTAATACATAAGCCTTTAGCTGTAAGAGACAAACAATCTGATCTAGCAAATAGAACAGCTAGCCATTTGATGCAACTTCTAAAATATTATCTCCTATAAGCAACCCCATCACTGTCATTATTTTTGATTTGCCAATTTTCATGTATTAGTAGCTACCTTTTTGTGCTAAATATAGTGCTCATATTTTTCTTTGATGCACTTTAATGGAATATTTAAATAGCTTTAGAACTTCAATCAATACTGAATATTTTAAGGAGACCCTACCATTAAATTCGAAAGTATTCTGTAAAGCAAAAGCGGCACAGAGAAATTTCATGTGTTCCTTCGGTATCATTTGACCCACAGCCCTACTATTTGCGGATGAAATTACAGACATCTTTTTTTTTAATTGTTATTCATAGAAAATAACATCTTAAGGAATAAAGTGAGGAAACTCTTCAGCCACAGCAAGTATATGCCACACGGGGATTTCATCACTAATTTCATCACTATGGATATTTAAAAAGAAACAACTCTACATTGTTAAATTACATAATTTTAAAAATTAACTAGTGAAATAAGAGTAAACTCTGCCCTTCTGTTATGAGGACATAATTTTAATAAGAAATTAACATAATGAATTATTTTCGAATTGAATTCAAGCCTGTTTAAGTCCACTAGGAAAGCATTTTCTGTTGACTGCCTTTAATATGGAATGGCAGGCTCACAAATAAATTAATGCTAGTCGGTACACTTTTCCCTTTGGATAACTTCCCCCACCCCCAGCCTGAGACCAGCCTCAGCCATTTGGTCAGGTATATTAGTTCTTTGAAAATGCTTTCACAACCTGAAACGTTTCTTACATATCTGTATGCTACGCATTGCCTCTCAATGTATGGCATTTCCAGCATTGGAATTTGGAAACACTGGAAAATTGGAATTTGGAAAGCAAATTGTACAGTAGTGCTACTGACCTAGCTAATTTGGGGAAAGATCTTCTGAAAAGTTAGGTGCTGCTACTGAATGCTACCTTTTTTTTTTACTCATCTTTTATTAAGCAAAATAACAAAAATCAGAAATTTCAGTCATAAGGTCAGACCCAATGCCGTCCAGGGATTCATATGATTTACTGAAGAATGGTTGCACCGAGTAATTATATTCTATCTCATCTATAGCCTCAGACTATCAGGGATGAGTGGAAATAAAACTGTGTCCAAAGTCTTCAACCATAAACTTAAATTCTTGCATTAAAATACAACTCTGGAATCCTGGATTATTAATCAACTTCCTGAAATAGCATTTAATAGCATTTCCCCTCACTCCTATTTTGTTCTTGCCTCTACCACCAAGGAGGAGTTTCTACTGTTTATTATATGGCAGACAGTGGGTTTAAAAGTGCCCAGAACTCCAGAGTTCTAATCTGGAGCCTTGAGAATGGCTGGTTTGACACCCAGAGTATACTCTATACTTCCTTCTCATCCTTGGCTCTCTCCATTTTGTCACTATGTCTATCTATCTATCTATCTATCTATCTATCTATCTATCTATCTATCATCTATCTATGTCACAGATATATACATATATCTGTGACGGATAAAGCAAAGCTACATCTCCCACTTTCATAGTATGAGTTATTGTTGTGAGTTCTTCTGGGTCAGAAACTATGTTTCCAGACTCTTTGCATCCAGGTCAAATGATTTTCATCAATGAAACATGAGCTGGTCCCTTTTGGACCTGGGTTTTTGAAAAGTAGTTATGCTTCTCTCTTTTCCTTTCTGCTGGCTGGAGGCAGATGACACTGAGGTCCTAAGGGAACCCAGAGCCCCAGGCAGACGGAGTCTGTTCCCTAAATCACTGCCTAAAGGAAAGATATAGCTGCCAAACAGGAACAGCCATGAGGGACATTTGCATGAGTAGGAAAGAAACTTCTATGGGGGTAAGCCATGGAAATTGGGTGGTTTATTTGTTACAGCGGCTGGCATTTTCTAACTAAAATAGTTTCATGTGCTTTTTTGAGTTTACTAAGAAGTAAAACTGACTTGCTCACTTTTGAAACCTCTTATATTCCCAACTCCTACTAAGTGTCTAGCACCATATTTTTATATTCAGTGGGTCACAATAAAACTATCTCTTACTGAGTTCTTGCTATGTGGTCATCACTATGCTAAGAGATTTTCATATATTAACACAAGCATCTTTACATCCTATCACAAAACCTTTACAAGAGAGCACAAAGAAATGTAACCTCTCCAAGAAAACAGACAGATTGGATAGCCAGCTCAGGGTCACACCGTTAGTAAAAGTTCAAATCCATAACAACTAAGTTTAACACATTTCTTTTACACTAAATTAAGCTATTATCTTTGCAAATTTCATCCACTGAGGACTTTCTCTGGGCCATCTATGTATGTTGCAAAAATCATCTCATTTAATCTTCAAGCCTGTGTGGAAGCCACTTAACAGACAAGACTTTTATAACATGTGTACATTTAAGCATTTTTTTTGAGCACTTGAACTGTGAGTAGTTTTATGATATGTGAAATACAAAGCTCGTAGGTTAATTGACTATTTTACAGAGTAGTTAGGTGGTCAAATGCTGACATAAACACAACTGAAGAACTCACAAAGTCGGGGTGGATGATTAAAATCAAGATAGCTTATAACTTGGATATTCAAACTTAACTAGAAAGATATTAGTTTGTTAGGGCTTAGACAACTGTGTGGCTTAAACAACAGAAATCTATTGCCTCACACTTCTGCAGGCTACAAATCTGAGATAAAGATGTCAGCAGAGTTGCTCTCCTCTGAGGGCTCAGAAAGAAAATCTGTTCCTTGTCTTTTGCCCAACTTCTGGTGACTGGCTGGCAATTTTTGCTCTTCCTTGGCTCATAGAAACATCACCTTCATCAACACATGGTGTTCTCCTTGCGTGTTGATCTTTCCTCCTAATTTGCCTTTTAAAAAAAAAATCAAGATTCTTGTCATATTGGATTAGAGCCTACCCTAATGACCTCGTTATAACTTGATTACCTTTCTAAAGAGACTGTCACCATTTAAGGTCACAGTCTGAGGTACTTGGGGGTAGGACTTCAATACATGGATCTGGGTGGGAGGAGACACAATTCAAACGGCAACAGGTATTCACGTTTTCACCTAATGAATGTATAACGACTACGCATCCACTGGGTGCCAGGCACTGTTGTACACGGCGCGGGAGCGAGCAGTGAATGGAGCAGATAATGTCCTACTCAAATGGGACGCTGTCTCACCTGTACCTGTCTCCTTCAAAGTGTGGTCCACCCCACTGGACTCTTTATGAATTTTCTCGATAAATTGTTTTAACATTTTAATCGCATATTTTAAACAGCTAACAGAGTGTGCATATCTCCCATTTTCCAAACCTTGTACAATAAATAATTCTTTGGCTGTATTTAACAAATTAATTTATACCATCTAGGGGTAAATTTGGGATGTTAGAAAACCTATTGAGTTTTTCTTTTCTTAAGTCCTCAGCATGACCCTTAGTGAATTAATCTGGGCTGTTTGTTAAATGATAGAGCATACGACATGGTATAGCCAATTAACTGTTATGAAACATAACACTGCTTTGCATTAATTTTGCATTTCTAAGCTGTTAAAATGCCTTATACACTCTAGGCCTGATACTTCTGGAGTTAAGCAATTTGCAAAGTGATGTAGTAATGACATTTTAAGGTGGTCTCACCACATCTGTTCTTTTCAAGGCAGGGAAAACTGGCAAGATTCGGGGAAGGATATCCTCATGGACAAGAAGGAGCTAATAGGAATTGATGCCGATCTGAAATGGTAAGTGTGTTTTAGGAGTTCTCCTACAAGGAATCAGGAAACAGCCATTTTAGATGTGCACTACACAAATTAACATTTTTGATATCAGACAGTTCTACTAATTTCTTGAGAAAAGAAAAATAAGGAAAGGAAAAAAAAAATCCTTCTACTCGGGTGGCCTCCTGGCTGGACCAGCAGGACCCAGCCCTGGGTCTCTGGCATCTGGGTAGCGACATTTGTTGAATAGTAAGTGTGTTACCCAATGTCGGGAAAGAAGGCAGTTCTGCTGTGATGAAACATTCTTGGAAACTCTTTCCAAGTCTCAGCCTCACTTTATTTATTCTTCCTGGAACATCTTCCCACGCCCCCATCTCCCATTTACTGGGCTAATTTTCTCAGCTTGACAAATTTGAGTTATCTTTTTTGAGAAATCCTCCCCGATATCCCCAATCCCATGTTAATGTCCCTTGCTCTCTGCTCCTCTGACACAGTACTTACCCCTACCATGGCCCCCACCGAGGCTTAAGGGCAAATACCAATCTACGAATGTATCTCTTCTGAACTTCTTGAAGACAGGGATTTCATCTTTTTCACAGTGGTAGACCTGGTGCCTGGAACATGTATATTTGTCAAAAGAGAAAGTTAGAATGATAAACATTTTACCCAGTTATTTTGCTAAGAACACTTCGTTGTTGTTGTTTTAATTTACACCAGAAAAGCGCAGGATAAAATGAAGAGGCATGTGGATATACAGTGTTTATAATTAAATGAGGGATTTTCTATTGTTGCTCTATCATTTATAGTTGGATGACATTTGAGAAGTCAACCTTGTTTGAAACTTCAGCTCTTCATGAATACAATTAAAAAAAACAAAACAAAACAAAAAGTCTCAATCACTTCCTAGGAATGTGGTGATGATCACCTGAGACCATATGTAAAACATTTTGTTAAAGGTATTGAGGAGGGCATCTATTGCATGGAGCACTGGGTGTGGTACATGAACAATGAATCTTGGAACACTGAAAAATAAAATAAAATAAATTAAAAAAAAAAAGTTGGTATCTACAGACCTAAAAAAAAAAAATCAGTGCCATTAGTGAGATTACATAAAATTCACTTATGGAAAGAACAAGTACCCATAGATCCCCAAATGTACTTTATTACCAAAACTGCTCTTTGTAAATTTTGCTCTATGCCATGGCCAACAAATATTTATGGAATTCATGCTGGAAACAACCAGTTTTTTCATTTGCATTTTGGGTGAAAGTGCAGAAGGTTTGGCATCATCAAATGCATTTCCTAATTAAATGATGAAAGTCATTTGAATCTCTTTATTTTCCACTGGGCTCAGGGAGGCTTTTGTAAGATAAAGTAGTGAAATCCACCACTGTTTTGACTCCTTTTTGTTTTTCTTTCCTTGTGGCATAGTATCAGTTTACTGTTTCAGATTCCTATTGCTGCTGTAACAAATTGTCACAAAGTTGTTACAACACAAATGTATCTTACAAAGCTGGAGGTCAGAATGAAAGCAAGGCCCCCAGAAGGGCTTTGCTTCTGGAGGATTCACTGGAGAATCAATTTCCTTGGGTTTTTGTTGTTGTTGTTGTTTTTGATTTTGTTTTTTCTGGCTTCTAGAGTCTGCCTTCATTCCTCGGGTCTGTCCTTGTCAGCCCACACTCAGCCTCCGTGGTCACATCTTCCATAGCCCTGACTCTCCTCCCCCCTCATAAGCACTGTTGTGATTCTTCAGATGTTAGGAATTGATTCCTGATTTTAGTCTAATTATCTAGGAAGTTAACCCTTAAGAACAGTTTCCCTCTGCTGAGAAAGCAACTTAAAAAGAAGAAATGTATGCAGCATTATGAAAGAGATGAGCATTTGGCCATTGATTGTTTTTCTTCTTTTAATAGTTTTCTGTCTGATATTTTCCCAGCTCGGAGGTTTCAGCTTTCAGAACTCTCAGTGGTTACTTTCAGGATTTGGAGGGTTCAGCTTTCAGAACTCTCAGTGGTTACTTTCAGGATCCACTACATCCCATTTAGCATGTTACAGAGTATCGACAAATTGCATACTTCGCTCTTATATTTAGTATTTTCTGACAGTATAGGTTTCCTACCTTCTGCTTCTAACAGTAGCCAAATGTGCTTTAAACTATCCCATCATCCCATCATCTCTTCGTTTATGCTCCCCCTGCAAAAGACAAGAGAGAGAGAGAGAGAGAGAGAGAGAGAGAGAGAGAGAGAACCTCTGTCTCATCACAAGGAAACTAATTTTGTCAAAAGGTGTGAGATCTTCAAAGTTGTGAGTGGTTTGGGGCTTGGTTGAGACTGCCAGAGATGCCGCAGTAACACTTCCTTATGGCACCAAAGAAGTGTCAAGATAGAGGAGACACTCCAGCTGCCAGAAAAGCAGTTTTAGTGACAGTCACTTTCTCTTGGGCTATTTCTAGAAACCAGGATTATTCTGTCATTAAGAACAAATTTGAAATCAGATTCTCCAGTGAGGACAATTTTTGGGGGGGTGAATATCTTGTAGGGTATCTGTCTTCCCTCCTGCTCTTGTAGTACCTCGGGCACTAGGGGTGAGGCAGGAATCCTTCCTGCTATTGTTCCTTCCAGACTGTTCTGTTTCCTTTCTAAGCCAACAGATTGTGCCCATATGCAGCCCAACTACCAACCCATCTGCCAACCAACATCCCCTTATTCCTTGAAGATGTTAGCCCCTGCCTTGCTGTCATGGTCTCCAACACTACCCTTGTCATAACAGTGGGTGATTTCAGTATTCACTTGGTTTATTTTCCCAAACCCCTAAAATTTCAGTTTCTTTAACTGCTGTCATTCAGTGATTTTTTTTCCCTCTAAACCACCACAGACACTCATTTCCACTGACAGCACCAATTGTGAAATCCCTCCATAATCTTAAATCTAAGCACTGCGATCTCTGAACAACGTCTCTTAGCCTTTTTGCTCACTCGTACTACTGTTCTGATACTCTTTTAATCCCTTCATAGTTAAAATTCATTGATTCTACCAGCTTTTTACTTATTCTCATGTTCTCCCTTCCCTTTTTAAATTCCATTGTCAATCACTATAATCATTTCCTTGAATACACCTTTACAAATCTTGTATTTACTCGGCAAAGTCCCAGTCCTCCTTAAAACTAAATCTCTGTCTACCTCATCCTTGTACCTGTTCAGGTGAAAATGTCTGAGAAAAACACACAGCACGATAATTGATCTCACTGAAGTTCATAATCAGTTGCTTTCATTGGCTGTTAATGTGCTCAATAATAATACCACATTTCCTGCTCCATTCATTTTCCCATTCTCCCAGGTAACTAATTCATATCTCCTCTTCTTTCCTCACACTTTGGATCGCCAACACCTTCCTCGTCTTCCTGATGAAGCTATCCAAAGAGAATTTCCCAGCCACTTCTGTATACTCTGTATTACTCTATGTTCATATTTTATTCTGTGTCCATTTCCTCTTGAATTCATTACTCAGGCTTTCATCCATACCATTCCCCCTCAGCTAGTCTTTTCCAGATCACCAGCTGACTTGCATGTTCTAAATCAAAGATCAATTCACAGTTGACATCTTACTTGACCTACAGGTTAACAAATTTGATCATTCTCTCCTTGAAACACTTTCACTTGGCTTCCGGAACATCACACTTGTTTTTCTTGCCACCTTATTGGCCACCCCTTGGTTTCCTTAGATGATTCTTTTTCATCTTTCTGGACACTTAATGTTTGGGTGCCTCAGGGATAAGTTTGAACTCTATTAGTGATCTTAGTATGCAAGCATAGAGTATCGAATTTATTTCGGATATAAATTATTTTATATGTTTCTAAAATGTATATTCTAGTTCCAACCTTTCCGTTGAATAACGAACTCATGTATCCAACTGTCTACTGGACACCTCAAAATTGATAATAGACATCTAAAACTAGTATCTGTGATCAAAACTGAGCTCATGCCATTTCCTCTCAAAACTCATTTCTCTTTCAATCTTCCTCATTTCAGTTAATGGCAGCTCCATCTTTTTGCACACTCAGCCTAAAATCTCATATTAATCCTTGACTTCTTTCTTTCCCTTCATAGCTACCTCTATTTACTTAATACTAAACAAATACTAATAATACTAAAAATACTAATACATTAATCCTAAACAAATATGAATACATACAAAATTTATATTTATTTATCAATCCACTGATTCTATTGTTCTATATCTTCAAACATATTCAGAACCTGACCAATTCTCACACTCTGTTACCACCCACATTGTGTCACTGTCTCTCACGTGGATACATGTAATAACCACTTACCTGCTCTCCTTGTTTCTGGTCTTGCCCTCTCCCCCTTGTCTATTGTTACACAGTAGTCAGATGAATTCAAAATATTTTATGATTTTCCAATACAACTTCCAATACAATTAATTCTTTGATCCATAGGTTATTTGGAAGTGTATTATTCAGTTTTCATATATCAGGAGATTTTCTACTTTTCCAAATTTATTTCTAGCTTAAATCCCATTGTTTTTTTAAGGAACATACTCTGTGTGATCTCAATCTTTATTAAGATCAATCTTTATTAAGATCTATTAAGACTCATTTTTATAGCCCAGCATATGATCTGTTTGGATGAATGGGACCATGTACACTTGAAAGTAATATATTTTCTGTAGCTGTTGGGCATAGTGCCTGTAAGTGTCCATTAGGTCAAGTTAGTTATTTGTGTTTTTCCAGTCTTCTATATCCTTCCTGAATTTCTTCTCTGCCTCGTGTATTAATCACTGGGAGAAAAATGTGAAAATCTCCAAATAGAATTGTGGGCTTACCTATTTTATTTATTTTCCTTTTTTCCTCATTTTTTTCAGGTACTTTGAAATTGTTATTCAGTTAAATATATTTAAGATCATTATATCTTCCTAATCAACTGACACTTTTATCATTAGGAATTCTCCCCAAGTTAATACTCATTGACTTTGAATCATACAGCATGTTTTCTTTGTTTAATCGTTTCTGTGTCCTTATACCCAAATAGATTCCTTATAAACAATATTTAGTTGAGTCTTTCTTGTTTCCGATCTAGCAAGTCTTTTAAATAGAGTGGTTGAATCTACTTAGATTTATTGTAATTACTGATGTGGTTGGGTTCAAACTTATTATTTGGCTCTTTGCTTTGTATATACATCCCTTCTGTTATGTGCTCTTTTGAAAAAAATAAAAATAAAAATAACCTTTTAAATTTGCCCTTATATTTACCATTTTCAGTCATCTTCCTTATGTCCTATAGGTCCAGATTTTCATCAAGGAATATTTCTCTTTAACCTGAGAACTTCCTTTGTGTTTGTATGACGTGGGTTTGCTAGGGTCGAACGCATTAGGCACTTGTTTATCTGAAAGGTCTTTATTTTACTTCCATTTTTGGATACCTATTTTTGCTGGATATATGATTCTAGGTCCTTGGATATGTCAGTAAAGATGTCTTTACATTCTCTTGGTTTCCATTTCTTTCTGATGAGAAGACAGTATCATTTTTATTGTTATACTAATGAATATAATGTGGCTTTTGCCCCTTGCTGGCTTTAAAATTTTTCTCTTTGTCTTTGGTGTGCTTCAGTTTCACTTTGTTTTTGTTGTTGTTGTTTGGTTTTTGTTTTTTTATTTGTTTTAGAGAGAGAGAGAGAGAGAGAGAGGGAGGGAGGGAGGGAGCGAGCAGGATGGGAGGGGCAGAGGGAGAGGGAGAGAAAGAATCCTAAGCAGGCTCCATGCCCAGCGTGCAGCCTGATGTGGGGCTGATCCCACCACCCTGAGATCATGACCTGAGCCAAAGTCAAGAGGCAGATGCTTAACCTACTGAGCCACCCAGGCACTGCATCTTCGGTTTCACTTTGATGTGCCCCAGTGTGGTCTTTATATTTATTCATTCTCTTGGAATTTGCTGTATTTCTTGCATCTGTGGATCAATATTTTTAATCAGATTTAGAACATTTTTGCCCTCTATCTTTTCATATATTTTCTCTTCTGCTCCATTTTCTGTCTCTACTCCATTTGGACTCTACTCCATTTATGTTAAACTATTTGACATCAGCCCACATGTTTGGAAACTGTGGCCTGCAGTTTTCAGTCTTTTATATTTCGTCTCTGGAGGCCAGATTAGATAGGTTTTACAGGTTGAGATCACTGACTTTGGGATTACTAAAACTTGTGTGCCTTCTCAACTCCATTAACTATTCTAATAAATTCTTTCTTTTGGTGAGACTGTTTTCATTTCAAAAATTTCCACCCAGTCCTCTTCTGGAGTTTCAAATTTTTACTGAAATTCTCTATCTGTTCATACCTTTTGCCCATATTTTCTACTAAATTCTTTAACATATTTATAATAGTTCTTCTAAGTCCTTTACTGCTTGTTTCAACATCCGAATCATTTAGGAAATCTTTTATTGGCCCATTTTCTGTGGACATGGGTGTCATGAGTCATCTTGCTTTTTGCATATCTGGTAATTTAATTGTCCACTGAACATTATAAATGATATCTCATAGAACTTCTGGATGATGTTATTTTCCTGTAAAGAAGGGGTTTTGTCCTGACAAACAGTTAAATTCACGTCAGGTTACTTTGTTCTCATTTGCTGTTATAAGTGGAAGGATCTTAGGCCATGGTCCTAAATCCTAAGGCATAGGCTTTCTGAGTTCTCAACTGAATGCTCAAGTTGTTCATCAGCATCTCTCCATCTGGCTGGACGGGCATGCCAATGTTTCCCCCGCGCTCCGAGGCTCCGAAATCTCTGTTCACCCCTCAGTCCCCCAGCAGCTGTTATTCGCTTATCCTCACAGACTCCTGCCCTGTACAGGAACAACTTAAAAGCCGGCCAAGGACTTGAGGGGAAGCTCTATGCTAATTTCTCAGGCTTCCTCTCAGTGCTTTCCTCTATCCAGAGCCCTGCCCTAACAATTACAGACGCCTTAGAATCCCAGAAGCCTAATCTCCGTTTCTTTTACCCACTTAACTTTTTCCTCCATCCAGTCATATAGCTCTTCTTTGCTTCTTCAATTTTCTGAGAAATGACTTGGAAATCTCTCCCAGACAGAAAGCCAGCATGAATGGGAAATTGGCCTCATGAGCCTTCCTTTCAAGGATCACAGACTTGAACTGTCCATGTGTCAGGGTCTAAAATCAGTTTTTAAGGATTGTTTTCTCCAGTTTCATAGTTTTCTATTTCATGAGGGTAAACCTAGTACTAGCTCCTTGATCATGAACTGAATCATGATATTATTATTTTTAAAATTTTCAATAGAGTTTTAATTTCTTCCCTAAGGAAAACATTTTTAAATGGCATACTTTTTTCAGTCTTTGAAAAATGTGCTGCAGGGGGTACCTCAGTGACTTCATCAGTTAAATGTCTGCCTTCTGCTCCAGTCATGATCCCAGGATCCTGAGATCGAGTCCTGTGTCAGGCTCCCTGCGCAGCGGGGAGTCTGCTTCTCCCTCTGCCTTCTGCTCATGCTCTCTCTCTCATTATCTCTCTCTCTCTCTCTTTCAAATAAATAAATAAAATCTTAAAAAAGAAAAAGAAAAATGTGCCGCAGAATTAGGAGTAATTAATACAGTGAATCACATTTTAAGTTTTGATGGTGGTGGTAGTGTTGGTGTGGGGGGTGTGTGTAGAAGGTAAGTTCTAAAATTAGCATGTAATGGGGTGCCTGGGTGGCTCAGTCAGTTAAGCCTTTGGCTCAAGTCATGATCTCAGGGTCCTGGGATGGAACCCCACATCGGGCACCCTGCTCAGCCTGCTTCTCCTTCTCCCTCTGCCTCTCCCCCTGCTTGTGCTCTCTTGCTCACTTTTTCTATCAAACAAATAAATAAATAAATAAAATCTTTAAAAAAAAGTTGGCACTTAAGACATCAACTGCCTATCTTTCAAATTATCATTGAAGACTCATTAGAATGGAGATGTACATACCACCTTTCAGAAAGCCCAACAGATAGTCAACCTCTTTGAGCACCTGATGAGGAACTTTGCTGTTGTAAGAAAACTTAAGTCCTTAAGCCCTGGATCATGCTTAGTGCTCACACTGGGAGGGGAGATGGATGCTGACTGAAGAAACATCAGATTTGTATCTGCTATTTTATGCTCCCCTTGAAGATATACTCTTTGAATGAAATGGTAGACTTGTGTTTTCTCCATCTTTTTTTTTTCCTACAGGGTAGTGAATTTTATTTTCTCTCTTCCTTTTCCTTTTTCTCTCTTCTCACCTGAGTGCATGGCTAAGAGCATTTTTCACAGGCTTACTGTGTGGATGGGTCTTCAGCAGAGTATATGGCCAGAGGGCTGAGCAGCTAAGTTGCTTATAACATAGAACTTCCCTTAGTTCCTCTATGGGCTAGTTTCTTTCCCTTGGTTGCCTGACCACAGATATCATTCTGACCCTCATAATATATTATATTCAGTTTGTTTTGCATGAAATCAGTAGACATTTGATCCAAGTCTGAAATGTACAAGGAGTCCGGCAAAGCTAGAGAGGGTTGAAAGCAAGTGGTCTTTGCAGAATTGAGACTGAATATTAGATCGTTTGGGAGAATACCAAAAGATAGATAATTAGGTATGAATATTTATCTGATTATGGTAAAACCCCAGTCTTAGAATATTTATTTGCACAGCAGTGTGAATGATTGCCAAAACGGGCATGAAACTTAAAGTCAGGACATAATTGAAAGCCTACTGTAATGGAAGAAGAGGAATTAAACTAACAAGAATTGATTTGGTGAAAGGGAAGAGCTGGACTTGTGAGATAATTTTAACATATAATCCATAGTTCAGGTATTGAATATATAACATGCCGTTCAAGTAAACTGAATGGGCCAAAGTAAACAGAAGACACTAGATTACTAGTTAAGGGAGAACCTTGAAGGAAAAAAATACATTCCATACAATAGGTTATTGAGAATCATTATTTGATGATATAACCAAGCTTTACCAGTGGCTCAGTAAGTTAAAAAGAAAGCAAGGAGGTCTGTAATAAAGAATAAACACAAAAAAAACAAATATAAAAAAAGTGAATGTATAACCCAGAAAAGGGCAAGGTTATTCTAATATTCTTCACTATCATCGATAGCCAGGACTGCCCTAGGCATTTACATGAGCTCGGAGAAAGGACCATAATCATTATTAATCGAGGGTGCCATGTGACATGTAACTTCCCTCACAGTCTGGTAGAATAATGTGTTCTAACAGAGATAGTCAAAGGTCTTAGAGAGCCAAAGGCTGCATGTGTCTTGAGAAAAACAACTAGAGAATCATTATCTTAGAGTCACAGACCAACTCTTAGCATTGGATACACAGACATATGTATATAGCCTAAAGTGGTTTATAAACCCCAAATTAGAAGTTTTCTCATGAAAATCCAGATTTCTGGCTTCTCTTGAAATATTAGATGATCCAGTGACTCAAGGTCAATGGCAATAACTGACAGGAACTGCACATTTCAGCCACCAACCCTTTATCTAGGTATGCATCCCTTATTTATACAATGTAAACATGTTGACATACAGACCAAAGGATCGTTCATTTTATTATCTTCCTGGCCTTGTAGTCATTTGAGTTTGCAGTACTTGATTTAAGTTGCAAGTAAAGTCACAAGTGCCAGAGTATTTCATATCTAGATCTAATAAAGGAAAAGCAATAGGACCCCTAAGGGAAGGCTAAAGGAGCTGGGATTATTTATTTTGAAAAGTATAATGAAATGTTTCTAGAAATGTCTTCAGCGTGAAGGCTTTCATGTAGAAAAGAGGCTGTCAATTGCATTAGATTAAGTAAATTTTCTGATTAAGGACCTATATTAAGGCAAAATTACCAGGTGATCAAATTTTATTTGGGGCCAAAAAAGCCACCTTTCCCATTATTCTTTTCTTTCTCTTCAACATTGGACTATATCACCAGATTGTTTAGTCTTTATAATGTCTCCTATAAAATTTGCATATGTGTATATTTACATATTTATATTTATGAAATATCTTCTCAGTAGCTAAGAAGAATGGGATTTTATAATTATTACTGGCTTTAGTTATGGGGTACTGTCTAAGGCTTGGGATTTAGATTAATTTATTCTTTCACCAAATATTTATTTAGCTCCTGGAGATAAAACAGTTTTGACGTTCTTTCTTTCTTGGAGCTTAAATTCTGGTGGAAAAGACCAATAACAGATAAATAATAAAAATAAACAAAATAGACGATATTGCATATTAGTAAGAGCTATGAGGCATCCAAGGGCGATGGTGAAGGGGAGTGAGTAATGGCTGAAAAGTTACTGTAGAAAGGCAGGTCACAGAAGACCTCTTAAGAGGGTGACGTTGGACCAAAACTGAATGTTGAGGAGTCAGCCTGGGGTTTGTCATTTTCTGGACAATGCAAACAGCAAATATAAAGGCAAGAGGGACCTTGATATGTTCTAAAAGCAGAATGAAAGCAGAGGAGAGCGGCAGGTGATTATGACTGTGGTGCCTTTCTCACATCTGTAAGTTCCTTCTGATCTCAGATTCCCTATTGTAAAATGAGGGACATGTCAGCTCTCTCACTGGGTTGTATGAGGATTAAATATAATCAAGGACGAAATATTCACCTCTAGAAATAGTCCACATTTCTGCACCCAATTGTGGACCTTCTTGGGAAAAAACTCATCGTGGGGAAGGAAGAAGCACACGTGCTTCAGCCCAGAGCAAATGCCTCCTGCATAGGAGAGGGGAGAGATGTCTGAGCACAGAGTGGGAGTAAGCCAAGTTCAGTCCCATATTGAACTCATATCTGACTACAGTGAAGCACGTGGAATGATGGTGGTGGGGGGCAGTAGAAAAGCGGGAACTGGAAGCAATAAGTTTAAAGCACTATTTACTTCCACTCACAGCTCTTTAAGACATTAGAACACAAGCAACAGCGTCGGGGGTTCCCTGTGAGAAAATAGAGATCTAACAGGTCTGGAGAGTCCTTCCGTGTATTTCTGCAGAGAACACGGCCGGCTTCGATGCTTTGACTTAAGTGGCAACACACCCGGCGCGAGAAGGTACTCTCCAGAGAAGGAGCAAAGTCACGTGGATGAAATGGTTCCTGGTAGATGTGGCTCCGCTGACACCTGTTGATGCCAGAGCCATTTAAGGACCAGGCCGGGGGTGGGGGGTGCACAGGACAGGAGTGGACTATTGGTGTTATTGACTTGATGTTGTGGCCAGACTATCCTGACGAAAGAGAAAAGCAGTGAGAGAGTGAGAGAGAAAGAGAGAGAGAAGACAGTGTGAAAGAAAAACTAACGGTTAGCGCACAGGAAATGCATGCTGGACATTTCCAGAGAAACTTGGAAGTTGGAGAGTAAAGGGCTGGGGATCCGAATAAGGGCATAAGAGACAGGAAAATATGTATGTAATGCCTAATGCTATGCTAGATACACAAGAGATATCCCTATAGAGTTGCCAGATAAAATACAAGATGTATTAAATACATCTTCGTAGCTGTAAATACAGTTTATAAATACAATATAATTAATTGTATTGTATTTATAATACAATATATAAGTACAATATATCGTATTTATAATACAATACAAAGTAATAAAATACAGTTAACTTTGAATTTCAGATAAACAATAAATATTTTTTTCTGTAACTATGTCCCAAATATGACATAGGGCATACTTATACTAAAATGTGATCATTGTCCGTCTGACATTCCAAGCTAGCCGGACATCTGTATTGTAGTTTGCTAAATCTGGCAACCTTATGCCCATACAGCTCTGTTTATTCTTATGAGCCTCTATAGCTTGAATAATTGCCCCTCACTATTTGGAAGCCATTATCTTCATAGCAAACTTCCCAGCAGGCTTATTGCAGTTGGGTTAAAAATTATTTACTTAAAACACAGTGCCATCTAGCTGGGATTTGCTTTTTAACTATTTCATACCCATTTTGCATGTAAGATTGATCCAAGCAGTCACAATCTGTCCTGTATTGCTGTACAAAACTTCACAAGATTCAGTATAATTCATTACCTATTGGGAAGAACCCCTTGTATCTAAAGGACATTTTTTTCTTGACCCTTCCCTCTTCCCCCCAGTCAGCCAGCCAGCCAGCATTTCTTAAATATCTAAAATGTACTCAGGCTAAGAGCTTGGTTTTCAAGGAATGAGACAATGAATTACTAAATTTTGAGGTGGAGGAAGTCGTTCGAAGAAAAAATAAAATTACCAGGGAGGAACTAGTGAGGGACCCTAGGCAGCCTGGTTTGTGAAGAAACTGAAAGGGAGACATGTGAAAAGAAACTTGAATTTTAGTCTCCTTTGTAATTTTGTCTGAGTTCAGTCCTGGCTATGGCTCAGATATACTTGCTTTGGTACGCCCATCTCTAGAATTAAATTTTTCCTCCCATAAGAGATGCAATGTCATCAGAGTAAATCCCACTTCTCACAGATTCTTGCTCCTCTAGTGGTGGGGAGCATAGATGCCCCGGATTCTAGCTCAGAGTAGATGGCGCCCTCTCAATCCACTCTGGAGTGCCAGATTAAGCCTGATTCTGAAGCTGCATCCAGGCTCAGTGAAAATGGATTCGGTGATGGATGAGCAATGTCTGCCGTGGAAAATTGGTTGTGGAAGGAGGCGCGACGGACAGTGGGAGATAGAGTTTGGCAAAATGTGCCATAAGTGATTTATCATGATGCTACCTTTAAAGGTATCTTGACCTATATGTCTAGTTTTCAGGCCAATGTCCCAGGACACTTGGTAGATCTTGGAATAGACTTACGTCATGCAGAAAAAAGCAAATGGGACTGAGTTGGCACCCTAGGGTGAGGGGCGGTGGAGGGGTCAGGGCTCACCCAACAGCTCTGAGAAGGACTCCCAGTCTCGGCATGGAAGAGCAAGTTTTTAGGGCTGTCAGAGAGTTGGTTAACTCATCCATTGTTTTCAGCATAGGTGAATGAGAATCACACAAATAAGTCCTATGGAGGCTGTGCTAGAACTAGAAACCTCAAAGGGACCTAGAGGCCAAATACAGCACACAGTGCCACAGTTGTCCCCTCAGCATCCTGGCTGACCTTGCTCATCCATCACTGGATTTTGTCCCACTGCACCTGGATATTGCTTCACACTCTTCACCCAACAAGGCAGGCAGCAATTATTAATATATCGGTCTGGATTTGATTGGAAACTCATTCAACATATCTGATCCAAGACCAGATTCTGAGATAGCACAATTTTCACACCAAGTTCAAAAAATTGAGGCTAATGACCCAGCTCTGGGACTGAAATAAAGATAGAAGAAGAGCTGAAGTTCAAGAACAATGTTACAAGAAGTCAGAGCACAGACCATCTCCTGAGCCTCATGTTTCTGTTCCCATTAACACATCTAGAGATACTTAAAGATGGAATCCTCTGAATAAAGTTCCTAAAAATGAGGACGCTTTTGGATCTGGGCTAAAGGAGACTCTATACTATCTGATATTTTGAGCTCCTCTTAGTATTTTACTATTAAAACGATTCCCCCTTTCAGGTGAATGTGTTACTTGAGGACAAAAAAATATTTTTTTTTTACTAAAAAATAATTTTTGTACAAGTGTGAAATTATGTTTGAGTAGTTTTCAAAATTCCTGCTGTATAAATTGACTTTTTTTTTTTTTTAAGATTTTATTTATTCAACAGAGAGAGAGAGCAGAAGCAGGGGGAGCAGCAGAGGGAGAGAGAGAAGCAGGCTCCCCACTGAGCAGAAAGCCTGACGCGGGGCTCGATTCCAGGACCCTGGGATCATGACCTGAGCCGAAGGCAGACGCTTAACCAACTGAGCCACCCAAGCGCCCCTAAATTGACTTTTTAAATAAGGCTATTTTACTTGCTGTTGTATATATCTGACTTACATCACAGACTTCTTTATTTAATACCCTCTGTCTTTCAGAGTCATCAGCAGGATTTTAAAGTAGATATTGATATATATTGATGTAAATGCCAAGGCCTTTTAGCTTATCCTCCCTACCCTCTGACACCTCCCCTCCGCAGGCCATATCCCTGTACAGGCTTCTGACTCATTTTCACAAATGCTGACTATATTGACTCTGTAGAACGTGTTTCTTACACTTACGAGTGGACCTGATTGCTCAAAACAGGTACCACATTGCTTCAGAACTAGGCCCACTTTTTGATCTACTCTGTGAGGGTCTGCCTGCTCCTAGCCTAGATTTACACAGTGGCTGAGAGCAGAGAATCTAACTAAGGTTTGAGTCTCATCATTGTACTTTTGTATCTGTGTTACCTAGAGAAAGTTATTAAATATGTGTTCCTTTCCTTATACATAAAATGGGCGATAATAATATTAATGATAAAAGTTATCTGAACGGGCCATACATGCGTAATGCTGGTACAAAGCGAGTGATGGATAAGTGTTAGCCATTTTGTTGTTACTGTCTTCCCCATCCCTCCTCAAGATACCATAACTTTCTTAATCCCCCCACCAGCTCCATTCTCTGCTCCATTTCATTCCCTAGAACCAATCCTGATCAGGACAACAGATATTTCAGTATATTCAATCCAGACTTTTAGGGGTAGTAATCTATTCCTTCCTCCCTCTCTCTTTCCCTTCTCTCCCTCCACCCCCTTCCCTTCTATCCCTCCTTCTTCTCCCTCTTCTCGCTGCTCTTACCCCCTTTTCCTCCCCCTCCTCCCTTCCTTTTGTTCCTTTCCCTCCTTCTTTCTTTCTTTTCTTCTTTAAAAAACATTTAGTAAGGGCCTATTATGTTCTGTCATAGGCTTTGAGAATCAAGTGGTAATGAAAAGTTATCTTCTCTTATGAAGATATAATGAGTCGATACTTTCAAAGTGCTTTAGAATAGTCTGACACATAAGTGTTCTCTAAGGTTTGTTAAATAAACCTGGGTTTCTGCTTCATTCCCCTTGTCTGATCCTAATCTTGTATTTCCACTGGTAGTCAAAGTCTTATCTTGATACTCATGTTTTCATGCCTGTTGTGATAACAAGCGTACTAAAAACATTTCAGGACTGAGGTTTGCCTTACATTTTTCTTTGGAGACAGGGCAGGGGGAAGGAGAAGGATGTCAGAGGCACAGCCCCAATATCCCCCCCTCGTTCAGTGGTTTCTGAACCATTGTCCTGATTCATTCGATGGCAACTGCTTGTTCATATCTGCACTAGCAACTCCTCTCGGATCCTGTTCTGTGCCTCTTCAAACCATGTTCCTCCACACAGGGCTCTTCTGAGACAGCCCAACATACTAGATTACTTCTTGTTTTCTACTTCCCTGCTTTTGGGGGGTTATTCTATTATTACCTACCAGAATGGCCTTCTATCTTAGACAAGCAGTGGCCAGCATGCCTGCTCTCCCAGCCCCCCTACCACAGTCAGATCTACCCCATCATTGCTCACCCAATAAGTTCTGTTCCTTTAAAGAAGCATGAGGCTTATTTCCCTTCAATATTCCTCTCTTTTAAAAAATCAAATATCCCTAGCTCTTAATTGATATGTAGGCTATTATACACAGAGAGGCTGCCAAGTAAACATTAATTATACCATGAATAACTAGTAATAGGCTACAGATGAAGCCAAAGTCTAAATAATAACGAATATGGACGTCATCTTCTGTCTGTAACTTTTGGGTAGGTGGTTCAGCAAAGAAGATTACACTGACTAAGCTCTGAGAACAGTTTAAAAAAATATTATTTTTAAGTTTAAACTGTATTTCAGAATATTTAGGCTTACAGAAGAGCTGTGAAGATGGTACAAGAACTGTTCCCATATACCCACACCCAATTTCCCCTATTATTAACATCTTTCGTTAGTATGGCACATTTTTGCAGTTAATGAACCAATATGCATTGTTAACTAAAGTCCATACATTATTCCGATTTTCTTAGATCTTACCTAATGTCCTTGTTCTGTTCCAGAATACCGTATTGCGTTGAATTGTCATACCTGCCTGGACTTCTCTTGGCTATGACTGTTTTCCAGACTTATTTTGTTTTGATGATCTTGACGGCTTTGAGGAGTACTGATTAGGTATTTTGTAGAATGTCCCTCAATGGAGATCTGTTGATATTGTTCTCATGGTTAGATTGGGTTAATGGGTTTTGGGAAGCCCACAGAAGTAAAGTGCCATTTTCATCACAACAAATCAAAGGTACATACCATAAACATGATTTATGACTGTTGATATTAATTTTGATCATCTGGCTGAGGTAGTATTTGTCAATTTTCTTCAATGGAAAGTCACTCTTTTTGCTCTCTTTCCATACTGTTCTCTTTGGATGAAAGTCACCCAACTCAGTCCTCACTTAAGGAGTGGGGGAGTCATGCTTTATCTCCCTGAGGTGAAGTAGCTACCTAAATTATTTACACTTAGGCTGCACAGAATTATCTGTTCTCCTCAATTTATTTATTCAGTCATTTGTTTATATCAGTATGGGACCATTGACATATTCATTTTATATTTTGGATTATAGTCCAATATGATTTAATTCATTTTGTTACTTGAATTGTTCTGGCTTTGGCCATTGGGAGCTCTTTTTGTTGGCCCCTATCACATACCCCCATCACTGAGTGTGTGTGTGTGTGTTTGTGTGTGTTTTCTCTCTTCCTTTCTTTCTGGGACTACAAGATGCCCCAGGCCCATCTTACATATTTCCTGTCCCAGTCCTAGAATCAACTCTTTCTCTGGTTCTCTGTTTTTTTGGTAATCAAAGAGATTTTTTAAATAGATATAATGATAGTATTTATATGTGTACTTTAACTTCTTAAAGCACTATTGCATCATCTCTATTTTACTCTCAGAACCATCCCCTGAGGTAGGATAAATATTATTTACCTTCGTTTTGCTAATAAATAAATTGAGGCATAGAATGTAGTGGCTAGCTCAAGGTCAACATTTTAGTAGTTGGTTTTCTTTACCGTCAAGCTTGTATTCTTCCCACTGCCTATTCTAGGATTTCTCAACCTGGGTACTAATAGCATTTTGGGCCAGATCATTCTTTGTTGTGGGAGCTGTCCTGTAGTTGTTTTGTGTGTTGTAAGATGTTTAGCCACATCCCTGGCCTCTACCCATCCGATGTCAGGAGCACAGTTTCTTCCCCCAGGTTGTGACAAGGTTTCTAATTATTGCTAAACATCCCCTGGAGGACAAAATTGAGCCCTGTTAGACAACTACTGGACTTACTCCATAATCTGCTTCCCAGCAATGAAGGCACAGATATTAGCCCCCTACCCCAAATTCCAACAATTAAGATACCAAATGTCTCAGGGTGCCTGGGTGGCTCAGTTTGTTAAGTGTCTGCCTTCGGCTCAGGTCATGATCCCAAGGTCCTGGTATCAAGCCCCGCATCGAGCTCCCTGCTCAGTGGGAAGCCTGCTTCTTCCTCTTCCACTCCCCCTGCTTGTATTCCCTCTCTCTCTGTCAAATAAATAAATACAACCCTTAAAAAAAAGATACCAAATGTCTTAAAATTTAAAATCCACATTCTATCGCAATGTCTCAGAAATAAGTTCTGACTGATTACATCATTTACTAAATTTCAGGATTTACTTGTTTAAGATATAATACATCATTTGTAATATCAATTTAATATAGAAATCACAGAAGTGGTAATTTGAGGATTATATACTTAAAATAGGATAAGGTTCGATCAGATTAGAGCATATAGATATTAAGATTTCGGTCAAGATCAAATCCATTGAGTAAGGAATCATTGTTCCCCATGGCCCTTTTAACTATAATTTTGAATCCATTATATAAACAATAGTGTGGGAGTACTTGTTAAACATTTGATAAAGGTAACAAAATGAATAAAATGTATTTTTAATTACTACAAATTTGTACATTCCAGATTTCACTTTTCCATGTTCTCTTTTAATTTTATGCATTTACATATATGATTTTTACATCACATAATTATAGGGTATAATTTTTATCCTTTTTGAAATTAAAATTATATCATAAACATTTTTCCTATTGCTACATAATGTGCATAATTATCATTTTAATTACTACATGATATTCTATATAGTTGGTAAGCCATAATCCATTTAACCATTTCCCTATTGCTGCATGTTCATGTTGTTTTTGATATCACAAATAACACTGCAATAATCAACTTTGTGATTATTAAATTATATTGCTTTTGGAGACAGATTCATAAGAATGAAATTACTGAGTCAGGGTTATGAGCATTTTAGTGGATCATGAAATGTATTGCCAAATTGCTTTCCAAAGGGATTTACACTGCCAGCAGAAATATATGCTTATCTCAGTTACATTACATCCTTGCCAGAATCGGGCATTTTAATCCTTTTTCTGTGTTTTATAATTTAATAGTCACAAAATTCACTTTGAGTCTTCTGTTGTTTGTGCCAATGATCTAGGGTGTTGGGGGAAAGGAAAAAAAAAAACACAACAACATTTCTTGGGTGCCTATACTCACTATTAACCATGCTAGGGAATTTGTACTCATTGCTAAAATATCTACCTTAGCTTCCCACTCCAGTGTCTCTCAGGAACCTTGACCTGCTTCACTTTTCTTCATAACACTTATAAGTATTGGGAATTGTATTACACATTTACATTCTTCTTTATTTTTACTATAAACTCCTCCAATAAAATGAAAACTTGTTGAGGGCAGGGATTTTGTCTTGTGTATAGCTCTCTGGGATAGTAGCTAGCACACAGTAGGGCCTGGATAAATATTGTTGAATGAAAATATGAAGGATTTAATTAGTTAATCTCAAATTATGACCATATCAACATTGACAGATGGCCATAGGGACTGTTTACAGATTTTTGGTGCTGTTTCTCCTTTCTAAGTACTTCTCCACTCTCTTGCATTTGAGCAATGTTTGATTTGCTTTGGTCAATGAAAAGTGAGTGGAAGTGATGTGTGTCCTTTGGGGGGGTAGACTATTTAAAAGCCAGGCACAGTTACCACTGGTCTCTTTCCCCTCTGCCAGAGTTAATGCCTATGTTCCGAATACCATCTCCTCTACCAAACTGGAACTCATTTTAGGGTGGTTATTAAGTCAATCAGAGCCTCCACATGACCCTTTGTGGGCATGCATGAAGCAGAAGTAAACAGTAATGACTTTGGGTTGAGATTTGGGGGTTGACTGTTTCTGTAGTAAAATTTAGCATAACCTGACGATATAGAGATTAGTAGGTTTAAATAACATAGTCTAAATCACAGAACTGGCAATGGAAAAGTGAAAATTCAAACCTTTCTGTCTTTGCCTTGCCCACTATTGCAGAGTACCATGAGCAGTAAATAGTTATATGAGCTTATTAGGGCTGTGTGCTACAAACTGGGTGGTATAATTCAGAGAAATTTATTATCTCACAATTCCAGCAGCTAGAAATCTGAATCAAGATGTCAACAGACTTGGTTCTTTCTAAAGGCGGTGAGGGAGAGTCTGTTCCATGCCTCCTGGCCAGCTTCTGCAATTTGGTGGCAACTTTGGAGTTCCCTGGCATGGAGAAGCATCACTCAGTTTCTGTCTTCACCTTCACATGGTATTCTCCTTGTGTGTGTTTGCGTCCAAATTTCCCCTTTCTCGTAGGACACCCATAATGTCGTATTGTAGGCATATTCTACGCCAGGATCACCTCATCTTCATTACTTGTATCTGCAGCTACTCTATTTCCAAATAAGGTTACCTTCTGAGATACTTGGGGTTAGGACTTCAGCATAAGTTTAGATAGACACAATTCAATCCATAACCATAGGAATAGAAGTGCTTGCTTGGTCTATTACCGAAAATAAAATTCTAATTATATATAAATTATATTTATAAAATATTTTTATATATGTACATGTAACCATTAGTATTTATTATAATATTTAATATTATTAATGCTTTATATATCTATATAATTTATATGTGATATAAAGTTATAATATGTGATATATATGATATATAATATTTAATATTAAACTTAATATTTTATATATTTCTATAATTTATATGTATATAAGCTATATGTAATATATGACATATGTCATATAAATATACCATGAGTTTATTTGCTTATTTAAGAATGCCTACATTTTATTATTTTTATATTTCTCCAAATTTTTATTTAAATTCCAGTTAGTTCACATACAGTGTAATATTAGTGTCAGGTGTAGAATTTAGCGATTCATCACTTACATGCAACACCCAGTGCTCATCACAAGTGCCCTCCTTAGTACCCATCACCCATTTATATATCAGGGTATAAACAGTGTATAATATTTCTGTAACTACATCTAGATTAACCTGGATAGAAGAGAATTTAGCTTACTATTGCTTCTGCTATCCTTACACTGTTCCTGGAAATCTGTGAAAGAGGCAGCAATAATGGAGGGGAGTATGGCGTTGAAAAATAGCAATGCTATCTTTTTAAAATATATATTGTTAAAGAGAACAATGTTAGAATCTCAATTGATGGTGGCCCAGCTGGTATGTCCATATGTCTTTAGTATTTTGAGAGTAAGACCAAGTATTCAGAATAAATATAAAAGCATCTAAAATGTATGGATAAGATCCCAGATGCCGTCACCATATGTCTTATGAATTTCTCACTTAAAAAATACCAGGTCTATATTATTTGGCTTATCTAGTCTGATACATAAGTTGCTCTTCCTTAACACAAAGTACCAAATCACAATGAAAAAAATCTAGCTAAAACAGCTGCAATTTTCATAGCACTGAAGTTTTACATTCAATCATTGCAATTTAGGATCTCAAAAGTTTAAACTTCATTTATAATAAAATTGTATTAATATTGCACCATAGGCTAAAAACATTTTCTAAGTTAAGAGCAAACATAATTATTTGACATCTATTTGAGTTCTTGCAGATCATGCCTTAAGATAACACCTGGAAATCCCACGTTACACTTTTTTATTTTCAGTAGAGGGAAAAAAATACCCTACCTTCACTGTACTGACCCACAACAAAAATTATCGTGGCCCCACTTTTGACAATCAGATGGCTTTAATTTGAACTATTCGGCCATCTGAAATCAGTAGCACAGGCATAAGTCAGAGTAGCAGCAGTGAAAACATCTATCACAAAGCCTATACATTTTATTTCATGAGAGAGTAGAGCCCCCATTATCCTAACCTACTGCGTTTTACATATAATAACACCCTTGTTTCCTGTGTTCCCCTGGCATCCTTCAGTTGCTTGGTAGGACGTTGTCACTATGGAAGATGACATTTTAAGGCAGTGAGTACATAGCTGTTTTGGACTGAATTGCATCCCCATCCCAGATTCATGTGTTGAAGCCTTGACCCTCAGTGTGACTGTATTTTGTGACAGAGCTTTTTGGGAGGTAACTAAGGTTCAATGAGGTCATAAGAGGGGGCCCTATTCTGAGAGAACTTGTTTCTTTGTGACAAGAGGAACCTGCAGGTACACAAAGGAAAGGCCATGTGAGGACACAGGGAGAAGGCAGCTGTCTCCAACCCGAGGAAAGAATCCTCATCAAACACCCCCTTGATCTTGGGCTTTCAGGTCTCAGAACTGTGAGAATATAAATGTCTGTGGTTTAAGTCACCCGGCCTGTGGCACTGTGTTGTGGCAGCCTGGGCCGACTAATACAGTAACATACTGGAAGCAGGTCAGAAGTTTGCTAAGAGAGATTTCAAGGCAAGAAATAATAAGAATTAACAGCAGAGGGCAGAGAAAGCTCTAAGAAGGTAAACAGGAAAAAAAAAAAATCAAATAAATAATCCTTAGATCAAGGAAACAAACCCCCTATATAACTTCATAACTCATTATAACTTCCAAGAGCTTTACTTTATTAGAGCACCAAAAACTGATTCAAGCTCAAAAGGTGGGGTGGGTTAAATTATGCATATTTATGTACTAAGGCACAATATGTGCAAGATAATTTAGAAAGATCACCTACAGTATTAAGCTTGAGTTATTTGGGAAAAAAAAAAAAAAAAAAAACGCTTTTCCTGATATCCCTTCTACTCCTTCTAATGAACAGTTTGCATACTTGAGATGGCACTCTCATACAAAGACATTTCTATCCATTCGTAAGACCAGTATTTCTTAATTTGGTGATAGAAAATATGTGACCAAAAAACTGCAACAAAAAGAGATCTATATAAAAATGAACAAATAGGAGACTGCAATTATGTTGTGTATTAACATAAAACACGGAACATTTCTTTTAAAAAGAAAGCTTTTATATATTATATATATTAGGGATTTTGTATATATACAAAACATATATATCCCTATAAAGGTCTTTTTATGTTTCTATATATAATACACAGTATATATACATATACACATATATATACATATACATGCAGACAAGCAGTCTTACTTTGTATGGTAGTGTGGAACCATACACAATAACCATGCAGCCTGGGGCACCTGGGTGGCTCAGTCATTAAACATCTGCCTTTGGCTCAGGTCAGG
>CM052900.1:91332232-91352344 GCA_028534135.1 Potos flavus | reverse complement strand
TATCTTGTGCTGATCAGAAAAAATCTGTACACAATAAGTTGAGGAACTTGATTCAAGGGGCACTGCTTAAATGTTTTTAAGGTTTAGGTGCAGTAAAAGTTTATGGTACATTGAATGCAAAGTGGCCCATTGAATGCTAAGTTATGGTACATTGAATGCAAATCTACCCATCTTGGTGTCCACCTCTTTGCCATGTGACTTTCCAGCTGCTCCTACAGTCCTTGTATCTAGGCTGGCCTTGAGCCTTGACCTTTGCCACTTAAATGAGATGGAAGTGCTAACGTGCCAGTGCCTGCCTGCTTCTGCTCTGTCTTGGCCCCCCACAGGAAGGACCTTGGCTAGCAGAGGGAGGTTGGAGAGACCATATAGAGAAAAGTTCAGCTGTCCCAAGTGAAGCCACCCTCGGTCAGCCTACAGCCAGATGACCCCATATATGCGAGAACGTCTCACCAAGGTCAGCAGAGCTGCCAGCCTGATCACAAGTGCATGAATGAGCCCAGCTGAGACTAGAAAAAGGGCTCCACTGAACCACAGATTGGTGAGGATAATTAGAGCACTTTAGGGCTTTTTAAATTCAGGAATAGCCAAATTACACTATGTTGTTCACGGAGGCAATACTTTTTTGTTAACCTTAGCTGTTGCTGTATTCTATGTGTCGTTTGCTTTGTCCCAAGAATAGGCAGCTGGCGAACCCCAAGCCAATTCTCCCACCCCAACTTTAAACAGACCTATTGGGGTACCATCAGTGTTGGGGCTGCTGAGCTGTCCAATCTGGAAGGGCAGATACTGTGTCTGTCTTTCTAGGCACTGTTTAGTTGGCACGTTGCGAAGTATCTGGTGTGCAGAACCAGTCAGTAAATATTTGCTGAAGGATAGAAGGCTGAAGGGCCTTCTTGAGTAGGAGCAATACCTGCAGAGAAGCCTGATTAACACTCAACATATCTCACAAGTTTGGAAAGAGTTTTCTTTCTTTTTCTAATATTGATTTAAAAATACACCTTTTCTGCCCCCTGGGAAGAGAACAACTTTTGCTCTTTTGTGCCAATGATAGTGTTTCCGTGCAAAGTGAAAAATGGACCCACAATTACAAATGCAATAATATGAGTATAAACAAGGACACAGGTCAGTGTTTGTTAGGGTCACCCTTGTTAAGGACAGCATCTCTGAGACATGAACTTTGCTTTTTTAGCTGAATGCTGAAGGGAGCTCTATGTCCACTCCTGTGTATTTTCTTTTCTGAAGGTCCTTGTGAGCAAGGCCACAGATTTGAAAATAGCAGTCTGAGTTTAGAATTTAGAACCGGGAGCGCATCCATGACTCACAAAGCTTGATGGGGGGGCGGTGTGTGTGTGTGGCATATTTTTCTTATTAAACCTAGACCGCGCCCCAAGTTTTATCAGCCTAAGAACCAGTTATAATCTAAAGTAAAGGGGATAGTGAAACAGAATATAAATACTCTTATTTTTTTTTTTCTTTTTATAAGAAAATCACTCACTTCAAAATCTGGAAGAAATGCCCTTAATTGAAATTTTAAAAAGAATCCAAAGTCACAAACTTCATTTCAAAGCCCATGTCTGGCAAATAGTGAAAAGATTCGTGTTTCTAAGGCTTAAAGAGAACCATTTGGTATATAGTCCAGGGAAACTTTTTTAAACATGCAATCAGGGGTGCCTGGGTGGCTCAGTTGTTAAGCGGCTGCCTTCGGCTCAGGTCATGATCCCAGGGTCCTTGGATCGAGCCCCGCATTGGGCTCCCTGCTCAGCAGGAAGCCTGCTTCTCCCTCTCCCACTCCCCCTGCTTGTGTTCCCTCTCTCGCTGTGTCTCTCTCTCTGTCAAATACATAAAGTCTTTAAAAAAATAAATAAACATGCAATCAAAATTTAACAAATGGTGCCCTAGTGGCGAGAATGAGATCATTTACATCCATTCTTTAGCACCTTGCTGAACCAGAGGAGGCAGATCATGTAGTAGATTGTACACCTGCTTGGCGCCCCAGATAGTTTCAGGGGCTTCTGATTTGCAAATAAGGAGGTTTCTAAGATCCCAGGATGGCCCACGGGATAGAGCTGCCCAGAGAACTGGTCTAATGTCAACCACTGTGATCCTTCTGCAAACATTCGCCAGTCATTCTGGCAATCTGACTTGCATCACACAAGTGTTCCTTTATTTGTCTACCCCAAGAAAGGATTTACTAAAAAAATAAATAAATAAAGTAAAATAAAAAAATAAGTCAAACTTAATTTTTTAAATTTTTAAAATTTTATTTGAAAAATACAATACACAGCAGAGAATTATGTCCTCCCCTACTGCTCTTTCACAAAGGACACTGTATGGTAAATGTAGCTGTGATATTTGGCTAGGATAGATCCTGAGAAAAGAGAGGCCCAGTTAGAAGTGGAAAAGACCAAGTCTGTCAAAGAAGGTTCACCTCTCTTTTAACATAAAAGAGCCTTTTAAATAATCTTAGGAATCAGATAAAACATGTGCAGAATTTCTGCCATGCAAACAGAGACTACTAAAATTTTCAGGCTGACCAATTTATACTGACCTGGGCCCCTAGGAAGTAGAATAAAAAGATGTCTTTATCAGAAAAGTAGATGTTTGCCTGCTTTTACTAGACTATATATGTACATATTTACAGATTCATATTTTCTTAAATGTGTTTTTCATTATCCTCAGTTATAGCATCACCGTTCAGGGCTCTTTGCTGGCTTTTTGCCTTATGAATGTGTATCTTTTTATTCTTCTGAATTTCCGTCATGGCAGGATCATTCAGTGCACAATCTTGGACCCATGACATTTCATGTTAGAGATGACCTGACTCTGATCCTGGATAAAATCTGGGTTTCTGAGGAATATCCTGCATTTGGACCTGGTTTAACAAGGTGCAAAGACACAACATTTACACATGAATATATAGCTAAGGCTTCCAACAGGAAAAACACTCCAAATTGGCTCCTTGGAAAACTGATTCTAGAACCTATAAAATGGATGTAACTCCAGAAGTCTTACTGGTAATCCTGCCTCCGAAGACATTATAATCATCCTTTTCACTTCCATTCCTTGTAAGTGAACTCCCTATTACTGTTATTGCCTAAAAAGGTCATTAAAGAGGATCAAGGCATTCTAACCTCTTTTGTGTTTTAAATTTCCAACAGTGTTGAATTGCTATAGAAGTCTGAATTTGGTAGAAATATGGATTTTCTGCTTTTGGCCCTACAAAAAGTGTTTTAAGTCCCATAGTGATGGAAAAGAGCAAGTAAAATCTATTTGGGGAATAATGGACAAGTCTTTGGTTGTATTTATTTGCTGATTTCTGTTGAAATTACAGAGAAAGTTTAAGGTTTATTTTTTTTTATTACTGTTAAGGTGAGGAAGATTCATTTCAGTCAATTAACTACTGCTCATATAAGACAAAGCTACTCAGGGTGGCTTTAAAAATTGCGAAGTTATGGTAGAAGAGTACATTTAATGTTGTAATCATAGCCCAGTTCATCTTCCTTATACTGACATGGTTTTATCCTCAATTTTACATGCTCAGTGTGAGGTACGTCCTTTGGGGCCTCTCCTGAGCTGGGGGTTAGAGCACTGGAGTGAGGGCTGCAGGAGAGATACCTGATTTAGGTTTCGACTTTACAAAAGACCTCACATCTAGACTCCGGACATTATTTTTAAAGAAAATTAAAAATAGGTTACCATATAGCTGCATATTTGAAAGTGTTCATTCTTAAAACATAAATATTTAAAATACAGCATAGCTCTTATAACTCTATTTTGGTATTTCTTCATTTTTTAAAATCATAGGTAGTTGTCCAGGACTCTACTGACCTCTGAAAGGTTTCATTGTGTCCAAAATGATACGATAGCTGTGGAATATTAGAAAAGAATACTAGTTTGGGGTCAGAAAACCTGAATTTAAATTTTAACTGCCTCCTACTAGTTAGTACGGAGGATTGGGCACATTATTTACCTTGCCTTGGGTTTATTTTTCTTATTTATAAACTAAAGTCATTTTCAATGATTACACAGGGTTACTATAAGGATTAAGTAAACTCATAAGTGAAAATGTACCTTATAAACTATAAAGTACTATACAAATGCAAAGTAAAATGCATTAACCACATATCTGGTTTTACAGATTTTAACTTATGTGTCAGAGTGTGGTTCTCCTGTTTAAATTATGTGGAATCTTGACTAGTAAAAAGCCAAAGAAAGGAGACTTTTCCTCCTCTTGAGACACTTTTATCAATGGAAAATTGCTCAATACAGAGGAACCACTGCTAGGTTTTGTCGCTTAAAATACCCTAAGCACTGCCTGCATTCAAATCTACAAGTCAACAATTAAACCACAATTGTCAGGAACAAAAGTCCAAATAAATAATTTTTAATTATGACACATTACTTATTACAGTAAAAATTGGCATTTTCCCCTTCAAAAGCAGAAGCACCAGTCTTAGAATGTATGGTATGAATGGTAATTTAAGTGAAATACAGCGTAATATTATGTGCAAACATTATTTTAGTATAGGACATACTTTCTAAAAGTAAAGTAATTTCACACACTGAAATCTGTTAGAATGGAAATAATGTCATGCTGAATAATAACATAAAACCCCCATGACTTTCAAAGTCCACTTCAAATGAAATGTGATATACTGCTGAATAGATCTACGAAAAACTAAAAAGCTTAACTACCCCAAATGGAGGGATTTCTTATACAAGATGACTTGTGTAAAGGTTTCGTTTCACACAGCATTGGTGATTCTGCGAGAAACTAACGTGAATGTTTTATTTAAGAATTAATCCTTTCATTGGGTCGTCACATTTTATTTAACACCTACTTTGTGCGGGGCTTTGTTGTAGGTGCTGGGGATACAGAGAAGAAAGACACAGTCCTGCCCTTGAGGAGCTCACAGTCTAGTGGGGGAAACAGATAAGTTGACACAGATTTTAAAATTATAAAAATTATTAGACAACTTTATAAACTTCTGTTGTAATCAAACAAACTTTGGGTGTTATGAATGGACGGTGAAAAGGGACGATGTCCAATGCAGTGACAAACCATCCGCTTCACTATCATGTGACTTCTGCAAAGGCGGTGATATGGTTCTGAAAAAGAGAACGGAATTACAACATCAGAGTCCTGGGAAAATTGGCTTTGGAAGGTATTTAGTGCTTTTACAAAGGATCGTTAGCTTAAAAGAAATCCGTAGCCATTCTATGTTTAAGTTGCTGAAACATACATTTAAGTTCTATGTATTATTACATACATTTAACTGCTAATTATATACTTTCTTTAATATTCTTAATTCACCAAATAGATTAAGGTTTAATATTCACAATTAACACTGAAATTTGGAGAGATGAAAATGGCAATCCCATACATGTTAATATTCTGCTCACTGTTAATGGAATTTTAATGCTGTGTGTTGAAGGTTCAGATTAATTGTTCCTGTGAGACAGATGGCATACAACCAGTTGGTGAAATGCTCAGACTGAAAGGCATTTGCTGGTTAACAAAGATCTCCTTAAATACTTCATTTGTTTCCAGTTTTATTGAGAAATAATTGACATACATCACTGTATAAGTTTAAGGCATACAGCATGATGGTTTGATTTACATGTTGTGAGATGATGACCACAATAGGTTTAGTTAACATCTATCTTCTTGTTCAGATACAACTAAAGGAAAGAAAAAAAGGAAAAAAAAATTCCGTTGTGCTGAGAACTCTTCAGGTTTACTCTCTCAAGAACTTCCTGTATATCATACAGCAGCGTTAGCTATTGTCATCATGTTGCTCACTAGAGTCCTAGTACTTAGGTGCTTTAGAGCTGGAAATTTGTATCTCTTTACCACCTTCCTCCAATCCCCGCTCCCCACACTCTTCACCTCGGACAACCCAAGTCTGAGCTTTTTTTTTTCTGTCTATGAGTTTAGGGTTTTTTTATTTTTTATTTTTTTAGAATCTACATATAAGTGAGATCATGTGGTATTTGTCTTTCCATATCTGACTTATTTCATTTAACATAATGCCTTCAAGGTCCATCCATGTTGTCACAAATGGTAGGGTTTCATCATTTTTATGGCTGAATAATATTCTATTCTCTCTATATACCACAGCTTCTTTATACACCCATCCAACCATCAATGGACACTGAGGTTGTTTCCATGTCTTGGCTGTTGTAAATAATGCTGCTATCAACATGAGGTACAGATATCTTTTTGAGTTAGTGTTTTTGTTTCCTTTGGATATAGTCTCAAAAGTGAATTGGTGGACCATGTGATAGTTCTATTTTTAATTTTTTGAGGATTCTCCATACTGTTTTCCATAAAGGCTACAACAATTTACAATCCTACCAATGGCATGCAAGGAGTCCCTTTTCTCCACATGCATGCCAGCATCTGTTATGTCTTGTCTTTTTGATGATGGCCATTCCAACAGGCATGAGGTGATATCTCATTGTGATTTTAATTTACATCTCCCTAATGACTAACGATGTTGAGCATTTTTTTCATATACCTGTTGGCCTTTCATATATCTTCTTTGGAGAAATGTCTATTCACGTCCTTTGCCCATTTTTAAATTAGGTTATTTGTGTTTTGTATTGAGTTGTATGAGTTCTTTAGATATATTGGATATTAACCTCTCATCCAATATATGGTTTGAAAATATTTTTTCCAGTTCCATAGGTTGTCTTTTCACTTTGTTGGTGGTTTCTTTTGCTGTGCAGAAGCTTTTTAGTTTTATGTAGTCCCACTTACTTATTTTTTATTTTGCTGCTTATACTTTAGGTGTCATATTCAAAAAATCATTACCAAGACCCCTCAAGGAACTTTATTCCTACGTTTTCTTCTAGGATTTTCATGGCTTCAGGTCTTACATCTAAATATTTAACTCTTCTTGAGTTAATTTTTATAAGTGGTATAAGTATAGGTCCAGTTTAATTCTTTTACATGCAAATATCCAATTATAACAGCATCATTTATTAAAAAAACTATCTTTTCTCCAGTGAATATTCTTGGCTCCCTTGTCAAATATTAGTTGACTGTATGTGCTTGGGGTTATTTCTCAGCTCTTGATTCTGTTCTTTTGGTCTATTTGTTTTTATGTCAGTACCATAAATAACTATTTGATAACTATTTGATAATAGTTTTGATAACTATTTTAATAACTATTGATAACTATTTGCTTTTGATAACTATTTGTTTAGTTTTTGATAACTACTGTTTTATAGTATAGCATCAAGAAGTGTGATGCCTCATGTTTTCTTCTTTCTTAGCATTTCTTTGGTTATTCAGGGTCTTTGTGGTTCCATATAAATTTTAGGAGGTTTTTTTTTTTTAAGATTTTATTTATTTATTTGAAAGAGAGACAGAGGGAACAAGTAGGTAGAGTGGCAGGCAGAGGGAGAGGGAGCAGCAGGCTCTCCACTGAGCAGGGAGCCTGATGTCAGGCTCGATCCCAGAACCCTGGGATCATGACCTGAGCTGAAGGCAGCTGCTTAACCGACTGAGCCACCCAGGTGCCCCTAGGGGTGTTTTTATTTATTTTTTTTAGTTCTGTATAGAATGCCTGTGGGATCTTGCTAGGGGTCGCATTGAATCTGTAGATGGCTTTCGGTAGGTAGTATTCACATTCTCATAACATTAATTCTTCCAATCCGTGAACATGGGACACTTTCCCATTTATTTGTGTTCTTTGATTTTTTTCTTCAGGGTCTCGTAGTTTTCAGAGTAGAGATGTTTCACCTCCTTAGTTAAATTGATTCATAAGTATTTTATTGTTTTTGATGCTATTGTAAATGGGATTGATTTCTTTATTTCTTTTTTTTAGAAAATTCATTGTTAGTGTATAGAAATGCTGCTGATTTTTGTATGTTAATTTTGTATTCTGCAACTTTACTAAACTCATTGTTTAGATCTAATAATAGTTTTTGGTTGTGTCTTCAGGGTTTTCTCTAAATAAAATCATGTCATCTGCAAATAGAGTCAATTTTACTACTTCCTTTCTAATTGTGATACCTTTTATTTCTTTTTCTTGCCTAATTGCTCTAGCTAGGACTTCCAGGACTATGTTGAATGGGAGTGGTGAGAGCAGGCATCCTTGTCTTGCTCCTGATCTTAGAGAAAAAGTGTTCAACCTTTCACTATTGAGTATGATGCTAGCTGTGGGCTTGGCATATATGGTCTTTATTATGTTGAGATATGTTCCCTCTATGCCTAATGTGTTAAGAGTTTTATCATGGGGCACCTGGGTGGCTCAGTGGGTTAAAGCCTCTGCCTTCGGCTCAGGTCATGATCTCGGGGTCCTGGGATCGAGCCCCGCATCGGGCTCTCTGCTCAGCAGGGAGCCTGCTTCCCCCTCTCTCTCTGCCTGCCTCTCTGCCTACTTGTGATCTCTCTCTCTCCCTGTCAAATGAATAAATAAAATCTTTAAAAAAAAGTTTTATCATGAATATCATGAATTTTGTCAAATATTTTTCTGTCTATTAAAATGATCTTATAATTCTTTTCTTTCATTCTATTAATGTGATGTATCATACTGATTGATTCGCACATGTTGAGCCATCCTTGCATCCCACTTATTCATGGTGAATGATCCTTTCAATGCACTTCTGAATTCGGCTTGCTAGTACAAACATACCTTGGAGATACTGAAGGTTTGGTTCCAGACAACCACAACAAAACAAATAATCACAGTAAAGCAAGTCAAATGATGTTTTTGGTTTCCCAGTACACATAAAAGTTATATTTATACTATACTGTAGTCTATTAAGTGTGCAATAGCATTATGTCTAAAAAAACAATGTACATACCTTAATTAAGAAATACTTCACTGCCAAAAAATGCTAGCCATCATCTGAGCTTTCAGTGAGTCATAATCATGACTGCAGATCCTCATAGCAAATATAATCATAATGAAAAAGTTTGGAATAGTGTGAGAATTATCAAAATGTGAGACAGAGACATGACGTGAGCAAATGCTGTTGGAAAAACAACACTGATAGACTTCCTTGATGCAGGATGGCCGCAAACCTTTAACTTGTAAAAATCACAGTATCTGTGAACTGCAAAAAGAAGCACAATAAAATGAGGTAAGCCTGTGTTTTATTGAGAATTTTGGCATGTTTAGACATTAGGGATATTGGCCTTTGGTTTTCTTTTCTAGCAAATCTTTTTTTGATTAGTATCAGGATAATGTTCACCTTATAAAATGAGTTTGAGAATGTTTCCTTCTCTTTGATGTTTTGGAAGAATTTGAGGGTTAGTGTTAATTCTTTACATGTTTGATAAAATTCACCAGTGAAACCATCTGGTCCTGGGCTTTTCACCATTGGGAGATTTTTGATTACTGATTCAATCTCCTTACTAATAATTGGTCTGTTCAGATTTTCTATTTCTCCCTGATTCAGTCTTAGTAAGTTGGCATACAGTTAGTCACAGTAGCTCTTATGATTCTTAAAGTTTCTGTGGTAGACATTGTAATGTCTTCTTGTTTGTTTATAATTTTGTTGATTTGGGTCTTTTCTCTTTTTTCCTCCGTTAGTTTAGCTAAGGGTTGTCAATTTCGTTTATCTTTTCAAAGACCCAACTCTTAATTTGGTAATATTTTCTATTGTTTTTTTCTTCTTTATTTCATTTACTTCAGCTGTAATCTTTATTATTTCCAATCTTCTGTAACTTTGGGCTCAGTTCTTCCTTCTTTTTCTCATTCTTTAAAATGAGAGTTAGGTTGCTTATTTGGGATTTTTCTTGTTTCTTTATGCAGGCATTTATTGCTGTGAACTTCCCTCTTAGAACTGCTTTTGCTGCATCGCACAAGTTCTGGTATGTTGCATTTCCATTTTCTTTTGTCTCAAGAAACTTTTTTACTTCTTTAACTTCTTCTTTGATCCATTTGTTGTTTTGGGAAGTGTGTTGTTTAATTTCCATGTGTTCATCCAGTTTTATTTTTGTTATTGGTTTCTGGTTACATGCCATTGTGGTCAGAGAAGATATGTGGTGTGATTTCAATGTTCTTGAATTTGATAAGACTTGTTTTGTGGCCAAACATACAGTCTGTCCTAGAAAATGCCATGTGTGCTTGACAAGAATGTGCATTCTGCTGTTGTCAGATAAAATGCTCTGTATATATCTGTTAGGTCCATTTGGTCTCTAGTATTACAATCTGCTGTTCCTTATTGATTCTCTGTTTGGAAGACCTATCCATTGTTGAGAGTGGAGTATTGAAGTCCCCAACTAGGGGCGCCTGGGTGGTTCAGTTGGTTAAGCATCTGCCTTCAGCTTGGGCCCTGATCACAGGGTCCTGGGATCAAGTCCCACATTGGGCTCCCTGCTCAGCGGGGAGTCTGCTTCTCCCTCTCCCTGCAGCTCCCCCTGCTTGTGCTCTCTCTATTTCTCTCTCTCTGACAAATAAATACAATCTTTAAAAAAATAATAAAATAAATAAAGTCCCCAACTATTATTGTATTGCTGTTTATTTCTACTTTTAGCTCTCTTAATTTCTGCTTTATATATTTAGGGGCTCCAATTTTGAATGTATAAATACTTACAATTATTATATCTTATTGATGTGTTGACCCCTTTATCATTATATAATGACCTTTTTTGTCTCTTTTTACCATTTTTAGCTGAAAGTCTATTTTGTCTGATATAAGTAGAGCTACCTATGCCCTTTTTAAATTACCATTTGCTGGAAATGTCTTTTCCCATCCTTTCACTCTCAGTCTATGAGTGTCTTTAAGGCTAAAGTGAATCTCTTACAGGCAGCATCTATTTGGATCCATTTTTTTAAAAAATCTACTCAGCCATTCTATGTCTTTTAATTGTAGAACTTAATCCGTTTATTTTTAAAGTAATTTGTTGATATATGAAAACTTACTATTGCCATTTCGTTTTTGTTTTTTTTAATACATCTATTGTTCCTTGTTTCTTTCTTGCTGTCATTTTTGTGTTTTGATACCTTTTGGTACCAGTATGGTTTAACTTCTTTTTTGTGTTCTGTGTAATTTCTACACAATTTTCCCTCGTGGTTACCTTGAGACACACATAAAACAGCTTAAACAACTTATAACTTATTTTAAACCGGTAACAACTTAACTTGAATAGAATTTATAAGCTTTACATTTTTATTTTTCCTCTCCTTCACATTATAGGTTACTGCTATTACAAGTTATATATTTCTTGTTATGTAATAGATTATTGTAGTTATGGCTATTTTTACTATGTCCTTTTTTTTAACTTTTAAACTAGTGGTTTAAGTGAATTATATACCACTATTACCACATTGCAGAATCTATGACTATATTTAATTATAATGTGTAGTTCACCAAACATCCTTAAGAGGGCTTTTCTGAATTCTTTGACAGCTCCTAGATCTTTATTTCTTTAGAGATATTTATTGGAACTTTATTAGTTTCCTTTGGGGGTGCCTTATTTAGCTGATTTTTTTGTGATCCTTGATTCCTTATGTTGGTATCTGTGCATTTGAATAATTGGGCTCTTCTTCCAGACTTTACAGGTTTGCTTTGGCAGAGACAGTTCTTCACTAGTCAGCTCAGTTTGGGTTTCTGGTTGTGTCTGCTAGTAAAGCCCTTGGACAGGTGGAGCCTGAGATCACTCCCGGGTTGGACAGGCTGAAGGCTGTATTCAGTGATGAGTGGGGTATGAATTAGGTTAAATGCCTGGACACAGCAGAAGTAGCTCTAAAGTTGGTAAAGCTCTATTTGTTGTCTTAACTTCAGCTGACCTGGACCCCAGGTTCCCTGACCTAACATGCCAGTGGCTTTGTTCTGCAGACTATCAGCTCTGCCCGCCTGCCTCTTGTCTCCCTAAGGCTCCTGAGCTAAATAGCTTCCAGTTGTCTCTCTGGGGTGCCAAATGACGCTCTCCACAGCAGGCAAAGTTATAGTGCTGCTTCCTTGCCTGGGCAGGAGGGGGAGGGGCACTGCAGGCTACTCTTAATTTCTCAAACATGCTCTCTGTGTGGGAGGGACAGGGCTACCCTCAGTCTTAACTATAAATTAACCCCCCTGCCTGTGCAGAGCGCAGGAGTGCTCCATGCCCAGTACTGGCTTTCTTTCTTTTTTTTTTTTTTTTTTTAAGATTTTTATTTATGTTTGACAGAGAGGAGAGATCACAAGTAGGCAGAGAGGCAGGCAGAAAGAGAGGAGGGAGCAGGCTCCCCGCTGAGCAGAGAGCCTGATGCGGGGCTTGATCCCAGGACCTTGAGATTATGACCTGAGCTGAAGGCAGAGGCTTTAACCCACTAAGCCACCCAGGCGCCCCAGTCTTGGCTTTCTATCTGCTCTGCCTGGCCAACTCTCAAGCACCGCTGGGCCGCACTGCTTACAGGAGTCGTCACCAGCCCTTTGGGACCAAGAGGGGCTGGGGAAACCAGGCTCCAGGGCTGGCAAAACTCCTCATTTGAGGATCTGAATTAGGTAGATTCGCACCCTGCCGAGTTCCCTAGTCAGAGGGCACCCTCAATTTGGTCCTGTAGATTCGTAAAACTGCTGGTTGGGATGACTACTTGGGCATTGCAGGTATGAATCTGGTCTGCCAAGACCCGTATGCTGGTTGTTGCAAGCCTCTCCCTGCTTCTCTATCACAGCCACATTCCCAGCAGTGGAGCCTACAGACTTCCCTGCAATTTCTATGGTGTGAGATCAGAACAGGGACTCCTACAAACAACCCACAACGCTGGGGGGAGCTGGTTGTCCCCTTTGGGTTCTCTTGGCTCAATGGAGGAAGGTTCAGGGGGGACCTCTCCAGGTGGTGCTGCGCTGCCGTTCCAAAGAGGCTATGGGGTCAGCATGCAGCTGCTTCTCTTACACTTGTACTGCAGTGTGTCTCGGTCTCTACGGCACAGTGGGGCGGGGGGGGGTGCTCCAGCTTCACTCCAGAGTTCTGCAATCCTCTCAGAGGTGTCTTGTTCTTAAACAGCTCTTAGTTGTTCTTGTGGGGGGGAGCAAAGTCAGGAACAACCTGTGTCGTCATCGTGGTGACGTCCCTCCAAACAGGTCAATTTTGAATTCAGGAATCCAGACTACAGACTGCAATTTCTGTAGGCTGTATAAGGAATCTGACTGAACAAAGGATTCCTTATAGGGCTTTCTCCTCCTCTTCCTCCTCCACCTCCTTTAAAGCAACAGCTATGTACACAAGAACCCTCTGGAAGGGCCAATATTTAAATGGATCTAGTCATGCAGCAGGCCGAATCATGGCTGCTGAAATACTGCAGTGGAAAATTGATATGACATAATTAATTATGCTACATACAGTGTTATGTCAAGATGTAACATACTTGACAGCCCCAACCAATAACAGCAGCATTACAAAAGGATTTTACCACTATATTACCTGCTCCAAGTGCTTTTCATAGTAGTTTCTGTATTGACTCTTCATAAGTCAAAGACATCATGAATAGAATTTCATGTAATGAACGCATGCCATGAGATTTCTTCCATGTATATGTAGGTCTTTTCAAGTTAAAGTGTCTTAACTAGTTAAAACACTTACAAAATGTGTGTGAAGAAATTAAAACTCATTTTCAATGAATTTAGGCATATTAAACCAGAAATAGGAGAATACCATTGACTAGTGCTCATTGGCATTATTTTCCGGGTCTGACCCACTTAAACCTAGAGAAAAGCAGTATCAGAAGGAATCAGTGGTGAGCAGAACATGCTGCCTTTTCCTCTACCAACAACATCCTAGAAACTGTAATTTCTCACTTTAAAAATGCCTGATGAAAATGTTGGGGAACTTGGCAACTCATCTCTGCATTTTCTTGATTTTCTCTTACAAAAGCACAAGCATGATTTTAGGACAAAAAGATTGTCAGAGTTTTATAATGCACTTTGATGGAGTAAAAACCATCAGAACTGTTGAAACAGTTCATCATAATTTTACTTCCAGGGGCCCCATGGAGACTTGAAACCTGTGCACTGAGAAAATACAATCCGACACACAGTGTTTCAGTACAAACCTGGCAGGAGTGTCATACCTCTGGACAGGACCTAGCAAGCACACAGTGATTGCTGGAAAGATGTTAAGATAGAAATTGAAGATTAACCAGTCAGTGGCAGGGAAGGAGTGAAAAAGTGGCAACAGACATACAGGAAAGGAGACAAAAGAGAGAACATGGATGGTGTTCTGAAGGCCACTGGCCTAAGTGTCAGCATCCCCTTGACCTAGATAATCAAGTGTCCACATGGCTCATTAAAGTTGCTGAAGATGAGCCTAAGTGAAGGAGACAACCACCACCTTGGAAGGTAGAACTGAAATATTAAATGACCTTAATAGAACAGGGAAAGTATCAGAAACAAATCACTAATAATCGATGCAGAGCAGGACAGAAGCAAAGGAAAAGCCAAGAGACAAGGGCAAGCTGAGGAGAGTGACCAAGAAGGTGCAATGACTGGAGGGCAACCGGTAACTTATCATCTAAACCCAGGAAAGAGGGTTGCTAATAATACACAGGGGACAACAGACTGAAATTGGGACTGTCCCGAATAGGGGCGTAAGGACACTTTGGAAATAAGGCATCGAATGTGTAACTCTAATTGTGTTATGGAGAACCAGGAACTACTGGGGCCAGTATGGGTGTGTAAAGTCATGTTTCCATGGCCTCTAGATTTTCCTTTCATTACCCGTTGAGTCCAAACAATATTACCCTTTCATCATGTTAAGTCATTACCAAGTTAAACTACAGTTTCCAGACTGACTCCCTTTTTAGATCCCAAGTCTCCCACTTTTTTCCAATTAGCACCCTTTTAGTTTCGCATCTCACTTAAGTGTTAACTTCCGAGATGATTTTTTTTCTATTTGACTGAAATTAGAAGGATTCTGTTCGGTGCTTATCATTTAAGGTTGGCGTTAGCAGAGAGATTAAACAGATGAAAATAAAACATTAAAATGACTGTACAAAGGGAAGAGAAAGTTAAGGGGAAACTTAATAATAGGTTTTAAGTACATGAAAAGAGTATACAGAGAGCGTGGGGGCCATCTGTTCATTAATTTCATCTGTAAGAGCAAATGAGGGACACCCACACCACAGCATGAGGGAGATGGATTACTTATCTCAGGAAGATTTAAAAACTGAGATTAATTCTCTTCTAGCCTAGGGGTGATTTTCCCTGAAGGAATCTAGAGAAAGAACAAGGGTATTTATTTAAGGTCCTTACCATCCCTAAGACACTCCGATTCCTTGTTATAAAAATTACATTAGCGACATATGTAAATGCATAATTGAAATGCATAATTCCTATGTAGGAAATTATGGTAGTACTCACTTCCTGTCTGCATTTTTCTCAGTAATATAAAAAGCCAGAATTGCATTTATTATTTTCAGGTCAGCTGTCTTGAGAAATGGACTTCATATGAGGCAAACCAGGTAACAAGAGGTTTCTCCTTTTAATCTGGCTGAATTCTTAATCTGCCAATACTAAATCCTATTAGTAGATAATACTGCAAACATGTAGTAGGCAAACTAAAAACTCATGCATGAAAGTTTAATTCAGAGTCACATTAAGAAAGTGATCAGATAACTGAACAGTGCAATTACTGCTTTTCACAACTACATATATAGAGATTTAGCGTAGAGATGGCAGAGTTCGAGCCCAAAGAGTGGAAGATTAAAATATGCTGCATCCATTAGAAAGTGTTCATTCAAGTCCACAGCAAATCGATGTGCAAAATACTGAATTCAGTCCTTGAGTGCAGAGATCCCATGGAAAAATGAGCATTTGTTTCTGAAAAGTAGTTTTGGACTCTTAAATTTGATAAATTCTAAAGTCTATATGTCAATTTTTGAAGCTCTAAGTTCTCCATAAAAGTCTCTTTTTTACTATTTATTCTATACTTCCCTTTGTAGAAACTAGATCATTTTAAAAAATGTTATTTGAAACAAAACTATCATCAACTTATGACGAGGCGGTGATGACTTGTCACCTGACAAGACGTGCCACTCCCTTTAAAAAAATGTGCGGGAAATGCAAAAAGAGCACTTCAGTTAGGAAAACAAAAAAACCATTATTATATAAGGGCTATTTGGTTGAGGAATGCCAAATTCCAATTAAGCGAAAAATCAATTAAAAAAAACATTTGAAAGGTAAAATAATAACAGTAACAAAAACAGTCAGGTACCTAGAGGTTTGGATGGGCTAGAAACCTGCACAGAAGGACATTTTCTGTATTTGCCTTAGCTTTGCAACCCAACTCCAAACCAGTGCGCTCTAGCGCACATACGTTTATTGCCTTAATTGAAGATGTTCGCAGTGGCTTAGTCCCAGAAACCAGCTGAAGAGCCTTGCAAGACAGTCTTTAAAAGACCTTCCCTGTGAATTTTCTTCTTGACCATTCTCAATTGGTTGAATTCGGGACACCTACAAAATGCATTTTATTCATTCTTTAAATGCTTATTTAATATGGACTTAATTTACTTGGACAAAGTACTAGTTTACTTCAGGTTCTACGTTGTTATATTATTAGACCAAATGCTGAGGTTAAATACTGCTCCAGTTTCTTTCTTTCAAGATGACTATAAACAGCTTTTGTGTTTTAATAGGAGGTTGCCAGCAATAGGCTTAGGTTTTTAACCTTAAACATAAAAGGAGATCTGTGCATACAATGTCTTTAGTTCAGTGATTTCTGTCTTCGGCTCTATTGGTAAGGAAGCTGTGTGACAGTGGACATTGCTGCCAGGTAGTATGAATGTCAAGTGTGGAAGGTGGGTTCCATAACAACTGAAATGTTCACAAGCAATTTAAACTTTCAGAGACCCGGCTTTCTCGTCTGTGAAATGGAAATAATAATAACTATTTGAATGGATTCTTGTTGAGATTAAGTGAGATTATATGCACCGAGGTCCTTGTCTCTAATCAAACATCTATAATCGTCTATAGAGGTAGGGCAACAAGATAAAAAGTAAAAGAAAAAAGAGAAGGAAAAAGTACAAAGAGAAAGAAATCAATATATATATATCTTGTAACTAGGTGGAATTTCACAGTGCTATTTTCTACAATTCTAACATCCACACAGACTTTAAAACCAAATGTTTCTTGTAAGAGCGGTGCAAACTCATTTGGTGGTGAAACTGACCCTGAATTGCTGTGAGGTAAATTATACTCTACGTCGTGGTGCAGAAATATTCATCTTTGATTACAAAGTGCTGCCCAAGACCCTACTTGTGTAACAGAATATGCAGTATTTCCCCCTAAAATATAAAATATTTCGAAGCCTGAAAAAACCTAGCACTGAGGTATAGGATAAGGAATCGGGGTCCCATAATAATCAACGATTCTGGTGTTGTAGAGATGCAGCCTACATTTTTTCAGGGGAGGCTAGATGACGGCCATACTCCTAAATATTGGCCCTCTATATTTTGCTACTAGCTTCCTTTGTTTGTTCACTGTGTTCTTTGAGGAAGACAAAGTGCGCAGAAGAGAGAAGGAGTAAAAGGAGTCGTGCTTGGAGTGTGTGCTCTAGGACCCTATGTTGTCACATTCAGTTTTTCTCCTGGTAGATGGTGAAGCTGGTATTTTCGGGGAAAGAGAAACAATGTTAGGTCCGCCTGAGAAGAAATTCTAGAGAACTTCAAATTTGGGCTGTGAAACAGATTGAAAAATTCATGTTCAACAATTTCATGTTTTAAGAAGTTGCGGAGATGGAGACGTAAAAGCTGAAATGTGATAAAACCAAAGTTCTCTTGGGAAAGAAGCTTGTTTTGAACCATTTCTTCCATTACCGTGGTTCTCTGCTCAGTTCAGAGTTTTACATTAGCTCAGAGTTTTGTTTCTATTCAGGAATTTCTTTTTTGTACTATTTGGAGACGGGGCTAAAAGGTATGTTCTGAGAGAAGAGTTGGTCTCCGGAGAAAGGAGAACTCTCTAGGTGGCTTTCACTGATAAGGTAATTAAACCAGAGGCAGGCCGGGCTTTTATGGGAGCATTAGCTATAGATCTTATGAAATATTTCCGAGTCCCGAGGAGCCAAGGATTTAAGGCTCTCCACAATGAATGTTTAGGAGCATAAGTTCTCAATCTTGGCTGCATGCTAGAATCACCTGGGGGCTTTAAAAAAATACTGACACAACACCAGAGACTTGGATTGAATTGGTCTGAGGCATGGCCTGGTCAATGCTAGTTTTAAAGGCTCTCCAGATGACTCTAATGTGTACTCAATATTGAAAACTACTGTTTCAGAAGGTCTGCAGGCCCAGCTGGATCCAGGCCAACTGCTGGCTCCGGATCCACATCACCTGAGATGGCTGATACACTACAGATCCCCAGGCCGGAGCTTGCCTAGGTCTACTGGATCTCAATCTCTGGGCGTATATCCCAGAAACCGGCTCTTTGTGCAAATGCTATAAGCGAAGGATTCCCTTTTACACCAATCTGAGAACCACCACCTAAAAGTGTAGTAGAGTGATTGGTTAGCAATGTAAACACTGTCAGGCATATAAAATAAATTCTTTTTTAAAATGCTACCATTCCTTTGGTAAAAAGAACACTGCCTTAAAAAGCAGTAATCCTGAGTGACTCTCCCTAAAATAAAATCATTGTGTTCAAAAATTTCTGGGAATAACTGCACGTTATATTCCTTGCTTAGAGCATCACTGTGTATAAAGTTGTTGAGATCCACGGCAATGACTTGGTTTTACTGTAATTCAGATTACAGTAAACGACTTGAAGCTCCATGTGAGTCTATTAATATTAATGGGCTTACATACTTGGTGGGTGTGGTTATCCACGTTCTCTATCTGTAGTTTCTTAACCTCACTAACTCTAATGACCTGTCTACCACACTTTTAGCACACATTCACGACTATATTCCCAACCATCAACCATATCAGAAACGTAAAACCCCAATTTACCTCCCGTCCTACCTCCTTTGTACTACAAGGTTCCTTTGGCCATTTTTGGAATTTCCCAACCACTAATCTATTCATCTGCTCCAGCCCATCTTGCCCCTTCTCGATTCTATTTCTTTTACCTTCATTCTGGACCCCACCTGAACACTCTTTAATGGCACCCCCCAAGTTTCTTGCCTACATGTGCTTATCTCGCCTGCCAAACAAAATCTTCATGCAAGCTGCTTCCTCCATCTGGAACATTCTTCTCTCTCCTCCTCACTTGGCTAACAGTCCTTCAGATGTCCCCTTAGAGGCTGCTGCAAGCATTGCTAAATTTGGGTAGGTCTCTTTTATGCCCTCCTTCAGCATAGCCATCACCACCCCGTTCTATATTGGCTTATAAGATTTTCAATCTCCCCACTAGACTAAGCTCATGAACCCTGGGAAATGTACCATAGTGCTTCTTATTTGGTATTGGTTACACATCCCATATATTATAAATCTAATTACAAATAAAATTTAACTATGTATAACTAATGATGATAAGAAAGGGAACTCTTCCATAAATTGTACCTAGGCTTTGTTTTATACTGGTATTTCAATCTACCTAACTAATTAGATTCTATTTATTTCATTGCTCTTTAACTTTTTAAAATGCTTTAGATTTTCTAACTAAGCACCCCAATGCCACTTGACAGAACAACCAGAGGATGTGGGTAATGGATCAAGGGCATGACAAATTCTTGTATAACCAGGAGCTGATTAAAACTCCTCATTTTAAAACTTCCCTTTTTCGACAGCACATGTTGTGTTGAGAATGGGTGTTATATGTAAGAGATGTATCACTAAATTCTACTCCTGAAACCAACATTACACTATACGTTAACTAAATAGAATTTATTTATTTTTTTTCCTAAATTGTATATTCTTTGTCTATTTTCTTTTAAAGGTTTTTTATTCATTTATTTGACAGAGAGAGAGATCACAAGTAGGCAGAGAAGCAGGCAGAGAGAGAGGGAGAAGCAGGCTCCCTGCTGAGCAGAGAGCCCGATGCGGGGCTCGATTCCAGGATCCTGAGATCATGACCTGAGCCGAAGGCAGAGGCTTTAACCGACTGAGCCACCCAGGCGCCCCAACTAAATAGAATTTAAATAAAAATTTGAAAAAAGATAAAAATTTTAAATAAATAAATAAATAAATAAATAAATAAATAAAATTTGCCTATTTTCACCGGAAGGTAAAAATCTAGATGAGC
>CM052900.1:91245591-91331732 GCA_028534135.1 Potos flavus | reverse complement strand
ACAAAAACCTGTACCTGAATTTTTATATCGGCTTTATTCATAATTGTGAAAAATTCAAATGTCCTTCAGTTGGTGAATTGATTAAAAAATTGTGGTACATACATATGACAGAATACTACTCAGCAACAAAAAGGGGAAAAAAAACCCTACTGATGTAGGTTATAGCATGAATGAATCTCAAATGCATTACGCCAAGTGAAAGACTCAAAAGGCTACATACTGTGTGAGTCCATTTATACAACATTCTGGGAAAAGCAAAACCATAGGAACAGAAAACAGATTAGTGTTTGCAGGGGTTGGGGATTCAAGGAAGGGTTTGACCACCGAGGGAAAGGAAGGAACTTTTTAGGGTGATGGAAATGTTCTATAACTGGAGTATGATGATGACTGTATGATGGCATGTACTTGACAAAACTCATAAAACTATATGCTAAAAAAGAATTTTATAGGATGTAAAGAATGCCTTTAATAGCCCCCCAAAATTATTGAGACCGTTAGCTGCAATATGAAGTAAGTCTAAAGGCCAAGTGGTACTAGAGTTTGGTTTGTCAATTATTGAATTATTGCTTTGATATTTCATTGTTTCAAAAGAAAAATATAAATGTATAGGAGGATGTTTAAGACATAGGAATTAAATGAGGTACTACACTTATTTTTAAACTATAAGATTGGTGAAGATAATTAAAAATAATATTCTCCATTGTTGGAGAGGGCATAAAGATATGAATCACACCAATAGCCTGAAGAGCACTCATCCTCGTTTTTTTAGCATTTCCACTTCTATGAATATATCTTAAATAAATTATTAATGGAACTTGCAAAGATATCTGCTTTAGAGATGTTTACCCTAGTATTGTTTACAATTATGGGAAATTGGAAGTGGAAAGAATCCTCTATGCCTTGCAAAGGTAATAGTTAATTTATATGAATTAGAACTTTTTCAGTGTAATTATGTAATATCTTATAGCCTAATGATTGTGAGTTTTAGCTCTGAAGTGATAAATACAAAACATATTGGGAAATGGAAATGAAAAATGGAAAAGCCGATTCTGTATTCTTGCTCCAGAACACAGACCGGGTGTGTGACCTTGGGCAAGTTACTTAACCTTTCTATGTCTCTTTCTCTGTAAAACAGAAATAATAAGATATATTTGAGTGGTTTCTATAAAAACTAAAATGAGGAAAAATAAATAAATAAATAAAATGAGGGTGCTTGGGTGGCTCAGTCGGTTCACAGCCTGCCTTTGACTCAGGTCATGATCTCAGGGTCCTCGGATCTAAACTGGAATCAGGCTCCCTGTTCAACAGGGAGTTTGCTTCTCTCTCTCTCCCTCTGCCCCTCCCCGCGGCTCATACTCTCTCTCGTTCTCTGTCTCAAAAAAAAAAAAAAAAAAATCAATAAAATCTTTAAACTAAATAAATAAAATGATATTTTATGTGTGAAGTTCTTTGCAGGCACATATTAAGCTCTCTTAAAGATTAGCTTTTACTCTTATGCTTGATAGGAGTATTATATTTATTGGTCTCTAACCATATCTTTAATAATCTGTTGTCTGAGCAAAAGCAGGCTACAGAAGAGAACATCCAGGAAGATCCTATACTATATATAAATCCACACATACACTCATGGGGTCATCAAGGCAACTTAAGAAAGTGTTTCCAGGGGCACTTGGGTGGCTCAGTCAGTTGTGTGTCCGACTCTTGAGTTCGGGTCATGATCTCTCCTGAGATGGAGAATGGCATGGGGGGTGGGCATTGGGGTCTGTGCTCAGTGAGGAGTCTGCTTGAGATTCTACGCGCCCACCCCCACCTCCACGCATGCATGTGCCCTTTCTCTCTCAAATAAATCTTTTTAAAGAAAGAAGAAAAAGAGTGATTACTGTGGTGAGATATGAATACTTCCCATCTACTTCTGTTTTTCTTGCCAGACTTTCATATTTTAAACAATATATACAAATTACTTGCTTCTTTAGTAGAAACAATGAAAAATTATGGTTGTTTCATAAGACTGTGAATGAGTTCATTGTTTATTTTTCTAGTTTTAATAAAATAAAATTTTGCATTTTCTCTACAAAAAAATGTTTATAGTGTCATGGTGCTCCTGATTGATTTTAAAGGCCTCCATAAGTATCTCTAGGACAGCCCACCACTCAGGAATAAATCTGAGACAAGAGGGGAATGAATGGGTGAGAGCAGTTTCCCGTGTATAACTAATTGTGTGTGCATCAGGAATGATTTTTTAATCCATCATTGTTTTATTCTTTGCTTAACTGATGACTGCAAGAATACATAATTTAAAGATGTAGTCATCAACCCTATATTTATTCACACAAATGAGATGAGGAAGCATGTTTATATTCAAAAGTAATTTACTGAAAAGATGCTTTTATAAAAGGCCATTTAGATAACTGACAAAAAATCTGGCTTTTATTCTTTGTGTAGTATATTATGATTTATAAATTGTGTGGAAAAATAAACACTAAATATATGGGAGCATAAATAGGAAAAATGACATATGGCAAAGTAATAATAGAATGCGCTAGTTTTTCTAACCTAAAATGTTGATGCCTGTTGGAATTTTTAAGCTTTCATTCTCAATTGACTTTTTTTAAGCAAAATTAAATTAAACAAATGAGAACAGAGTACAGCATGTAAACACTCATTTACTTCAAATATTTTTCATAAGTGCTCAAAGCTTAGATTAAGGAAAAAATGCCTAAAATACGAATATATTTAGTTCCACTAACTATTCCAATATCTGATCACTAATAAAGTTGTTTTGACAAGGTCCTACATAACATTTATATTACAGTTAAGCAATTCTGTAAAACAAAGATTTGCATCATAGAAAAGCAACTAATCTTAAATAGATTGCCATAGTTATTTATGCACAGCATTCTGAAACCTCAAAGGAATTTATCACAGAGAGCACAGTAATGTATAATCATATTTGTCTTGGCAAGAAACCACAGGATTGTTTCGCTATTGCTATGACACTAACGTATGCAACATTTTATACTACAATATTTTCTGCCACATGTGTATGACATAGACAATCTGTATAAACTTTTAAGCCTATGAAATATATCTACTGAGGTCTCCTAGTCTGGGATAAGATGAAAATTCTATTAAGGGAATCATATTGTTGCAGGAGGGAACTAACTTGTGTTAACCACCTACAATGTGCCAAGAAGTTTATTTGTGATCTGTTAATTCCAACAGTTACCCGACAAAGGAATCATTATTGTACCAGTTTTTCAGGTAAGGAGGAGTAATTTGTTTAATTCTATCTAGTTATTATGTTGTCAAAAAAGGCTTCAAACTCAGGATTTCCAGCTGCAAAAGCCTGGCTCTCCAACCGTCCCCACCCCTACTCCGCCTTAATTTCAGCTCGGGCTTCTTCTTGACCCTTGTGATTTTATAGTCAGCAAAACAGTAAATGTAAAGGTCAATGCATATGCTTCTCTGGGTCATTGTGAATTCCCTTAGAATTCTCCTATGCATATTATTTTCCTTTGCAGTAGCCATGGGAATTAAACAAGTTAATTTCCATCTTTATAACACACACTCATTATGACATCTCTAGATTTTTGGAACTGTCATCACTGCTTACCACTTCATCTAGGTGATACTTCTGTTTATCAGGGTGTGCTTTTACACTATCAGCTTCTTGGGTGGTACAAGTTGGTGAAAAGTCCCTTACCTAAAATACAAAACTGTAATCTTGTAAATTATCCCTATCATTATCTTCCCTTTTGTGTTGTTGGCAGAAGGGAATTCCCTTTGATTCACTTGATTAGATGATGTAAACCTAAGAAAAAATAATGCCTAGGTTTAGATAGAAACAAAGTTATTTTCTCAAAAGGCATCTTTTACACCTGGTTATATTCACTAAGTTAACTCAGAATTATCCCAAATTAGCTATAAGTGATTATAGTGGCTTACCTGCCTTAATAAAACTATATAGATATGAATTCTTATATTAGAAATACACCCTTTTCTATCAAATCCCATCTATCTTCATATTTATTTAAGAATTTTTTTTCTTTTGCTAAAGTATTTTTTCATCAGTTAAAATCAATAATGCAGATGCATACATTATTATTTGGATATGCATATTATTTGGATATGCTTACATTATTATTTGGATATGCAAATGTGAATGCCAGCATTTTGCCTTAGAGTGAGAATAAGCAGAGGGGAAAGAGAGGAAAAGGACAAAAGTGCTCAGTGCTTTGCTGCTGTGATGAATGCAACTTAACCCAGGAGGATCCCTGGAAGGAAGGTCAATGTACTCATTCATTAGTTATAGACAAAAGAAATCTCTGAGAAGATAACAGGCAAATGACACAGATGAAAGGTCAGCATGTTTCTGGGGATGGGGGAAGGGGGACAGTTTTCTTAGTGACAGCCTGGCTAGCAGTTAGCCCTTTTCTACTGTAAATCATTGGGATAGTTAGATAGCCCCTGCTATAGACTGAATGTTTGTGTCCTCCGCAAATTCAGTGTTGAAACCTAATCCCCAGTGTGATGGTGTTTGGAAGTAATGTCTTTGGGGGGGGGCACATTATTAGGTCATGAGGGTGGGGCCCTCATGAATGGGATTAGTGCCTTATAAAAAAGACCCCAGAGAGCTCCCTCACTCCTTCTGCCTGTGAGGACCCTGGAAACCCTTGCCCTCACCAAGCACTAAGTTTGCTGACATCTTGATCTTGAACTTCCTAGCTGCCAGATCCTTGAGAAATAAATTTCTATTGTTGATTAGCTCTCCAGTCCATGGCACTTTGTTATAGTAGCCTGAACAGACTAAGGCAAGTCTTTTGATCAGAATAAGCATCTGATTGAATCAGAACATGCCAAAGGATGCCTGGCCAGTCAAAATGACATGACATGCCTGTATTGAGCTCTAGTCTATGTCATCTTTATCATTTATCTGAATTTTTACAATAACCTCCCAGAGGTTATTTATTTTACTCCAGTGGTATTCTCCTTTAATTCATTCTTCATTCTATTTATTTATTTATATATATTTTTTTAAGATTTTATTTATTTATTTGTCAGAGAGAGAGAAAGCACAAGCAGGCAGAGTGGCAGGCAGAGGCAGAGGGAGAAACAGGCTCCCTGCTGAGCAGGGTGCCGGATGTGGGACTCGATCCCAGGACCCTGGGATCATGACCTGAGCCGAAGGCAGCCGCTTAACCAACTGAGCCACCCTGGCGTCCCTCATTCTTCATTCTAAACATTCCACGTCCTTTCTTAAACTTCTTAATGGCTCCGCATTGCTTACAGGGTAAGAACCAACTTTGTAAGCATCCCATAAAAGACTCTGCATGAATTTTCATCAAAAGTGACAGAAACTTTGAAAAGGTAAACAATATTGACAAACCTTTAGCTAGACTCATCAAGAAAAAAAAGAGAGGGCTCAAATAAATAAAATCAGAAGTGAAAGAGATGTTATAACTGATACCACAAAAATACAATGGATCATAAGTGACTCCTACGAACTACACCAATAAATTGAATGACCTAGAATAAATGGATAAACTCCTAGAAACATACAACCTTCCAAGACTGAATGATGAAGAAATAGAAAATCTTACTAGTAAGGAGATTAAATCAATAATCTCCTTACCTCCCCCAAAACAAAAGTCTAGGGCCAGAAAAATTCTACCAAACGTTTTAAAAAGAATACCAATTCTTCTCAAACTCCAAAAAAAAAAAAAAAAAAAAATAGAAGAGGGAAGAACACTTCCAAACATATTTCACAAGGCCAGCATTACACTCTGATACCAAAACCAAAAAGGATACCACAGGGAAAGAAAATTAGAGTTCAATATCCTTGATGAACACAGATGGAGAAATCTGCCACAATATCTTAGCAAACCAAATTTAACAACACATTACAAGAATAATTCAGCACAATCAAGTTAGGTTTATTCTCAGGATGCAAGGATTGTTCAACATCCACAAGTCAATTAGTATGATATACCACATTAACAAAATGAAAGATAAAAATCATATCATAATCTCAATAGATACGTAAAAAACATTTGGCAAAATTCAATATCAATTTATGATAAAAATTCTCAACAAAGTGGGTATAGAGTGAACCTATCTCAATATAATAGAGGCCATATATGACAAGCCCTCAGCTAACATCATACTCAATGGAGAAAAGCTAAAAGCTTTTCCTCTAAGATCAGGAACAAGAAAAGGATGCAACTGTGACCACTTTCATTCAACATAGTATTGTAAATCTTAGCTAGAGCAATTAGAAAAAAAAAAAAAAAGAAAAGGGAAAAAAAAAAAGCAAAAAAAGCAAAAGGCTTCCAAATTGGAAAAGAAGAAGTAAAACTTTCCCTATTTACAGATGACATAATGTTATATATAGAAAAACCTAAAGACTCCACCAAAAAAACTTTTAGGACTAATAAATTTAGTAAGATTGCAAGATACAAAATCAATATACAAAAATCCTTTGCATTTCTATATATAATAACAAACTGTTAGAAAGAAAGATTAAGAAACAATCACACTTACAACTGTATCAAAAAAGAATACAATACCTGGGATTAAAATTAATCAATTAAAATTTTAATTTTAAAATAAAAATTAATTAAAATTAATCGGGAAAGACCTGTACACTGAAAACTATAAGACACTGACGAAAGAAACTGAAGAAAACAGAAATAAATGGAAGGATATTCCATGTTCATGGATTAGAAGACCTATACTGTTAAAATGCCCATACTACCCAAAGCAATTTCCAGATTCAATGCAGTCCTTGTCAAAATTCCATTAAAAAAAAAAATATTTTATTTATTTATTTGAGAGAGAGAGAGAGAGAAAGCATGACTAGAGGGAGAGGAGCAGCAAGAGAGAAGCAGAAGCCCCGCTAACCAGGGAGCCTGACGTGGGGCTTGATCCCAAGACTCTGAGATCATGATCTGAGCATAAGGCAGCTGCTTAACTGACTGAACCACCCCGGAATCCCTGTATCAAAATTCCAATGGTATTTTTCACAGAAACAGAACAAACAATCCCAACATTTGTATGGAAACACAAGATTCTGAATAGCCAAAGCAATCTTGAGAAAGAAGAACAAAGCTGGAGGTATCACACTCTCTGATTTTAAACTGTATTAAAAAATATAATAATCAGGGGCGCCTGGGTGGCTCAGTGGGTTAAAGCCTCTGCCTTCAGATCAGGTCATGATCTCAGGGTCCTGGGATCGAGCCCCGCATCGGGCTCCCTGCTCAGCGGGAAGCCTGCTTCCTCTTCTCTCTCTGCCTGCCTCTCTGCCTACTTGTGATCTCTCTCTGTCAAATAAATAAATAAAATCTTAAAAAAAAAATATATATATATATATATAGTAATCAAAAGAGTATGGTATTAGCACAAAAATGGATACATATATCAACAGAACAGTATGGAGAGCCCAGAAATAAACTCACGAACATATTGTCAATTCATTTATGACAAAGAAGGCAAGAATATGCAATAAGGAAAGGACAGTCTCTTCAGGAAATAGCGTTGTAAAAACTGGACAGCCACATGTAAAAGAATGAACTGGATCAATATCTTACACCATACATAAAGATTAACTCAAAATGGATATAAAAGTTGAACATAAGACCTGAAACCATAAAACTCCTAGAAGAAAACATAGGCAGTAAGAAATCTTGGTGATGATTTTTTGGATCTGACTCCAAGAGCAAAACCAACAAAAGCAAAAATAAATAATGACATCAAACTGAAAAGGTTCTGCACAGCAAAAGAAACCATCAACAAAACAAAAAGGCAACCTACTAAATGGAAAAAAATATTTGCAAATCATATGTCAGATAAGAGGCTAAAATCCAAAATATATAAAGAAATCATACAACTCAACAGCAAAAACAACAATCTGATGGAAAAAATGGGCAGAAAATCTGAATTTTATTTTTCCAAGAAGACATACAGATGGCCAACAGTACATGAAAAGATGCTCACCATCACTAAGTGTCTGGGAAATTCTAATCAAAACTACAATGAGTTATCACTTCACACCTGTTAGAATGGCAATTATCAAAAGATAAGAAATAATATGTGTTGGCAAAGATGTGGAGAAAAGAGAACATTTGTGCACTGTTGGTGGCAATATAAATTGGTGCAGCCACTATAGAAAACAGTATGAAAGTTCCTCAGAAACTTAAAAATTGAACTACCATATGATCTGGCATTTCCCCTTGTAGGTATTTATCTGAAGGAAATTAAAACAGTATAACTTGAAAAGATATATGCACTTCCATGTTCACTGCTGCATTATTTATAACGATATGGAAACAACCTAAGTGTCCACTGATGGATGAATGGATAAAGAAAATGTGGTCCATATATATACAACAAACTATTATTTAACCATCAATAAGAAAGAAATCTTGCCATTTGCAAAAATATGGACGGACCTTGAGGGCGCTATGTTAAGTAACGTAAGTTATACAAAGAAAGACAAATACCATATGAGCTCATTTTTTTTTTTTTTTTTTTTTTTTGCGTATGAGCTCACTTTTAAGTGGACTATGAAAAAACAAAACAAAACTCATATATACAGAGAATAGATCAGTAATTGCCAGAGGCAAGGGGTGGTGGTTGGGCAAAATGGGTGAAGGGAATTAAAAGGTACAAACTTCTAGTTATAAAAAAAGTCATGAGGACATAAAATACAGTATGATGACTATAAATAATGTCTTCGTCATAAGAAAAGAATTGTAACTACACAGTGATGGGTGTTAACTCATTGTGGTGATCATTTTGGGATATATACAAATATCAAACCATTGTCTTTACACCTGATCTATAATGTTATATGTCAATTATACCTCCATAAAAGAAAGAAAAAAGGAAAAACAAACAAAAGGGAAAAAAGGGAAAAAAGGTGACAGAGAATACCTTCCATATTTTACTTCTCATTTGCATTTGATCTCTAATAATCTGCATATTTATGAACTAAGCCCATTTTTCAATTAGGATGTTTCATATATTACAGACATCAACCTTTTGACACATGTGTTGCTGATATTTTATAGTTTGTTACTGGACTTTTTTTTTTTTTTTAAAGATTTTATTTGACAGAGAGAGAGAGATCACAAGTAGGCAGAGAGGCAGGCAGAGAGAGAGGAGGAAGCAGGCTCCCTGCTGAGCAGAGAGCCCGATGCAGGGCTCAATCCCAGGACCCTGAGATCATGACCTGAGCCGAAGGCAGAGGCTTTAACCCACTGAGCCACCCAGGCGCCCCTGTTACTGGACTTTTATATGTTGTTTTTAATTACTTTTGGTAACTTTTAAAAATGCTTCAATGTATGTTTTTCTAGTTAGCAATGTCAAGAACAAAACAGTGACACTGCATCCCTCCTTTATAAAATCTGGAAATTATCATAATTTTACTTTTGTTGGCATTATCATGGATGTCTGTCTCATTTTGTCATTGTTATATTATTTTCTTTTTTATATATCTTCTCTTTAAATAAATTGTATAATTTCTCTCTTTTTTTGTTATAGTATTTACCATAGCCAATTCTAATTAATTCTTATGTAAATGGTTTCCATTCTTTCTGCCAATTCATTCATATCATGACTTTGACAATTTGAAAGCTACAGATCGGGATACTTGGATGGCTCAGTTGGTTAAGTGTCTGCCTTTGGCTCAGGTCATGATCCCAGGGTCCTGGGATTGAGTCTCACACTGGGCTCCTTGCTCCGTGGGGAGCCTGCTTCTCCCTCTGCCTGCCTCTTTCTCAGACAAATAAATAAATAAAATTTTTGAAAGCTCCGAATAATGGTATGTTGCTCAGTTAGCTGATAAACATCTTCTGGTAATATTTCATGAGTAATATAATTCCTGAATTCTTGGATATCTGATATTTTATGGTTATCTTAATACTTAAATGACCTTTTCAGTGGGAATAAAATTCTTGTGTAACAAACTTTTTCTTTGAAAACTCTGAAGACATTACTCCTTTCTATTCTGGCATCTACTATTATGGAGGGAGGTCCGAAGCCAGTATGCTATCAATCTTGGGTCAGTAACCTACTTTTTCTGTCTTGGTGTATGTGTTAGTTTTTACTAGGTATACCATATTACACCCTCTAAAGCACAGTGGCTTCCCACAACAAATAAGTATTTCTCCCTCATACCACATGTTGGTGGTCAAGTTCTATAGATTTACTCCAGCCTACTGGTTGGATGCTCTTCTGCTTCCTGTGTATTCCCATTCTGGGGTACAGGCTAAGGGGGCAGCCCCTATCTGGAACATGGACTTCTCCTGGAAAATGGCACAGGAACAATAAAGTTGGCAAAAACTCTTGTTGTCTCTACAAGTTTCTGATTGATGGGGCATAAATCAGGTTCATTCACATGTTATTGATCAAATCCAAAATAAATGGAGCAGGAAGGAGGTAGTTAATAAGTGGGAACAATAATAACAAATCCCACAGAATTTATAGGACTCTCTTACTTTTACTCTTTGAAATTTTGGTGTATTACTGGAATTCTATAGGGTTTTAGCCAATTCCACAACATGAACTTCTTTTTTGGAGAAGAAACATTTTAATTGTCCTTTGGTGACATCTTTCAAACAGGATCAATCTATATGATATTTAGTAGAAATGACTAAAATTTTACTCTATCTAGTTTTTACTCTTCATGACACAGCTATGAAGATACTGATTCTTACTTTACTCTTGCTAATATGAGGAACTAAAGATAATAAATATGTAAATGTCTCCAACTCCACTTCCCGGGAGAGTCAGACTTTTGTTTCTTGGAGTCCTAAGAGTAATTAACAGTATCTTCATATATTTGGAGACATCCTGAAGCCAGCACCACAGAAGCTTTTGTCTGGGATACATGGGTCCTCGAAGGCAGGAGCCAGAAAAGGATGAGTCTGAAAGGAAGCGGTGAAGAAAGCTGGTTCCCTGGGGCCTTGGTGGAGTGGGAACTTTGTGGATCCTATAGGTAAGAGGCACCTGCACAAGGCTTGTGTGCAGGTTCTCAGGACAGATGGGACCTGGAATGCGGATGGCTGCAGGTGTGCCAAGGGAAGCTGGACCCTGGGCATGAGGGAATGAAGGCATGGGAGCCACAAACAAGGTCCCCATGCTCAGTTCAACAGAGAAAAATAGACCAAACAGTTTTAAAAGGATCCTTTTAAATCCTTGTGACTCATAAGGAGGGAGCACAGGGATTTAAATTACTCTGGGGAATCTTTCTAAGGGACGTTGGTAAATCCAAACATATCGGTAGCCAATATGAGGAAGCATAACCAAAACCTCCTTAGAGCATAATTGTAATCATTTTTGTTACACAATTATTCAAGAATTATTCATTATAGAAAGAAAGAGAAGGAGAAAACAAAAGAAAGAGGAAAGGAAAGAAGGGAGAAAGGGAAGAAGAAAGAAGAAAGGAAAGGATGAAAGAACAAAGGAACAAAGGAAGGGAAAGAAAGAAAAGAAATCCGGTCCACTATCTCAGTTGCTTCCTTAGGTTTAGGCATTGCTTTTGGATTGGTATCTTTCTCTCTCTCTCTTTTTCTCATCTACATGCTCTTTTCTATCTTACTAGAAAGAAATTATCTTGTGTGGTAATTTGCATAACTGGCTTCATCATACACACACACAAGATATATTTATCAACTTAAAAAAACAAAACAAAAAACTTTATGGGGCACCTGGATGGCTCAGGCCGTTAAGTGCCTAATTCTTGGTTTTGGCTCAGGTCAGGATCTCAGGGTCCTGGGATCCAGCCCTGCAACTTGATCCAAGAGCTCAAGGGCTCAGCAGGTGCGGAGTCAGCTTGTGACTTGTCCCTCTCCCTCCCCTTCTGCCACCCCACCCCCTGGCTCATGCGCACATGGGTGAGCTCTCTCTCTTTCTCAAATAAATAAATAAAATTAAAACAAACAAACAAACAAAAAACCTTTACAATATGTATCAGAAAACTTTCCACATCTTGATTTACCCTATCCATTTCAACTGTTCAATGATAATAATAACTGGCAACGCTTGAGGGCTTTACTATCAGCTTACTGGACTCTCACAATGTCCATTCTATGATTGAGAAAACTCAGAGTATTTGAATAAGCTGCCCAAGGTCAAAATTGCCCCAAATTCGCAGCCAATCTACCTCCAGAACCTGTGGCCTAAAACACCGCATTATAATGTGTTGGATTCCATTACAGGAATGTAACATTGATTTAATCATTCCCTACTGATACACAGTTAGACTTTTATGATTTGATATTACAAACAGCTGTAATGAAGTTACTGGCAACTTAAATATTTAGTGGACTGTGAGATATGATGGGCTAGTTTCCACAGATGATTAATTCTTTTCATAAAACCAAATGTAATGAATGTTCAGATTTACTTAGCTTTCAGAAAAATCATGACTTTTCCTCATAAACTATGGTAATTAACTATATGACAAACTCCCTATAATTAAGGGATAAATTGCTGGCATAAAAATAAAGAACGCTGGCATGCTGTAATTACTCTGTAGCTTACAGTTTATGAAACATGTACTTTGAACATAGGAGGTTATATAAGTGCATAACTTCTAAAAGAAACCCTTTGCCTTCTCCACACAAAAGTGGCAAGCAGAAAATGATAGCTTGACATAGTACATCACAGGGCTCAAACTACCATCCAGGTCTGCAGACCAAACTTTCATACTGGACTCCCTTTTTCTCCTCTCAGGGCCAGTTTCAAGAACCTAATGCCACTCTCCAACTATCAATTACTAAGATCAAATACTGGGAAGAATTTTGCATTCACTTGTTTCCCATTGTGTGCTATGATGAAAAGCAATATATTTACTCCAAATACTCTGTATTACAAAAGAAAGAGAAAGCCACTGTGGGCTTCCCTTAAGTGATGGCCTTCCTCCCTTTTCTGGCTGATGAGCACAAATACATGTCCTCTCAGCACCAGAGCTCCACAGGGAAGCCTGAGACACGTCCCCAGGACCTCGATTCGTGATCTTCGTGTGGCCTGGGTGACGCAGGAGCAGACCCTGCACCGTGCAGACCGCGCTCTGCCTGAAAACAGGATGAAAAGAGCAGGGAGCAAAGTCGGAACTCAGCAAGGTGCGTGCCGATGCCCTTCGGTGGGCAAAGGGGAGAACCAAATCAGATTCAAATCACCTTTATTCCCTAACTACCAAAGTAAAAACAGCACGTGAATTTGCCATAAACAAAACAATTAATGAAATTAATTGATGTCTTGAAATTTTCTACAGATTCTAATAGAATATCTTTGCTTTCATATTTTAAAACTCACTGTAAATAAAAATAAATTTGCCTAAATTCAACAACAAGAATTTACGATCATTTTATATATAAAAGGATGTAATGGTATATCAGGGTATTTGGCAATGCTACGAGGCTACTAAAGAACCCTTATACAAATAAATATGTCAAAAAATAGAAGACAGTGATTACTGTTCAAGTTAACTTCAGAGGCATATAAAATGAAGACTAATTACTACCCTGACCTTGTCTTCAAAATATGTCTAATATCTCTTCCTAAATTCTGTTGCTTTCTATTATTTCTTGAATTAAAAATGATCTAATTTTATACATATTATTCAGTTTTAAACAAAAGACATGTATCTGGAAATATCACATTGTATAACTCTACTGCTTATCAACAATGTGGACTTCCACAAATTGCTTAACTACTTGGGAGTTCAGTTTTCTTAACTGTATAGGGGAGACACTTAGTGTAATTGGGCACCAGCCAAGCCACTGTGGAAAAGAGATGAAAACAATCCAAAGGTTCAGAGAGGAAAGAAGTTTCTGTTTCAGAACCATCTAGAGCATGTCTGTGGACTGCTCCCTGAGCTCATCCCGGAGCTTAGGCTGTCAAAGTGGATCGGCCATCTTAAAAAGTTAAAAGATTACTTCCAGTCATACCTTTTCCACTTGATGAGAAGAGTGAAGAGAGACAGAGACAAGAGTCCTCAAGGGATGAACCAGAGGTTGCACTGACCACTTCTGCTTACATCCCATTGGCCTAAACTTAGCTGCATGGTCATGCCTACCTGCAATGGTAGCTGGGAGATATAGACTATGGCTGGGCAGTGGCAGATGTAGCTAGAATTGGACTGGGGAATTCAGTTACCAAAAGGAAGAAGGGGAGAAGGGATACTGCTGGACTACTAGCAGCGTTTGCCACTATAATGACTCCCAGCTTTAAAAATTGGTGTAAGGAATGAAGTTATACTTTCAGAGCACAGAATTGTATTTGTGGAATTTAGGTAAGCAATCTGCATGGTACTCGACACATACTGAATGAACATTAAATGGCAGCTATTAACATTGTTATTATTATGGTACGCTCTAGTACCTCTCTCCTTACTGTAATGCTTGAATTCCCTCCACAGTATCATGGAGAAGCGATAGTTTATTCTTGAATCCTTATAATAAAAGGAATTTTTTTTTAAAAAGGAAATTTCATTGCTCCTAAGAAAGGCATCTCATTTCGAGAAAGTTTTTCCTTCTTTCTAGACATTATTTGCCTTCTTACACTTTCTTTTCTTTCATCCTAACCGTAACCTCTGAGGTGCGGGCAGAACACATTGCATCCCTCTGCCATACGACAGTCCTTCAGATATGTATGAGTTTTCTTTTTCTCTAATTATTTTTTATTCCTTCAACAGTCTTTCATAATCCATGACTTTGAGTCCACTCCCTGTCCTGGACACACTCATTGGCGCGTTTAACAAATACTTGAGTACCGACTACTTTATTTTATCGATGCCCACCTCAAAACTATGTCACCAAGGGCAGTGTATGGTGTTCCAAGTTAGTGTGAGCAGAGGAAACCATTGATCCCCTCATTCAGGATATTATTCTCCCTAAGTGGGACTTAAGATCATTTAACTCTTGGCAGTTTAACAGGCTGTTGACACGTGCCACATGGTAACCTACTCTACCCTCTGAGCCTTTTTTGTGTAGTTACCCCAGATGTACCCTACCCTCCATGCACTTCTTTTTAAATCCAAATCCAGAACATTTGCTTTCTTTCTAGTTGCTAATTGTATCTAATCTCTCAAGAACTTGTATTCTTTCAACCAATGTGTTAATTATCCCTCACTGATTCATACCATCTAAGCCCCTGATTAGCATGTAATTGATCTCTTCATCTAACGTACCGATCAAAACATGGGTATGGACAGGGCTGATAAGAAGCCTTTAATAACCCTCTGAGCAATCACTGAGCCAATTACAAACGGACGTAACTGCATCATCATTTAAGAAATATTACCCTCTCTAGTTCACAAGGTAAGTCTGGAGAAAAAGTCTCGGGAAAAGTTTTTGTTAAATACCTGGCTTCTGTGTTCATTGCCATGCCCAATGAAGCCTTGACCTGCCATTCAGAGTGCTACCTGGTCCGGCTCCATTCTGCCCAACCTGATCCTCAGGACCTCCCTGATTAGGAGACTATGATTGGTGCTTTCCTGTGGCCAGATCTTTATATAATGAGATTCAACAAAATTTATTGAGCCCTATTATGTCCTAGGCATTATACTAAGCAGTCTCTCACATAAATAGAGGATAGGAAAAGTGGATACATTTTATGAAAAAAATGCATGTATTCTTAAATAAAACTACCTTATCATTTCACCCATGCATGAGACCATGACTGCGCAACGTTCCTTTCCTCAACGTTATGGCAAAGTATAGAACATATTCCTTGTATAGATACTCAGGTTTCAGCATGAGGTATTCAGAGAATTATTTTCAATGTGATAATGCATTTTTCTAAGATGATGTCTTTAGTGACTAAATTCCTGCTAAATACCACATTAGATTCTAAATTTGTTTCAGTAAATCAAACATGACTGTGCAGGAACTCTCAGGAATGATTATTCATTTGCTCTAGATAACAATCACATGTGAGAATTTAAATTATGAATCACCTGTACAGATGTTACCTTTTCCAAGGGACTTTCTACTCGAGGAATGCTGATCATTGGCATCTGTGCCAGATTATCCATATGTATATGTTCATTTTCTGGTTGTCTTCCTTTGAAATTATTTACCACACACACAACCTAAAATTTCAGGAAAAAAATGCAGTTGAAGCAAAGCCACATTCCCTGCGACTATGACCCTTTTAAGTAGCTTAATAAATCTAATCATAGAAATTAAGTATTAAAATTACTTAAGTATTACATATATAACTTTACATTCAGGTTTATCTTATATAAATTTTAATAGTTATTCCAGTGCAAATGTGTTCAAGAAAGTGTATCAAATAATATGTAGCTCAGTTAATAATGACAATTTCATTATTCCAAAATTTTCATTAAATTAGGTTATAGTCAATGCTCAAATCAATCCGTAAATAACATCATAGCCTTATAAAAATTCATAGCAAGCTAACCTTTCCCTAATGTGGCTAACCTACAACTTAATTTAAATGCTAATTATTTCCCATTACTTTAAGATCGTTACATTCATAATAAACCCTCTACAATTGGCACTTTCTAATTTAGTAACATCCCTTTAATTAACCTAGTTTATTGTTTATTATTGTATCCCATGTATACTTGGCATTTCAACAATAGCTTACTGGGGCTACCAGTGAAATAGGAGACCTTTTACAAAAGGAAATTGACCCTTGTTTCAATTGATTACATCCTGTAGGTGACACCATTTGAACTAAGCCAGAGGTTCTCATACTGCAGGTTACAGAAAAATAAAGGCCCAGCACTGTTGAAAATGCATGTTCCTAAGCCCTCCCCTAAAGATTCTGTTTTTGTGAATGAAGGATGGGGCCTAGGAGCTGCCACTTTTTTGAAATACATTCCAGAAGCTTCCGAAGCAGGTAAATAATACTTTAAGAAATAGTGAATTAAATGACACAGGAAAATTACTTGCTATTATTTGCTGATAGTAAGCAGTGGATAAGATATTCCTGAGCCTTCTTTTTCTGGGTTTACAGTCTATTATCAAGCCAAAATACAGAACTTACTGGCAGTTATAACCTAACATTCATTTTTTAAAAGAATAAATGCTTAATATATAATTACACATTTACATTGTAGATTTTCACAAATGCTCTATTGGAAAGCCTTTCCTTTAGTAGGGCTCATTACTGAATATTTTCAAAGGCCAATTAGATCTTGGTTATTCTCCAGTTTTTAAAAAAAATTTATAAATCTACAAAATAATAACACATACTATGAGACTTTATCTTAGAGAAAATATTTCCCTAGTTTTGGAATACTTATTATCCTTCCATTTCCATAGTAATTACAGATCAGAAGCACAGATCAAAGCCTGATAATTTGATCCATCAACTTTATCGTTGCCATCAAGATCTTTAAATAAGGGATGGTACAGGCTTAGAGATGCGTACTTGATAAATCTAGTATCAAATGATGACCCTACAAAAGACTAATAGTGATTGCCCTATAGAAAGGGTCAGTAAATTTTGGCTGTAAGGAGCACATAGTACATATTTTTGGCTTTGCTGGCATACAATCTCTGCAGCAGCTGTTCAATTCTGATATTTTGGTGTGAAAATAGCCATAGACAATTCATAAATGAATGGGCATGTCAGTTTTCCAATGTAACTTAAAAAACAAAAACAAAAACAACAACAACAAAAAATAGATAGCAGGCCAAATTTTACCTAAGGGCTATAGTTTGCCAACTGACCACTGCCTAGAGTACAAAGGATATAATCAAGAATTTCAGCCAATAACAACATAACAAGCAAGCAGTTTCCACGATCACTTCATGAAATATACACACATATTTCCCTTTTCATTGATGCTATAAATTAATGAAAGATTAGGCGGATGAAAAAAATTGTGACAAATTCTTGTGAAGTAAAATTTGTTGAAATGAAATAACTATGTATATAGATGTATGGAAGTCATGAAATGAAGAAGAGTTCATCTAGAGTTAATATGGGCTTCTGAAATTAGTATAATTGCTTTTATATTATTTAGGTTTGATAAACTCTGTGAAAGATTGTATCAGTTATCTCTTCGCCTTAATTGAGGGTTAGGACAACACCACTGAAGCAGCTGAGAATTCATATGCGAACTATTTAAACACCTAACAGATAGTAGATATTCATTAAATAGTATCTATTAGCATAATGATTATTCTTCATTACTGTTATTATTTAAATTATAAGGGAGGAAATTGCCAAATCTTCCTTAGAACAATATTCAAATATTTAACAAGTCTTGCCTGCTAACATTCACAAGTATGGAACTGATTTCCTATTAGAAAAATGCTCATGAGGGGGGTGCCTGGCTGGCTCAGTCAGTTAAGTGTCTGATTCTTGAGTTCAGCTCAGGTCATGAACTCAGGGTCATGGGATCAAGCCCCGCTTTGGGCTCCATGCTTAGCATGCAGTCTGCTTGTCCCTTTCTCCCCTGGCTCTCTCTCTCTCTCTCTCAATCTCTCTTTCTCTCAAATAAATAAATAAAATCTTAAAAAAGAAAAAAGAAAAATGTTCATAGGTAAAAGCAAGAGGCTTGTTTTTTGATCCAAGTCTTGTATGTTCTTGGATAGTCCTCTGGGTCTGTTTTCTCAATTTGTAAGGGAAGAGGTTGCAATATTTTACCAAGTTAGGCCATTCCTTTGGTTGTCAAAGGTAGGAAAAATCTAACAAATGTTCAAAGTGAAACCAAGATCTGCCTATCTTCTGACCCCGCTATAAAGCTTGATTTTCTTCTGGATCCTCTCAAGAAAACAACCCCCTCATACCCTCTCCCCTGATTGCATAAGGCTGAAAACTTGGATTTATCCTTTATACCTCCTATACACAACCAGTCACTCAATTTGCTCAATTTCCTTCCTAAAAATTTTGATTTCTTATATCTGCTTTTATCTATCTCCACCACCAACTCCAAAGGGTAAGCAATCACCACCATTTGTCTGGATTCCTGTGTAGCTCTCTAAAGTCTCCCTAAATCCAGTCTTGGCTCCCTCCAATCCATTTCTATAGTGACATAAGAATGATCTTTCCAAAATACAAATTGGATCATGTCAGCCTTCTTCAAACTATTGTGGCTGGGCTCCCCATTTCTCTAATAGTATAAACCTTGCCCACCTTTGCAACCTTCCTTCTCTGTGCTTCCCTCTTGCTGCCTTTTGTTTGGAATACTCAACTCCACACTCTTTGGGCACCATATCCTAATCTGTGATATCTCATCTCAGTATCACTTCTTCACTGGCTTTCTCTGACCCCGGGCTGTTTTTGTTTGTTTGATCACATCAATCACTGATGCTATTCATCAAAGCACCTATTTCTAATGAAATTACACATATGTTAGCATAATACTTTGGTTGATGTGAATCTCTTCCTTAGAGAGCTTCCTTGTAAGCTCTATGAAAGCAGAGATGTTGTCTCTCTCTCTCTCTCTCTCTCTCTTTTTTTCCTCACCATTATATTCCCAGGGCCACAGTGAATGAATAGACTAATGAATGAGTGTGTGCCTGGGCCAAGAATTCTCAAATTTTCTGATGTTCTTATATAATTTAAAGTGACATTCCTCTGAAACATTCTATTTTTACATTAATGGCTTCCATCTGCAAAATTCTACCCTGTCCTATAAAAATGACACTAATAAGTCACCATTACACGTATATTTTTGTGTTCTTTTGCCAGTGGTGATGATAAATTAATCTGATCTATTTGTGGTCATTTTCCCTCTTCACTTGTAGCAAGTAAAACATCTGTATTGCTTAGGGTTAAGTGCATAGGCTCTGGGGGTCAAACAGGGCTTGGCCTTAATGCCAGGCTCCCTGATTTACTCACTGTGAGTCTGGGCAAGCAATTCAATATAACTAGACCTGCTTCTTTTACCTGCAAAATGAGAACAATTATAACTACAACTCATCATGCTGTCGTAAAGATTGAGTTAATGTAGTAAAGACTACTCCAATAACTCTTACTGTCATTATTGTATTACATGTGGTAACATGACAAGTTCTTGCTATGGCTCAGTAACCTTGAGCTACTTGACTAGACCCTGGGCATCTTTTTTGGAAGCACTTTGAAGCATACTTTGTTAAGCATATATTTGTTAAATAATATTAACCAATCTACAACTATTGTTCAACTAGTATTTGGTTTGCATTTTCTTAAGCATGGGGATTCTGTTCTAACTTTAAAGAAAATGTACACGGGATGAGCATGATAAACAGGACAGGACTTAATTCCTCATTAGAATAGAACAGGCCAGACTTTGAGGGCACTGGAAACTCAGGGAAAATGGGAGAACCAGATAATCAGGGTCACTTCTTGGGCAAGTTGGGATTTGTCTGAGAAAAATCTCAAGTGCAAAAAGGATCTGAATAGTCATCAAAGGTGAGGACCACGATATCCAGCGCCTTCTCTGCACCACACACTCAACTGTACTTACTACCTATGGGATTTCACTTAACCCTCAAAAGAGCTCTGAGAAGTAGTAAAACAGCTCCTCATTCATTCATTCATTCATTCATCCGTCAAGTATTTCCCTAGAGTCACCTATCCTCCAGACCCTGTACTTCGTACTCGGAATATACCATGAAGAAAAACAAACACCTTCTCCATGCACAGCTTACATTCTAGTGGGTTTGACAGCAACAAATAAGAAATAAAAACAAAAATATTGTATGTGGTATATTAAAAGTTGAAACATGCTATGGAGAAAAGTGAATAGGGAATGAGGAAAGAGTGGGGGAAAGCCATTTTAAATACAGGTAAGAGAGGCCTCACTAGGTTAGAAAAAATGAGAAGCCAAGTGACCTGTTCAAGGCCACACACGCAGCATGTGGCAAACGCAGAATTCAAACCTCGGTTCGTGTCGCTCCCGGACCCCTGTTTTGCTCTCTAAAATATACAGAGGAACGGGCATTTTTGCTGGGGCAACCATAAAGGCCGGACAGAACCTGTCTGTGAGGGAAAGGAAATTGAGTGGATGTGCAGTATAGGATTCCCCTGCAAGGAGGGAAAATACACTTGGCTGGGAAGAGTGCAGCCAGATTACTGACAATCCCAGAAGCCCGGTGGACGTATCTGGGTTTAATGCAGCAGGAATGAGATTTGTTTTGTTTTGTCTTGTTATTAGCAATGGATTATGTTCTAAAGAAGAGAGCGGCAGAACAGGAGGTATTTGAAGGAGAGTCTGAAGTGAGGAGGCAGTTAGGAACCCAGAGATAGAAGAAAGGGAAAAAAGCACTAATCTCGAAAATCGAGTACAGTCCCACAGTATACATTTTGGTCAGAATGGCCAAGAAGTGAAACGTGGAGGAGCCATTTTGTAGTGGAAATAAACTGGAACCAGATGAATCACCGAGTGTGGGGGATGAACGAGAAGAATGAGTCAAAGGCAGACGCTAGACATTGGGACTGGGTGACTGGGGGATGTGGGTGCCTTTAACCGAGACATGGAGTCTTGGAGTAGGTTAGTGCTCATTTTATTCTGGAACTATTTCAGAGTTCTGCACACACTGCAAGATAATTGGAGACACCCCAGGATATTGCAAGCCAGAGCTGGAGTCGCTGCTCAGAATAAATGTTCTCCTTGCCCAAATGAGAAGCCCGGGAACCATCACGGATTGCTCCCTCTTCTTTGCCTCCGTCTTCCCCAGTGTGCCATCAAGCTCCAAACCTTCCATCTCCACAAACCTCCCAGATACCCTCCCTTCTCTCTGTGCACATGGAGGCCTGATTTGGGCCATCTTATTTCCCTGGTTCTGCACAACTTGCCTCCTCTATCCTCACTGGAGTTTTACTTTCCAGCAAACCTATTTTCAAAGCACAGATTGTAGCATAGAGTAAAAGGGGCTGAAAGGAAGCAAACTTGCAGTCATCCACGTGTCCATTCGTTGAATATACACCATTCGTTTAAACTTTTAAGTCCTTATAAGCTTTAAGAAGGCTGTTATTAGCCTCATTTAACGAGGAAGAACCCGAGGCTCGGAAAGGTACATTGGTGATGGCCCAAATGAGGTAAATTGCATAATGGCACGAACTGAATAAATAAAGAAGCTGAGAGTCAACCAGCTTTAACTCACTTGAACTCTGACAGTGGCTCTCAAATCCCCTACATTACAAAGAAAAAAGCCCAGATCATTGTAACCTACAAGGCCATTCAGGATAATTACTCCTGTTTCTTCTATTTCCCACTCTTGTCACTCACGCTGGATGACCGGTGCCATTCCATAATGCCACTTCCCCTCGTGTGCATGCTGTGCCCAGGCCGACAATATACTAAAGGCTCCATAAATGCCTATTTTATGAAACATTTCAGATTGCTTCTGTGCTCTGTGCTCTTTGCCCCTCATTCCTTACGCCCCACCTTAGACCTCCCTGCTTTACAAACTCTTCAAGTTTATGTATCCCCTCCCCTTTCTGACTGTCCCTAATCCCAACAGGGATCTCCTGAGTCTATGAACCCATTACATTTAACCTTCTATAAAACTCTTTGTTTCTGTCTTGTGATCTATTTAAGTAGATGGACTGTGTCTTTTCATGCTATTTAATCCCTAGCGCCAAGCACTGTGCCTGGATTGTAACAGGGGCTCAGTAAATATTTCTGTTACGAAGGGAGAAAGGAAGGGACTAGTGGAGGGAATAACCTATTACCGTCTGACCCCTGAACCAGACTGTAACTCCCACAGGAGACAGATCATGTTTATCTGAGCCTCGTTGCATCCTCAGTCCTTGGCACAGTGCCTGGCACCTGTAGGCCCTCACACTCAGAAATGGTTGTGCATTAATTGCACAAATGTTTGTTCAGCTATTACAGTTAAGGCATTATCTTCACGTGACCTTTCACAAGGTCATTTTCCAGGTGTATGGGAATGTCTGAGGGGCCACTGTGGAATGTTCTGAATATGCGCAATCAGAGGGGCTCAAGCCAAAGGAGAATCCGAGTCCAGCTACTTCACCACCTAGTTCTCAGACGAGGAAGTGACTGGGAAGATACTAGCGTTCTAGATTTGGTCTTGCGGGGGGTCAGGAGATTCACTGGAAGTGATGGCAAGTTGGCAACAGCCACAGGAAGATGATTATGAAAACCGATGAGATAGATGCCAGTGAAGAGGTTCTGGACCCATGCAGCTGAAGCATAGTTACATCTGACACTAGTGCTTTGAAATTTTAACTTTAATTTTAGTGCTTTTCTTAGGGTTTATGTAAGGTGTTTGTCTTGTTTTGTTTTAAATGTTTCAATCTGCTTCATCTGCGGTGAGTGAAAGAAAAGAAAAGGCTCCAGCCAGAGTCTGAGCCCTAGTTTTCCTGGGGCCATAAGATATCTCTGGGAGAGACACAGCGGTGGGCCTGTCACCGAGGCACCTAGGGAACCGGAGGGAGTGACATCAGGAAGCAAAGCAGCACAGAGCCTGGGGCAGGGATGAGGTCACACTCACCACTCTGCCTTAGGAAGGTCTACAGAACAGAGCCTATTTAAAATGCCTGGTACACAAATTGTTAGCTGGAAAGGTTCATACAAGTTTTTGCTTACTGGTTACGAACTAGGGAAAGGAGCTGAAGAAGGGAAGTTAAGCGTGAGAAGCAATTTAAATGTAATCAAAATGGAAATAAAGTGCTTTTTCCTATTATAATGTGTCAATGCAAAAATATGTTTTGATTTATAGTTTACACATTTTCCATCTGGGTTAAATGTTATATACTCATACTTTAATGGATTGATTATTTCTAAAGCCAGACTAAAATATATTTTCCAACAACCAAAACCGGTAGTAATAGTCCAAGGATATTTTATAAAAGGGATAGAGATAGCGTGCTTACTTCATTAGAAATCACTATATATGCTCTTCACCTCTTGGCAGTGTCTGACTTGAGGGGGTATTGTCTTGGAAACCATCCATGGATTTTTAGTTACTGAAGGGAACCAATTCATCTCTCAAATGAGGTTTACCTATTAGCAAGCACGGTGACATGGAGGTTCATGGAGGTACTATGCTGAGGCATTGGGATAATTTTGGATGCTCTAGATACTCTGGGATGAAAAGTGACCCCAGGAAATTTTTAAAATATCCAAGCCACCCAGTCTTAAAAGCTATCCAAGGAGGACTGAGTGTTTTAGCCCTGTTCCATTTTATATGAAAATATTTTGCTCACCTTTAAGTGTAGAATTTATATATTTTTCATCCCCAAATTTGACTTTAGGCAGAATAAATGAGGACGGAGGAAGAAATGAATGACTTAAAATGTACATAGTATCATTCAACACACCACATTTAGAGAAACCACACTTGTATTTTCTTGTAGGTGATTATAGAAGCTAATTAAAAATGCAAAGAAATGCAAAGAAATTTGTACTTACCAGAAATACTGCTATAGATATTCCAACCAGAAAGCCTGCTATCACATCTGACCAGTGATTTCGATATTCTGCTACTCTGTTGAGTCCAGTAAGAAAGGCCAAACACATTAAGCCCAAACATAAAACGGGCTTAGCAAGTCTTGTTCCTTTGGCTTTGATTGTGTTGGTAATGTACATCTGAAACATTAAATGAAAAATATGACTTTTTATGGAGGTATTTTCTTAATATATATCCAATATACCTGTATTTACGTACACATATATATTTATAAACATATCTATGCCTACAGGGTTCAAATAATTAACTGTAGTTATGAATTTTTTGAAGGAACTTTCTTAGAAGTAGAATTTAAGAATGGTGATTATTTAATTTTACTTACCTGATATTTACTAATGGCCAATACTTATGTAATATGAATCATCTGGAAACACTGAGCACTGACATTCCAAGTGATTTTTTAACTTTTAATGTACCTATTAAACTATTAATATTTAACTATTAATGTACCTATTGTTTTAACTGAATTGACATCTTAGGTCACTACTGTTAGAAGGGGCAAACTGATGAAGGAATGTTTTGAATGCTTATATTTTTGTATGCCATATTGGGAAGATGCAAAACTGATAGGTCAGAACTTGGGACTGTAGCTATAAAAAATAAAATAAAGTTGATTTTCACTGAACAGACAGTCTGAAGAAAGAATTTGAGGTTCGGTGCGTGACAAGGTTTGCTTTCATGTTGTTTCAGAATTTGTGAAATTACTTTGTTTTAATTAAATTTTATCAGCCAGAATTAGGACAACAAAAAAACTTAATTACAATCAGGGGAAACGTCTCCTTAAAACAAACAAAACAGTGAACAGATACCTACATTTTTGGTGTCTTCACATATGCTAATGAAGAGCATATAGTGCCAATTAATTGCCCTAAGTGAAATGTCCTCACACTGGGAGCCACCACGCTCAAGAATAATTTGGTCTTTCTTCCGCTCTGATTTATTCTATTGCTCAGTTGCTGATAATTTAAACTTGTGTTATGACATAAGCAAAGCTGTTGACTGCAAGGAGAGTGTGTCAGTTAATATTTCAAGTCATTAGTAAAGTAATTATAAAGGAGGTGGCTTTGACAGTCCAATATGTTTTTATGGTATTAATGTCAGTGGGTATCTAACGCTGATGACATGCTCAGAAAAAATACTTAGAAATGCATTTAATCACTTGCCTATTGTCCTGTGTTGAATAAAAAAAAATACATTTGCCTGAGAGATTAAACCAAAAATCAGCACTTAAGTTTTTCCTTCACAGCAGCCATTTCAGAATGCTATGAAATTCAGTAATTATCTTCCCTTTTTTTTTTTTCCTGAGCAAAGTTTGCAGTCCTGTTAGCTGCCAGAAGAGGCTGCATGAATATTTAAACAGCCCATGTGATAACAAGGCTTCTATCTATCCAAGTTCTAGCCCTTTGCCATCTCTCTCAGGTCCCAACAATCTGGGGGGTGTGGGGAGGGGGAAGCTGAATTGTTTCATCTTGGGCCTGTGACCTTCAGAGCTGGGTCTGGGTACTCTAAGCCTGGACATGGAAGAGCTGAATAATTTCAATGACGAAGGATAAGTAGACATGAGGGGGAAACAAGAAGAGATAAGAGAGAGAAAATGATGTTTCTGCCATTCTGAGAGAAGGTGTTAAAGAGTTCTACCCACACGAATAACAAGGCAGGGATATCACACCATTTCAGGTTGCCAGGGATTCATCTAATGGAGTAATTCCGTATCTGAGTAGTGCCTATGAATAGGGAGTGAAATTTGGGCTGCTCGTGAGATTTTCTTTAACACAGCTATAAGGTCGATTAATTCTAGATTTTGCATTTCTTCACATCTGTCAGAACTCTAAACATAATTCTGTCCTTATTAAGGGAAAATAAATGTGGAATGATCATTGAAGAGTATTAATATTACTAATATTCATTACAGCTATGATTTAATGAGTGATCGATGTTCAAAGCAATGCTCTAAGTATCTTATGTTAATTATCTTATTAAATTCTCAAAATAGCCATATAAGTCAGATAAGTCATTACCTTCATTTTATAGATGAAAAAAATTGAACCAAGGTAAAGCTCATTATGAAGAAAACACAATTTGGCTGTTGGGAGTGGTACTGTTGAAAATGGAAAGACGTAAATGAGAAGTAAAGCACCTCTCAATCTCTCTTCTTTCTTCACGGATTTCTTGCATGGAGGAAATGGCCAATGGACATAAGCTGAGTATCAGTGAATACTAGAGAGTTGAAATCAGAGGAGAAAGAAGGCTGCTTAATATCATAGGGTGAAGCCACATCTATACTCCGCTATTAGGGAGAAATAAGAAGTAATGCAAGTATGGTCTGTGTCTGTGTGGAAAATCTCTCACAGAATCTGTCTGGTTTTGGAAAGCATTTGTCTTCTCCCCTCATCCTCAAAGGCCACCTCAGATACTTGTCCAAGTTGTGTAGGCTTAGAGTAATCTATACGCTTGGGTGAGGACTCTGAAGCTTCTTTTGAATGTTTGCTCCAATTGCTCTAATGACTCAAGCATTGGTTATAAGGAATCCAAAGATGTAGTCTGGCTACAATACAAACTCACGAAAAAGCTTCTGTATGAGGAATAGGCTGGGATGTGACTCTTCTTCCACCAGATCCCCACTTCATGTCCAGATCCAGAAAGGAAGAAGATTGAATTTTAAGGGAAGGGTGACATTTGGTCAAATACATTCGACTTTAAGGTGGATCATAGCAGTGCTTTATAATATATTTTTCTGGAGCATAATCAGTTCGCATGGATGTCACAAAAGAAAAATTAGAGAGTTTTCACTTATACTCAACAACTCTTTGGTACTTTATGAATATAAGTGCTTTTTAACCAGTCTAATTGTGTTATTCTTACAGAAAGTCTATTATTCCTAATTTGCAGAAGAGGAAATTATGGCATAAGAATCTATTAAGCAAGTTGGATACAGTACAGAAATTGATTATTTATGCTCTCTTGGTTTTTAATTCACTTATGAAACCATCTAGGTTAACCAGATGTCAAAATGTAGCTGAAATAAAACAAACAGAAGAGTGTATGATTTGAGCAGGATGATATCCGCTCAGTCCTCAAGGGTCAGTGGATGCTCAGTACCTTACAGCACCCTCTCATTATTTAACCATTGTTAGCAGTCCCTGTTCATCCATTCCATGAGTATTTATCAGCACAGATGCAGAACCAAAGCTGATCATCTGCTCTCCACTAACAGCCTGGTATATATTCTTCTACACTTTTCTCCTCATTTACACAAATATATACAACAACTGACATACACATAAAGGGGTTTTGCTTACGTGTTTGCTTTTACTAAAATGTAATCACCATGCCCATGTTATTCAGAAATGTGAATCGATTCATCTGTGATAATAAACATCCACCTGTTGGGTAAGTTACGAAACCACCATATGATTTTAAAATACTATTATATAAGTAAATAAAAATAAAAACAAACATTTGTGTTTGCTAAGCACTTACTATACACCTGAAACTGTTTCTCCAAGAGGAGACATCTCAAGTAAGATCCAGGAAGATGAGTCTGAGAGTTCCCAGCAAAGGGGAAGTGGTGGGGGAATGACCTTTGAATTCTGTCAAATGCTTTTCCTGCAGCTACTGAGATGATTATATTGTTTTTTGCGTGTGCCACACAAATTGTCTGGCATATGTACTTGTTTACTTGCTATTGTCTTTTTCCTCCTTGTCTATCTCATATCGCCTGGAGCAATATCTGGTACAGGGCAGGCAACTATGATGGGAAGAACGTAGCTCCCTAAAGATGCCCATGCACTAATCCTATGAAACATAAGAAGGGAGCCACTAGCCAAGAAATTCACATAGACCCTAGAAGCTGGGAAAATCCAAGAATGAATTCTCCCCTAGAGCCTCCAGAAGTGATGCAACTGGGATGAACCCTTGATTTTATCCCAGTGAGACCCATGTTGGATTTCAGAACAGCAGAACCGCAAGATAACAAACTTGGGTTATTTTACATCACCAGGTTTGTGGTAATCTGTCATGGTGTCAAAGGAAAACTACTACCTTCAATCAATATTGGCTCAGTGTGTGAATAATGAAACGTACCGGGATTTGTAAAACTGATCCTACGGAGGAGACAACTGTGGCCTAGTGATTGGCTCATCCACTTTGCAACCAGTAAGAACTGGTTTAATTCTTAGCTCTGCCACTCATGCAGACAAGTTATCCAATCTGTTTAAGCCTCGGTCTCCTTATATATAAAATGTAAATGATCGTGAAAGTATCACTGCACAGTACTGGAAAGACTGAAGACATAATATAAGGAAAGCTCTCAGTACAGAGCTTGGCCCACAGTGAGTGCCTGGGAACTGTGAGGGTTAAGTCAGAGCCAGGCTGAAGAACTGGGAAGTCCAGGACCTACTGTGCTGCGTCATCATGAAGATGGCGTCTGGTGAGGGGGGAATCATTAGGTGTGTGGTGGCATCGTGGCTGAGCATGTGGAGAACTTGGTTCCTTCTCTTATTTTTAGGCTTCTTTCACCTTTTCCTTATGCCATTTTGCAGTTTTTATTTTCTTTCTTCTAAGTTCTCTGTCTAAAGACAGCCACTAATTGTTTATCTGCAGTTTGGTTGGTTGCCCCCTACTCTTATCCTTTGCCTCTTCTTTCCTACAGACGAACTGACCTCAATTCCACCCATCAGTATGGAAATAACTCAGTGACCAGATCCCTCAGCAATATGACATTCTAGTGCTTTTGACTTATTCTAGTCCTCCTCTCAAAATGAAGCCCCCCAGGGCACATATCCCTGGACCAGCTCAGAGTATAACTGTAAATTTTCTGGACTGCACCCTATGGTCTTACTCACGGATCTGAATTTTATAATTTGGTTAGGAAGGGATCATCTTTAAGCTGATTTCCAGGTTTTGACTATTTTGATTAATACAGTCTAAAAAAGGAATAGGTTTTCTGATTTTTGTTTTTCAATAACTACATAACACTACTGGCCAGAGTGTTTGTGATTTCCTCTTATGGACTGATGCCCTTGCAAGTTCCCTTCTTTGGACTTCTGAGATTACTCAAAAAATCAAACTTCTTAATTGTTTTCAAAATAATATTTCACCCTGTCAAGACCATTTTGAACTTTTATGATGACATCTATCATCTTTGTTCTTTCTCTGAGCTTCTCGTTAGCTCCATACAGCATCAAAGATAGAGTTTCATGGCATTCCACTAGAGATATATTTGCAAGTTGGTATGGACACATTGAACACTATCTTTTAGGTTCATTTATTAAGCCAGCTGCACAGTGTCCTGAAAGCCTTACTGTTGTAATGTACTAATGTAGATACTTATCTACATTCATAGATTTGCCAAACAGCAATGTAAAGGTGTCTGATAGGGTGTGTAACAGGATGGTGATGGGAGGTAATACAATAGAGGAAAGACCATAGACTTTGTACCAGACAGATTTGTGTTCACATAATTCAGACCTTTCAGGGCTGTGAGGGGGGAGTGCAATAAACAGTAGTATATTGAAGTCATAAATTTTATATACTGCAATCTAGATTGTATAAAGCACGCAGCTACGTTATTTTCCATAACTGATCTAAACTTCATCATGAGCATCCATCCAAGACTGAACAGGAACAGAATAGGGGAGGGAGGAATGTTTAATAAACCGTCAATTGTTTTCTCAGTTTCGCACTCTTTCCTTTCTGGCAAAATGGCACTGGGGTCCAATTGGCGGTCTGCCCAAGTGGGAAGGCAACCTCAGAGCAGCCACAGGGCTGTCTTACAATATAGCCTCTTCATTTCTGCTGGCTTCCACAGCCCTGTGCTTCTCCCATTTGGACTCCCCTGGGTGCTCTGCTGACAATCGCTGTTGAATGTCCTTGTGAACCCATGCTGACTCGTTCCATCTAGACTCACATGCTATAAAATTCCTCTGAATCTCCAGCACATCTTCCTTCTAGCCCCGGATGGGCTGCCTGTCATCTCGGCTCTGTTGCAGGGTCCTCTGGTTCCCGTTACACCCATCTTCTGTGCTGCCTGCCTTACCTGCTCTTGGGGTGCACTGAGGTTGAATTCTTCTGGTTTCAAGCCAGAAATGAGGTAAAGCCCACCTATCTTCTGCTTTCTCTTCAACTTCTCTGGAGTTTCTATTATCTGGTGACTAATTTTCTTCTCAGAGTTCCCAACCTCAGGGTGCTCACTCAGATGATCACATCTGCCATTCTGCTCTTTGCTCTCCTCCAGTCTTCCCACTCCCGAGGCCCAGAAATGCACCTTCTCCTCCCCTAGGTTGATAGTACCACCTCTTACATTATATCCTGTGTTCTATTACTGGCTCATGATAGATCTTCAAATTTTGCTTTTGGTATGTAAAGGTAGTTTTGGGATTTAGAAATTCCTGTTCTCTTTTGACAAAAAGAGATTTAATTACTAAAACTAGTGTCTTCCTTTTTGATAGATACTGGCTCATCTCTTTCCTACCCCCCCTTGACTAAGGTATAATATGCAAATAAAAAAGTATACTTAATGTATACAACTTGATGTTTTGAAATATGTATACATTGTTAAGTAATCACCACAATCAAACTAATTAATATATCCATTACCTCACAGAGTTACTATTTTGTGTGTATGTGTGTGGTGAGACGATTTAGGATCTACCTGCCCTCTTAACAAATTCTAAGTATGCAATACAGTATTGTTAACTATAGTCACATTGCTGAAAATTAAATCTCTGTGTGGTAAATATACTACATATACAATGGAATACTATTCTGCCTTAAAAAAAAAAAGGAAATGCCACTATTTTTGACAACATGGATGAACCTGAAGGACATTATGGTAAGTGAAATACCCAGGCACAGAAAGACAAATACTGTATGATCTCTCTATGTGGAATCTAAAATAGTCAAACTCATAGAAGCAGAGAATAGAGTGGTGGTTGCCAGGAACTGGGGGAAAGGGAGATGGGGAGATGTCGGCCCTTCTCTTATGGCTCATCTTTCTCTAAGGCAAATGAAGAATAGATGAGAAATCCTAGAGCTATGTTGTCCAATGATAGCCATAGCTAGAAATCCTAGAGCTATGTTGTCCCATGGTAGCCACTAGCTAGTGTAGCAATTGGGCATTTGAAATGTAGTTAGTGGAACAAAGGGATTCAATTTTTAATTTTAGTTAACTTTAATTAATTTAAATTTCAAAACTAGCACTTGATTTGATTATTAGAAATATTTTAAATATGTTTGGAACGTATTAGGTATGTGTGTCTAGTTTTTACACTTTAAATTTTATGAAACCTAAATACAGTTAAAGTATTTCAGATGAAAATTTAGTTCCTAACTGAGATGTAATGCAAGTGTCAAATAAACCTACACTGGATTTCAAAAACTTTGCCAAGAAAGGAATGCAAAATATCTCATTAATAATTTTTATGTTGATACATGTTGAATTAGTAATATTTTGGATATATTCAGTCATATAAAATATATTTTAAAATTAATCTCACCATTTTTAAGCCTTTTTAATGTGACTACTAAAAATTAAAAATCATATATATGGTTCATTTTATGTTTTTATTGGATAATCTAAATGATTTATTCGATAATGCTGACCTAAATAAGAGCATCATCACATAAGGGAAATGAAAAATAAATCAGTTAATTGTAAAAAAAAAGATTGTATGCATTTCACCATTTATTGCTATTTTGTTATTTAATTATTATATTGGTTGGAGTTGGGCACTGAACCTAAAACCATTTTTTAGGGTACCTGGGCTTTATGAGACAACAGTTCTATATCTTTATATCTATATTTATCTTTTACATCTATTCATATATTACAGTTTAAGTAACACATAATGTGATAAAGTGATATTTTGGAATAATTTTGAATTTTCAGAGTCAGTCTATTTTTTTCAGGTTCGAATTATTATATCATCTACTTTTTAATGTTTGACTTCATCAAAGTTAATCATTTATTTTGTATTTTACGAACACTCATTACATGCTTGGGAGATTCCATATTTAGTTACTGTAAACCAAGAGGAAAAGCTCAAATTATGAGTTTAATATTCTGGGTTAAAATGTCAATCCACCTTTGATTAATTCTGTGACTTTAGCCAAATTACTTAACTTCTCTGAGTCTTACTTTTATATCATTTATAAAATTAAAATGACAGTGTGTGGGATTTGGCACAAGAAATTACACAAAGAATGCAAATTTTGGCACCAGGAAGATTTTTTTTATTTTGTTACTGGAATCCACCTAAGGGATTAAAAAGAGATTATTTAGATTAAAACTATATATTTGCTGGGAGAACGAATAAAATCAATTGCCTAGCATGTGGGCATGGGGATAAAGGTCCTTAAGCATACTGTAGTTAAAAAATGGAGGGTAGTCATCCATTTCCTTACAATATACTTAGTGGGTCCCTAACAAAAGATTACATAATCATGAACACAGAATTTATCCTGTAGTTGATGTCCTTGAATGGGCAACAGTAGGGAGTCACAAATGTGTGTGAGTAACAACACCCTCAGTGTTCAGGAACAGCTGGTATGTGCAGTTAAGATCCGAATATGCTCAGGGACTCAGCTGCCCCCAGCACAATGGCCAATTGCACTTGATCTTAGCCAAAAGGCCGAGAAGCGATCACAATGGCCAATTGATGGTTGGATTGTAAATAACAGCTCCTTCATCACTGACACATTTACCTTATCCCTGAAGTGCAGCCGTGGCTGATTTAACATGGAGCCCATTTCTCTCTAGTATGACCCCCTGAGAAATATATTGTATGCGCGGCACTTCATCTCTCAGCTAGCAAAATAAAAACACTTGGAATTGACATTTTCTCGGTCTAAAATCAAGAACCACACATAGTCACCATTTAACATTTGTTTTCCATACACCAGATAAAAAGTAAAATAATACTTAAAGATAGGCTGTTATCTTATTTCTGATTGTGATACGAGGAAAAGAAAACTATGCCCCAGCTGAAGAGTTACATGCAAGCAAAAGATATTTGATTCCTATGATTTTAAGAACTCTGTCATTTCTAAGATTTAAAGTTTGCTGACTAGCAAGTAAGGAACTAAAATTAATACGTAAAAGAGGGATCTGGAGATCTCTAAATACTACACAAATGTGCATTTGACTGCTAGATGAATCAGTTTTGGTTTAACTTAAAGGCAAATGAAGAAAATACAACGCACAAAGCTATTAAAATACACAAGTTAAATAAATGTCAGGGATAAGAAATCTGTGGTAAAATGGCGAAAGCACATCTCAACTATCTCTGCCTCATCCTCAAAACTGTTTGAATTTGTGGATAAATCTTAGGATTCACATTTTCTCTCAGACTTTCTTCAGTTCAGGAAAGAAACTATAGTTAATGAGTGTGTAATTAATCGCAGACATGATCTCTGTAGGATATGCACTATATATCTCCATATAACACATAGAATCAGAAAAAATTTAAATATTAAGAACTGGATTCACATCTTGAGATATCACCTTAAATTATTCAATAACAGGAAAAGACTCATAGCTTAAAACGATAAGTGTCCTATCACAATGAGGAAGAGAAGGCACGCACACATAACACAGAGTCTTGTAGTAGTCACTGTGGCCATATGTGAACTGAGAATATATATATATATATATAGGTTTGCAACCAGCAGCAAAGTACTTTATCAATTTTACACTAATTTCAATAAATATCATAAATATTAACCATAGCTTGACATTTCGAAGTATTGAACAGTATGCTCATAGGATATTGCTGACCTCATTCCTAATGAGGTCATTAGGTCATCTATGACTAAATCACAGGGGTGGGGAGATTTCCTGGTTGGTCACGTTGGGGTCTCAGGATGTACCTTCTTTCCGCTCGTCTCAGGGTAGGAGATTTCCCTCCCCTACTCCCTCAATTTTCATTTAACTAAAAAAGCTGCCTAGATTCACCCCCACTGTACTCTAACCTGATTTTCAGCTTTCAGCTCACTACCCCTCGAGAAGAAGAAGGAAAGTGGAAAGCATGAGCCACCGTGTCTGGCCACTCTTCTCCCACATCCTCCAGCTTCTACCCCTCATTCCAAGACATTCTGGGTTCAGGGCAACCAAGTTGTCAGATGTCAACAGATCCCTCTCTCCCAGGTGCCTGCCCTGTATCTCAAATCACATTCTTAGCCTTCATCCCAGTTGTTGGGGGAATGATCTCCTTTTCATTTTGCTACCCAGCATTTGGTTTCATAATAAGTACTGGGAAACGACATCATTTTTGTTTTGAAACAGTATACCTTTTTCTCCTTTGCTAGTTTATGAGGGATAGAAATGCCCTTTCTTCTTTGTCACCTCATGACTCACTCTCAACAGCTAGTTAATCATAATGCAAGTTAAACTTTACTGAGTGCTTACCATGCATCCAAGACTGTGCCAAGTGCTGTACATGTAATTATGTAACCCAAATAATCCCATGGCATTGGAACTTAACGGGAGAGGTAAGTAAGACATAGGAAGGTTAAGCAACTTGTCCATGGACTTAGGGCTACTAATGATAAAGCAGGGATCCAAACTCAAGCAGCTTAACTATGAAGTCCATGCTCTGACTGCCGCGAGACTGTATGAATAGAGAGGTCTCTGCCTCAGTCTGTGGGGGGCAGGTGGGGCTCCAGGAGTTCTTTGAACAGAGGTGAGAGCGTGTACAAAGGACACACCAGAGGAACTGAAAATAACCAAGTGTCAGACAGAAGGCTCTGTGGGTGGGGGTGTGGGGGAGCCCTGGGAGGGACCGCCGAGAGGGAAGTGGCAGAAAATTAAGATAAAGAGGTTAACAGGGGCCAGGTTACCAAAGGATTTGTGGGTCAAGTGAGGGAGTTTGGATTTTTAGTAAAAGGAAAATGGAGAGCCCTTACGGGGACAGGAGGAAATGACAGGAACAGATTCGAGTTTTAAAGCGTCACTTTGGCTGAAGTGATTCCAGGTGTTGGGTAGTCATGTCCTGAACTGCAGTTATGAACAGATTAAATAAATATTTAGGAAGTTGAATTGGTAAGACTCATTAGTTAATTAGATGTGCGTGTGTGTGTGTGTGTGTGCACATGCATGTGCATTTGAATGGATGAGTTTGAACTGAGTGGAGATTGGTGGGGGTGGAAAGTAAAGTGAGTAAGGAGCAAAGTGTAACTGGTCCCAAGACTCAACAGCTGGCAGAAAAGTTTCCGATGAGGAAATCCAGCTACCCACCTGGAGGGGGAATGATGTTCACATAGACACCAAGAATCAAAATGCTTTACCTGTTTTCTCATGGAAACATTGTACTCTATGGCAGTCGTACAGCACTGTTAGTACCACATGCTAAGTACATTAATGAGTTAAACAGACTTCTGAAGGCTGACGTAGGTACTCCATGTATGACATGGCTGCCAACATGCACATCAGCACAGGGGTTGGGAACATAAAAAAAGTTGGGAATATAGGAAGCACTGAATGAATGAATGAATGAATGAACATACTGCTTTTGAACCTAGATTTGTGTCTATATTACACTGATAACATGTAACTAGAAAAAATATATACAAATTCCACAAATATTATTCCATAAATAATCTAACTCTGTCTTTTTACCTTATATGTTACTTTAGCTATTTTTTGAAGTGTGTAGTAGTTTTTATAGTTCGGAAATAATGTCTAAGAAGCTATTTCTCAGAATTCTATTGGTTTTCTGAAAAAGTAATAGTTCTTGTAAAAGAATCCACTTTCTCTCCCATTTTCACCTTGCAGAAAGCATCTGCATTTGGTGGCCATAGTGAGGGGGTCATGCCTCGGGTAGACTCAGAGCATCTGACTTCCAGTCCTAATCCTCCAGTAAATTAGGGATCTGATTTAGTGAGTGACATACCCTCTCTGAGCCTTAGTTTCATCATTGGTCAAATGTAAAAAGTAGCGATCCAATCCTTCATATGAATCACTGAGTTGTGAAGTATTCCAGAATTCAGAATATTTTCAGATTTTAGAAAGTTAAAGAAATGCATGTACTTCTCATTACAGGACACCTTCAATTGGTTCAGGTGTCACACCCCACAATGAAACATACTCACATCTCTACATTTGAATATATGGATATTCACAGCAAGGAGAATAAATAAGACTGTAAGTAGCTTCACATTAATTCACTGAATCAATTCACAGAAGATCAGGTTTGCCATTAAAAAGGCTCATGTTTGATCACCAATTCCAATGAGGGAGTAGCGGGGAGCGAGCAGGGGCATTCTCCCACACCAGCAATAAGAATTCCCCAGACACCAAGTGTCTTAGAATTCAATTCAATTCTGACACTATCTACCCCAAGATAATACCAAATTTCACAGGTTAAGGGCTCAAGACTGCCTCTCCCCACCACTTAGGGACACAAATTGCAAGCCCAGTTTATGACCTGTGCTTCTGACCTACTAGCTGCAGACTGGAGGTTCCAATGACCCCCCTCTTTGGGTTTGATCAATTTGCTAGGGTGGTTCCCAGAACTCACAGAAACTTTTCACTTGCTAGATCACTGATTTATTATAAAAGGATATAGCAGCTAGACAGAAGAGTTACACAGGGCAAAGCATAGGAAAAGGCATGGAGCTTCCATTCCCTCTCCAGGTGTACCTCTCTCCCCAAGTCTCCATGTGTTCATTAACCCAGAAGCTCATTGAGCTCCATTTGGGTTTTTATTGCAGGTTTCATTACATAGGTATGGTTGATTAAATCACTGGCCAGGACAATGGCTGGAGTGCCAGCCCCTCTGGAAGTCAGGGGTGGGACTGAAGTTTCAACCCTTTCATCACAGGGTTTGCTACCCTGGCAACCAGCCCTTGTCCTTCGGTTACCTAAGGCTCTCCAAAGGTTATCTTATTAACATAACAAAGGCACATTTATCACTCGCCTCACAAGAAATTCCAAGGGTTTTCAGAGCTGTGGGCCAGAACTGTGGATGAAGACCAAATATATACGTGCTATAAATCACAAAATCACAGCCACCCAAAAAACACACAAAATAAAAAATAACCTTGCTTTTACAGTTTTTTGTTTTTGTTTTGGAGATTTCAGAACTGATGATAAAGGATTATGAAATTGGGGTGCCTGGGTGGCACAGTCGGTTAAGTGTCTGACTCTGGATGTGAGCTCAGGTCATGATCTCAGGGTCATAGAGTGGAGCCTTTGTGGGGCTCTGTGTTCAGCATGGAGTCTGCTTGAAATTCTCTCTCTCTCTCCCTCTGATCCCTCCCCACAGTGCATGGGCACTCTCTCTCAAATAAATAATTTTTTTTAAAAGATTTTATTTATTTATTTAACAGAGAGAGAGAGCACAAGCAGGCAGAGAGGGAGGCAGAGAGAGAGGGGGAAGCAGGCTCCCCTCTGAGCAGAGAGCCTGATGTGGGGCTCGATCCCAGGACCCCGAGATCATGACCTGAGCCGAAGGCAGAGGCTTTAACCCACTGAGCCACACAGGCGCCCCTAAATAAATCTTAAAAAAAAAAAAAAAAGACTGTAAAATTGTGAAGTATTTTGAACCAGAATCAGATTCATAATGATACTACTAATGGCGAAGACAGAGAGGAGGAAAAGAGCTTCACATAGCCAAAGCCAGTGCTCCAACTTTTAGTAATTCCAAATACGGCAGTTGAAGGGCTGTGACTAAATATGGAAATACATCTTTGGACAATGAGGAAGTACTAAAAACACACTGACTATTCAAGTAGTGGAAATATATTGGATGATTTAGGATGGCCTTTAACTGTAAAGGAACAGCCAGAGTTGGGGGTACATTTTGAGGCATGCAGTGAAGAGAGCAAAGGCGCCAAGGGGTACAGAGTAAAGTAAGGCCTGCTCTCAGAAGAGTGAGCAGATATATCTGGATAAAGTTCAAGAATTATGTTGAGAAAACTAGTCTGGCCTTGAAAGCTATATGAAGGAATATGTTATTCAGCCTGAGGGGAGAAGATATGTATCATAGGTGCTTAAGGCCCTAGGGGAAGATACACCTGGCTGGTGGAACAGTAGAGGCTACAAGGGAACAAGAAAGACAGAAGGCAGAGATGCTTGGCTCTCGCTACTTCGGCGGAATCAGGGGCATGAAATCTGGAAAAAAGAGACCTGGAAATCTGACCATACTCAGAGGATAAACCTCAATGGGAGCATGAGAGACAGGAGATTATTTCACGGGCATGTTTCCTGAACTCTTTTGGTTTGCTGGGGCTTGAAACTTGCGTGGCAACAGGACATAGCTGAGGGGACAGAGGAAGGAGTAGGCAGGTAGGCAGGAGTGTGCTTATAGACGGACAGGAGCTGGTGTCTGGCAAGCATGTTATCTCCCAGGGCAAATATGGCAGCGAAGGAAAGATAGGCTATGTGTTTCTGGGTAGGCGAGAAAAGATTTCCTAGAATACTATTAAAAAAAAAACACACATTATATGCCAGAAAAAGTTATTAAGTAAAAGTTTAAAAATAATGTCAGGCCTCAAGAGAAGGAAAGAGTTGTAGATGGAATTCATTCATTTATTCCCTTATTCATTTTCTTTCTTAAAGATTGTATTTATTGATTTTAGAGATAGAGAGAGAAGGCGAGGGGAGGAACAGAGGGAGAGGGACAAGCAGACTCCGTGGTGAGCACAGAGCTGGACATGGGGCTCGATCCCACAACCCTGAGATCACAACCCAAACTGAAACCAAGGGTCAGATGATCAACCAATTGAGCCACCCAGGAGCCCCTTCCCTTATTCGTTTTCAGTTAACATTTATCGAGCCTTTACTGCATCCTGGACAATGTGCTTGGGCTAGGGAGACAGAGATAGGGAAGGCTTTCATTGCTGACCTCAAGGAACTCTTAGTCCAAGAAAAAAGAGAGACATGTAAAAAGATCATTATAATACAAGTCAATAGTAAGAATAATTGAGGTATGGATACAGGGGTACTAATCGTAGAAAGAATGAACAGAAAATAGAAGTCGAATTGATGACTAGTTTTTTCTAGGTCCTGACTATCAAATGACATGTAAGACCTTTTGCTTGCCTTGAGGAAAACTGAAGCAACAACCCAGACATGGGGGGAGAGCCAGGCAGTTTCCTGTGGGAGCTTTTTGTAAGACTGGAAGATAGGAGATAGGATGTAACCGTCCCTCAGAACAGACCAAACATGCTTGAACAGGTACCAGCAACAGGCCTCTGGGGGAGAGGATGATATACGTCCTTGAAGCCGAGCAGCTGGGAACGCCCGGCCCTCTCGGGGCAGAATGCCGCCTGCTTCTTTTTTCTGTTATCTCCCCTTCTCCAGAGATCACCTGGAGTTAGTTAGATGATCCCTTTAAATGTGTTTACTCAACCACAAATCTATACTGCTTGATCAGGCATATCTTGCTTATCTATAATCTCCTTCTACTCCTTTGTTGATTGTTATCTTGTATCTAATAAATACGGGACTGAGGAGTTGTTCGGGTGGCAGTCTTCTCAACTGCTGACCCCTGCTCCCCATTCTCTTGAAGCTGACTTGTTTGTGCCTCATTCTTCTCCTGTGCACCGTTGGAAAGTGGCAATAGGAGAAGAAAGGAAGGAGGAAGAGAATTTAAGGCAGAAAAAGAGAGAGGATACATCATGCAAAGAGAAGGTTTCAAGTTCCTTTACCTGAAGAGCAAGTTCGGTAATATGAACGAGCCAAGACGACCAAGTAGAGAAAAAGCCAACGGCACCGGTGATTGAGGTGAATGGGCTCAGCCTTCTGTCGAGAAGACAATGAAGGAGGAGACTGAGGCCAACAGAAGAGAACGCCTGTCTTCTGGAGTGGGGAGCCACACTCGAGGCCAACCAGTCATTGCTATTGGTGAATATAAGTCCAGGGTTACCACAGCACTAGTGTTTCAAAAATAAGTAGATATATAGTTCTGATAGGAAATTCTCCAATTAAAAAATTGGGGCAAGTAATTACATTTTTAAAAATACACTTCACAGATACAGATTCATCTGCTCATTGGATTAGTCACGTACCACTAGTTCACATCCCTAAATGGGCAATCGAGAGTGCGGAAAGCTCAGAGTGGCGACAAGTCATTACACAACTCCGCTGCGTTCAGAATAAAGCTCCAACTTTTACTGATGAGGAAGGCCCTCTCCAACATGACCTTTTCTTGTTTCTCCAGCCTCATTTTCTCATTCCCTTCCCAGAGGCTGTGCTTTCACCATGCTAAACTGCTTGTAATCCTCGCCATATTCTCTGTCATTCCATCTCTCTGAGTCCTTGTAGTAGGTTGAATAGTGACCCCTAAAAAGACATGTCCAAGTCCTAATCCCTGAAACCTGTGAATGTTACCTTATTTAGAAAAGAGGGTGTTTGTAGATGTTATTAAGTCAAGAGTCTTGAGATAAGACCAGCATCTTCATAAGAGGAGCCAACATAGGTAGATAAGAAAGGGACACACACAGGAAAAGGCCATGTGGTAGCGGAGATAGAGATGGAAGTAAGGTGTCACAAGCCAAGAAAAGCCTAGAGCCCTCAGAAGCTCAAAGACACAAGGAAGGATTCTCTCCTAGAGTCTTCAAAGGGCGCATGACCCTGCTGACCACCTTGATTTCAGGCTTCTGGCTGCCAGAACTGTGACAGAATGCACTTCTGCTGTTTTAAACCTCCAAGTTTGTGGCAATTTATTATGACAGTTTTAGGAAACTAATACACTCCTCGACCACCTCCCATCCTTGCCTGGCTCTCTTTCCCTGAGAAATCACTTCTGTTTCCAGGAAACCTCTGGTCACTCCACCACTTTCACCATTTCTATGAAAGCACTTAGGACACATTTTATTGGTAGTATAGGGTACTCTGTTGGTTATGGACTGAACTGTGTCCCCTCAAAATTTTTATGTTGAAGCCCTAACTGCCAATGTGATGATATTTAGAAATAGGGCCTTTAGGGAGATAACTAAGATTCAACGAGGTCATAAAGATGGGGCCCTAGCTGACAGGATTGGTGTCCTTATAAGAAAAGAAAGAGATACTAGAGAGTTCTCTCTCCACACAGCACAGAGAAGAGACCATATGAGGACACAGAAAGGAGGTAGTTGTCTGCAACCCAAAAAGAGAGGCTTTACCAGCCACCAACCCTAGTGGCACCTGGATCTTGCACTTTTGGTGTCTAGAATTCGGAGAAAATAAGTTTCTGCCATGCAAGCCATCCAGCCTGTGGTATTTTGTTATGGCAGCCCTAGCAGATTAATATACCCCCTCACCTCCCAGCCCCAACCAAGTGTTAAGCATGTACCCCGAGATCAGGGGCTGAGTGTCATTGTCTCTGATTCTTTAAAACACCATAGGTACCCAAACGGATCGATACATAATTGAATGAGTTGCTATTTTCAGTGTGTTGGAATTAAGCCAACTTATAATTGTTTGATTTTTTAATCTAAATTTTTCTTTGAAATGTGATGCACACACTGTAAACTGAGATAAAAATGGAATGAATCAAGATTCTTTTATTTCGAGCCCTTTTAGACATTTCTTATCAGACATTAAGATAATTGATGACACTGACAGTTACTGAAAAACTCAATCTAGGTCTGTGAATTTAAAGGAAGAGATAAAAGGTCACTGCTAAAAAAAAAAAAAGTCCTGAGAATTGTGTGACCACCAGGTCAATACAAGTCAGTGTTGTGAGGCATCTGATAAAACAACAAAGTAGACAAACCTAACCAAATAAAGAAAACTTAAGGCCATCTTATGTTTATTAGCATTGGGTCAACTTTTGAGGTGTTTGTGCAAATATCAGATCTCTGGCATCCCTTAATAATTACATTTGTAAAGTACTTTAAAGTCATAGAATTATAGAATTACAAAAGAAGGAAGTTTATAGAAAATACAGATGCTTCGAAACTGTATTTCATGAATTCCTAGGAAATTCACAGAGGAGTTTCTAGGGCATATATGAGGACAGAGGTGGGGAAGAAGTGTGGCTTACATGATTATATGTTACCAGGACTGATTATCTAATTTGCAGAGTCCCATATAAAACGCGAATGTGAAGCCCCTTGTTGGGAAATCATTAAGCATGTCGAGATGGTGACAGCAGAGCATTAAACCAAGTGTGGGGCCCCCCTGACCATGGGGCCTGTGTGACAACACAGGTTCTGCACCCATGAAACTGGCTCTGTGTGTTATGATTCCCAGTTCAGAAAGTTACTTGGATTACAATGGGCAAAAGACAGGCTATTAGGAAAATTTTATCAAAAATCCAAGCAAGTGGTGATGCGGGTCTGAACCAAGTGTGTAGAAGTAGGAGTAAAGTGATCAGGCTAAAGTAATACCTCCTAGGACTGTCTAATTTTGCTATTTAATTTCCCCTATGTTGTTTATATTTGTAAATGACTCCAAAGCTATAATCAACACTCCAGAGCTCCAAGAAATAAAAGTACCCAATAAGAAAACTTTATGGAATAAGAAAAATCGATTACAGACTGAGTTAAAAGGCCTTATGATTCTCTGTTAAAAAATGGCCCAGATGAAGGGTGGGCAGCATTGTAAGTTAAACGTAATGGCAGTGAACGTATAAGAGCACTTAAATACAAGAGATATGCCTGATTTATGCTTCCTTTAGTGTTTCTTATCTGACGAATGCACTGAGATTTCTGGCTCACTCCAAGAAGCCAACAGCATTAGAACATGGCATTATGCCATTGCCATGTGAGCAGCATGGGACCATGATGTGAGTCAAAACTGTACTCTTGGGAAACTACAGAGACGTTAGCCATGCAGACCCAAGGTTAAGAGACCTGGGATTCTGCACTGTCAGCGCTCCAGGGTGTGTATTTCAGTGACTGGGGAGACGGTGGAAGGCAGCGGTTTCAAGCACACTGAAGGGGCATTCTGGATTGAGATCCCGGCTCCAGCATATCCTGGCTGTGTGACTCTGGGCAAGTTATTAAATTTCTCTGAGCCCCAGTTTTCTCATCTTTAATTTGTGAATTATCATAGTACGTAGGGCATACAAGTGTGAGGATGGAACAAGATAATAAAGTACTTAGCACAGTACCAGCACACATAGTAAAAGGATGTTACTTATTATTCAGCCGTTCACACAAATACAGACTCCCTTTTTTAGGGAAAATCAGGGTCAAAAAGGTCTTCAGTTTTAGGGCTATTTAGAGTGAATGAGGCATATTCTAGAATTGGCTGCTGGAGGGTCCAACGGACGACTGTGCAGAATGGTGAGAACACAGCCAGGAACAGCCATGGATGCAGCTAGGGACAGGGACCTCACCAGCCAGATCGCTGTGAATCCAATCCAGCTGTCTTTATGTCCACGGGTGGCTACCGGAAACTGGGATCATTTACTGGTGCGCAGCAGGACCTGTCCACCCTCAGAATGTGAATGGATCCCATTCAGGCATCATCTCCAGTTATGAGACTGATTAAAGGTTTTCCCAACTGAGGATAGAGTGGCAAAGAGCCTCAGTGGGATGGCCCGTGGGCCTTTTATAAATGCCAAGCAGTGTCCTCATTTCTCTCTTGGTGCTAATAAAATTGCCATAGAAAATGCAGACGCTTAAGTTATTTAAGGAATTAACCCTATTTATCAGAGGAATCAATCCAGGGCTTTGAGTAGGCATAGCCTCACAGTCTGAGTATCATTTTCTGCATCAATATACTCTGAGATTATAGATTTATTAGGGGACAAGGGCAAGGAATCTATTTAAATCTCCCAGTTACAAATAATGAGCATTTATGATATGGTCATAGTTGTTTGAACTAATCAACCCACTTTTCTAAGTCCGTATTATATTCATGCTACTGCTGGCACTGTGGTACTATAAAGAAATGGTCTCTAACCTCAGTGAACTTATATTCTACTAGAGGCAGAAATACATAAATAATAAAACAACGAGGCTGATCTTCACCCATTTTCAACGCAACATTACTAAGGCCTTCCCAGATTACAACAGGGGCAGCGGCACACTGAGGTTGGGGATGGGGGCAGCGGCACACTGGGGGAGGGACAGTGGCAGCAGTTGGCCCCAGGAGCAAGCAATAAGGGGATGCAATAATAAAACCTATCGAATGTCTCTCTGCTCTTTATGATTGCCAGGCGATCCTGAACAGTGTTAGTAATAACATGCTTCTGCGCCTCAGAATCTTTTGTTGGTGTAGCTGATAGTATCCCTCAAAGATGGCTACACCAGTCTCCCAAACCCTGGCTTCCTTGCCACATCCCCACGAAGAGTTGAAGTCAAATTCTCCCTTTGATTCTGGGCAGACTTGTGACTTGCTTGTCACCAATAAAAGGCAGCAGATGTGACACTAGAACTCATAAAAGTCCATGAACTTCTAACTAGTTCTCCGGAACACTTGCGCTTAGAGTTTTTTTGTTTTGTTTTGAAGATTTTATTTATTTATTTGAGAGAGAGAGAGAGAGAGCATGAGAGGAGAGGTCAGAGGGAGAAGCAGACTCCCCGCGGAGCTGGGAGCCCAATGGGGGACTCGATCCCAGAACTACAGGATCATGACCAGAGCTGAAGGCAGTTGCTTAACCAACTGAGCCACCCAGGCGCCCTGCGCTTGGAGTTTTGTAAGAAACCAGACCACCTGGGGCTGCCATGCTGGGAGGAAGCCAAGACACATGGAAAGGCCATGTGTGGGCAGTCCTCGTCTTCAAGTCCCAGCCCAGATGCAGGCATAGGCATGAGCAATATTCCAGATGACTCCGCGCCCCAGATATCAAGACACAGTTTGAGTCAGCCTTTGAGTCTTCCCAACTGTGGCCACAACATCATGGAGCAGAGACAAGACAGCCATGCTGTGTCTTTTTCAAATATCTGACCTGTCATCTGTGAGCACAGTAAACTGTTTTATGTCACCATGTTTGGAGTGACTTGTTATGGAACAACAGTAAGTGGAATATTGGTCTAAGTTGAAATAATTGCTGCAGGGGCGCCTGGGTGGCTCAGTGGGTTAAAGCCTCTGCCTTCGGCTCAGGTCATGATCTCAGAGTCCTGGGATCGAGCCCCATATTAGGCTCTCTGCTCAGCAAGGAGCCTGCTTCCCCTTCTCCCTCTCCCTCTCTCTGTCAAATAAATAAATAAAATCTTTAAAAAAATAAATAATTGCTGCAGTTACTGTTGAGTGTTCATAACATATATGTAAACTTCAAATCAGCACATTTTATTACATAATCTCTAATAAGTATTATTTTATTGTGCAAGACAGTTAATTTGAAGAACTCCCTCTATACATCTGACTTCTGGCATGTAGACTCAGCTATATATATTTGTTGAGAGAGTAAATTTGTGAAGAAGGTTGGGAGCCAGTCAAGCATGCTTTGGCCACAGAGTACCTGCAACTCCTTTGGTGCTATATTTAAACAGACTTGAGAGGGTAAAAAGCACAATAGGATGATAAGTATAATTATAGATGAAGAAAGAGAACTTGAGTTATTTCAATTCTGCCAATCTGTGTGACTACTTGGAGTTTTTATGTTACTCTTAAGGAAGTAATATAATGAAGCAATGAAATATTCCATTACCATGAACTAATGAAATAATATAAATGTATAGTATTTTTGTTGCTAAGTGCAAATTTTAGAAATACATGAAATACTATTCTAAATTTTTATGTCTTTAAAATTAAAATCTATTATTTGTTTCTTTTAAAATTGAAAAATGAATCAATAAAATAATGATTATAACTGTTATCACATAACTATCATTGAAAATACTTTTTCCATATAGAGGAAAAGACAGAAAAAATTATTTGCTTTGGTGTCAAATATACCAGGTGTGCCACTGGAGATGGGTAGATGAACTTCCATTAAAAAAGAGGGCACAAAATTTCAAAAAGATCAACTTTGATTTGGGTCACAAAGGTAAAGAACATTTTTTTTTTTCTAGTACATAGTATCTGAATCTTTTATTGTAACTGGGAAATACTCCATGGTGTGCCTCCCACATGAGAAGGATATACTCCATGCCAGCCCCAAAACCACACAAAGGTAGGTATCCCCTTCCCCAAAGCCCTGGCAAGCAGCTGCTGCTAGCACATGATCTTCACTCAGTCAATTGGATGTGTCTGTAAATCACACGAAGAAGTAGATCAAGTGAAACATCCATTCTCCTGGCAGCCCCAGGGGCAGTCGTGCTGGTGGGGGCATCCAGAGGCACAGTGCACAGATGCAGTGTCCAAGGTCCTGTGGTTGGAGCAGTGCATCCTCACCATACCCTTCTGGTGGGCTGATTTCAACTGCGGTTCTGGCTGCTCGGGCTCCAGCAGCTCCTGCTCATTCCTTGAACCTGGGCTCTAAGCCTGTCCTTCCACTTCATTTTGTCCAGACTCAGACTCACTTTCTATTATTTATAGTAGAGAACTTTGACAAATCCATAAAAGGGGAGTAGAAGTTGGACCAGACCAGTACCTGCAGGTACTAGAGATACTGCAGATGGACAGAATAGAAAAATTAAAGTATTGAAGTAGAAGAAAATATGTGATTTGTAGTTGGTAATGGTCCAGTGTGAACAGAGTTTCCATGAACTGAGAACTGAACTTATGAAAGAGGGCATTACGAAAGAATAGAGGTGCCTGAGCTCCAGCTACCATAACAGAATACCACAGACTAGGGGGCTTAAACAATAGGCATTTATTTTCTCACAGTTCTGGAGGCCAGAAGTCTGAGATCAGGAGCCAACATGGTCAGGTTCTGGTGAGAGCCTTCTTCCTGGTTTGCAGATGGCTGCCTTCTTGCTGTGTCTTTATAGGGCCGAGGGGGGCGGGGGGAGAAGGGAGACCATGCTCTCTGCTGTCTTTTAAGGGCATTAATCCTATCAAAGGGACCCCACCCTCATGACCTCACTGATGCCTAATTACTTCCCAAAGACTTCATCCCCAAATACCATCAGTTGGAGGTTAGGGCTTGAACATATGAAGTTGGTGGTGGTAGTTTGGTGGGGGAGGAGGGGGAAGGAGTAGGGAGCGGACACAATTCAGTCCATAGGGTAAGAAAAGACAAGTTTTAGCCAGGACCAAGGGGCATCATATGCTACACGTAGGAGTACGTGTAGCAACCCTTGAAGGGTTGGTGAGGGCAAACTATGGAAAGCTTTTGTACAAAGAGAGACTTGCTTCACACTCATGCTTTAGGAGTGTTAACTCCAGTGGCAGAGTGTAGAGCTGATGGGATGAGGGAAGGATTTTCTCAGGAAGCCTATTTGGGAGGTTTCTACAGTAGTCAAGGCAAGTGATACAAAGAAGCCAAATTCAAGCAGTAGAAGTATGGGGGAAAGAGTGGAGAAGAGTCTGGATTTGAGACATCTTTCAAATGTAGAACCAACAGAATTAATCAGACATCTGGATGTGGGGGTGTAGAAGTGGGAGGGGTTGAGAGTGACTCAGAGATTTCGGGCTTGGGTAACTGGGAGGATAGGAATGCCAATAATCATCAGAAGAGACGAAAGTAGGAGCTCGTTTAGAGCAATGGCAAGATCATCATTTTGGTTTCTGAAGTTTTGAGTTTAAAGAGCTGATGGAACACCACATAGATACGTTCAAGTTTAGAATAGTCTGGAGTTCAGAAGAGAGGGGGAAGGCTGGCGAAGGAGTTTCGAGTTCATGTGAAGACATGGAGGTGTTCGTGAATGAGATCACCCTTGGGAGGGATAATAGAGGGAAGGAAAGGTCAAGAACAAAGACTTAGTAAACACTGGTAGATAGTTTCCTGACATTGCAATTAAGCACTTAGTGAGGGAAGAAGAAAATTTGGACTCAATGTTCTCAAAGTCTTAAAAAGAGAAAAGGTGGGGAGGAGAGGGTGAGCTAGAGTGTCAATGACAGCTGGCAAGACAAGGATCTGAAGAGGCTTTTGATAAGATCACTGCAGATGAAGTCTGAGGAGTAGTATTGGTAGAGTGTGTGTGGTAGGGGATGGGAGGTGGAGGGGGAACAAAACCCACAATGTAACTGGTTTTTAAGGTGAAGAAATATAAACTAATCTTTCTAGAAGCTTCTTTCAGAGATGGAACAGTAGCTCAAATTAATGGAAGCCTTTTGTGTGATTGTTGGTTTTGTTCTTTGATAGGGGAAATTTTAGCAAATCTAGGGAAATCATATTTCTCTACATCATACAGAAACTAGTAGCACACATCTTTATATATAGAAAAATGCCTGATTAATATGTTTGACAAAGGAGAGAAAGCAACAAATATATGATATGGAAAGTGCTTAGCACAGTAAGTGCTCAGTAATAATAGTTATTATTTTTATACTCTAAATTTCTGTATTCTTATAGAAGGATTTCTCCTTGTTATTTGAAATCCTTTGTTCTTGTTCCAAGATTTTCTTTAAATGGCATAAACAAACAAATGGCTCAAAGCAGACTGTGTTCATAGGAGAAGGTAACTTCTTTTGTAATCCAGTGGGAAAGGTGCCAAGAAATCGCCTTGATTTAAACTATATCCTCAATTTAGGAGGGGTCTGATGACTGAAATTACAGTGCCATAATTTTTTCCTATATGTGAAGGCACTCCAAGTGCAAGTATATTTGGCACAGGGAGTTACCATAGAAGATAACACCTCACAGTGTTAACCCCTTGCTGGGCATTAGCTTATTAGATCCTCTCTGATGAATCCTCTCTGATGATCCTCTCTAGATGAAAGCAGTATGGCAGGCCACAGAAGTTAAGTTGCTCTCATCTCCCTTGGGGAAAGAGTCAGCCATTTGTAGGGAGAGCAGTGAGTTGAGTGTCCACCTGTAGGGCATAGTGTGAGCAGAGTCCACAATCCTCCTGGTCAGCCCCCAACCAGTGACTGGGCACTGAGCACAGCAGGGGTACTAAGGCTTGGCCATTTATGCAGTGTGTGGCTCTTCCAACGGGCGATCTCTGGTCAAGATTGGCAGAGACTCCATTGGATCTACACCACTGTCTGAGACTCTCCCTGTCCAATCTTGCTTCTACCTTCTTTCATAAGTATTATTATCCCCCTCCAGTCCTCCAATAAATCTCAGCTTCCTTTATTTTTCTTCCTTTATTATTCCTTTATTTTCTTCCTTTATTTTTCTTCCTCTATTTTTCTTCCTTTATTTCTACTACTACTCCTCATTCTATCTCAGCTTCAGCTTCTTGGAGGATCCTAAAGGAATTGGGATGATTTAAGAAAAGAGGTGGAGAGATGGAGTCTGGGGACATGTTCTTGCTGGAAATGAGCACATACAGTCCACCAGGTAGAAACCCAATTGCTAAAACCCACCGGTGGTGACTTGGAGAATGTTCTGGTGGGGATAGGGTAACCAACCTAACCTGGTTTACGCTAAACTTTCCTAATTTTCAGCACTGGAAATCTGAAGTCTGATGGTTGGGCACCCTAGTGGAGTGGCCAAAACCAGGCCAATGACATGGGAAGTTAAGTCCATGGAAACAGTGCCTAGAGGGATAATGCAATTGACTGGCTCTTATAAAGTTGTGTTGGTGCCCTCCAGAAGGAAAATGAAAAAAACCGAGGACTGTTAACAAACAAATGAAAATCAAGTGTGATGGTCAGAGTGCCTCTTTGGGAACTTACAAAAAAGTCTTTGTTTCTGCAATGTCAGAGTAAAAAAAGCTGAAAGGAAGACTTATGACTTACTAGCTAAGAGCTCAGGGATCTTCAAAGATGACTGAATGCTCAGGTAAGGCAGGTCTATTATGCCAAGGACAGGACCCTGGTTTGAAAAATCTAAGACCTTGACACAAGGGACGGGGACATCTGAGTGGATGTACATGAAGATTATGGCTCATTAGACTCCTCTAAACCCTCGGAGCCTTCAGATGTGGCCCACCCCTACCTATTCAGGACTAGCTCTTCCCCCAGCCCCACCCGTACCATTCTAGCTGGGGAGTGAGAAGCCTCTTTCCCTCAGGGCAACAGAGGCCCTCTCAAGATCTGCTTCAACCTCTTCTTCTGGGTGCCAGGCCAAGGATGAACCTGATAAGGGAGGACAGAGACTCTGCCCCAAAACTGCTGTAAGAATTAGCCGACACATGACAGCTGGAGCCAGGGGAGATCTATGTGACTGGATTTGGAGGGTGCTTTAGCAAGGAGGCTGAAATATAAACAGGATAAGAGAGTGTTTGTTGACATGAGAACACTCTCCCTGGGGATGTGGGATTTAATACTCTTGCAAGGCCCCCAGGGAACAGTAAAAACTCCCCGCTGGGCAGGCTCCTAAGAGCCTGGAGAAAGTGATTACTTTCTCTCGATGAAGCTGACATGCCTGAATTGCTTTGGCAGATCGTGGAGGAAGGAATTAAAAGGCTCAGAGAGGTGCCATTGCTGGAATGGACATATAATATGGACTTCAGGACCCACAGAAGGTGATGTACCACTGGAGACCTCAGGGATGTACTGTTCATTGAGGCACGGGGAATGTGCTAGTGAGAGGGGCACTAGCAGGGCCACATAAGTTGAGGGATGCTTCTTGTCTGCTCTCGTCTGCAGGCCACTATTGATGGTAGGGTAGGTTACTCCAGAGCTGGAACCCTTATATCCATGCAGATCATGGGGATGGAGGGCCTGAAGAAACAGAAGCCAGTCGCCAGTGCTTAACCATCAGAAACAGGTGTGTGTGTGGGGGGGTGTGGGTGTTTGTCAATTATCATAACAATGCAGAAGGCCTGAGTGACAGCCAAGGTGATGGGACCAGCAGAAAGTTTTGGAATTGATTTATAAAACAGCGCTTCATAGAGTCAAATAGATGAGAAGCCAAGAATACTGAATCTATAACCACAAGACAACAAGAAAATAGAGCTGAAAGTGGATGCCCAATAAAAACTTTTAATCTTTTGTGCAGTTACTAAACCGAAATGAAACCCACTAACTGAAGAGGCAGCTGGTCCCCAGAAGGAAGGACCCTGCAACACAACAGAAAGTATATAATGTAATGATTTCCCCAGTCCTTCCCCAATACGACCTATGACCATTTATTCAGGTGACTATATTATTAGGGAGAAGAGAATATCCAGATATTTTAAGGACTATTGGACACAGAGTCTAAGGGGACATTGGTACCTAGAGACCTGAATTAGCATCATCATGGCCTCTGCTAGAGTAGGATACATGGGGACTACGTAGTGAATATGGGCCGAAGTCTACTAGGTCTAGGAACACATCCAGTGGTCATTTTCCCCTTGGCAGGTGGAGTATTGAGGGAATTCAAAAGGAAGCTTATGAAACTATACCCTCCCACTCCTGTCCAGATAGTAAATCAAAAAGAATTCTGCATTAAGGGAGAGGGGATGGTGAAGATTTGTCTACCACCTAGGATCTCAAGAATTCAGGGGTGGTGGCTCTAATCCTATCTCCATTTAATTCACCAGTCCGGACAGATCCTGGAGAATGACTACAGACTACTGAATCTTCAACCAAGTAGTAGTGACCACTGATTTGTCAAATGCATTTTTTTCTATTTTGTTCAGGAAAGAGGATGAGAAAAGTTCACATTCACATGGAATAGGCAAATTTTTACATCACGGTTTATGTCAGTGCTATATTAACCCTTGTGCACTTTGCCATCATATTGATTCTTTGCATCAAAGACATCATGCTGATGAAACAAAGTAAATAAAAGATGGTCAGCACACTGGAGGCCTTGGTAAGACATATGCGTTGTAGATCCTTTAAGACTCAAGGGCTGGGGACATCAATCAAGTTTTTAAGGATCCATTGACCAGGTGAGTAAGGGACGGGTGGGGCTAGGTAGGAAGAGATAGATAGGGGTGATCAGGCTCACAGAAATCCCAAAAATGTGGAGGTGTGGGAAAACCAGAGATAAGGGAAGAAACTGGACCACCCTGCCCTGCCCTAGGACCACCCTGCCCTAGGCCTGGGGGGGGGGTGTCTTTTTATGATAATCACCTGTGACCAACAAAGACTAACCAGACCTTAAAAAGGAAGTAAACCACTGAAGGTGTTATCACTAGTTCTTTCTCAATGGTTATCAATAGAGATGTTAAAAGGATTTAAGTTCCCTGATTAGCTTTCTATAAAAGACGAACCCTAAAGGCCCTGGTTGGCAACCCTATTGGGACCCTTCTTGCTCTTGAGATCTTTTTCTGTATTTTCACTTAATCAATTTCTATCACTCTACTCACTCTCCATTATCCGCCAGATTCATTCTTTGACTCCATGGGACAAGAACCTAGCTCTCTTGTATCACAGGGACATACTACACATCCCCCCAAAGTAAAAGACATATTACTGCATCTTTACCCCTACCACAAAGAACGAAACACAGCACCTTTAGATCACTTTGTGTTCTTGGGGACACACGTCCCACACCTATGGATACTGCTCTGGCCTATAGACTGGGTGATGTGGATGTGAAAGGCTGCCAGCTTTAAGTGGGCCCTGGAACAGAAAAGCCCCTGACGGCAAGTACAGGCAAGCAACTCCTGCTACTTGCACCACAGGATTCTTCAGGCACCGTGGTGCTTGAGATGTCAGTGGTGGAAAACGCACAGTCTGGAGCTCATGGCCAGTCCTTGTGAGAGAATCACAGTGTCGGCTCCTGGAATTCAAGAGTGAGTCCATGAATCTGCAGCAGACCTTGATGCATCTTTTGGAAAAATGTACTTGAGCATGTTATTGGGCATGGAAGAAATGAAATGTTTGATTCTGGGATATCAAATGACCACACATTTAGAGCTGCCCGTTGTAATCTGGGTTCTGTTGGACCTGGTCAAAGTGCTAGTGCCTCCCATGGAGGTCTCATAAGCATTTAGCTCTGCCAATACCACTTAGTTTACATGGGAAAGAAGTAACAGGTAACTTAGAAGTTGTCATTTTAAAAGCAATTAAAGTTCGTTAACATCTCAAATGATGCGCAGAACATAAGATATTAAAAATTAAGGGTCATAAGAATAAAATACTCATCCACTTAAAAATCAAAAGTACAATTAAAATCGAATCATCATGGCCATTTATATTACTTTTAGTGTTTGAGCTACTTGGCTGCCTGGAAAATAAGACACGAGACAGGAATTTATGGAGTGCACACTTTTTCAACAACCTTCCTAATTTATATCGTGCAAAGTTCAATTAAAATCCATTGACTAGTTTTCTTCACTACTGTGTGTGAGGCCCTGCACTCTGATCACTCTGCCTGCGGGGGCCTCCTTTCCGCTGGGGGGCGTGCCAGGAAGTAGTGCAACATAAGAGACCGAGTGACACTGGCCTGCGTCATATTTCTGGTTCTAATAAAAACCAGTGATACAACCTTGGGCAAGTTAATTAGCCTCCTGTATCTTCAGTTTTGTTACCTGTAAAATGAAGACAGCCATACATTCCTTCCAGCCACTGTGAAGACTGAGGCCTATAAAGTACTTAGTATGCGGCCAGACTGTTCCTTTCCAACACATGGAAGCTGGGGAGCAGAAGGGTGCAATACGGGAGCAGGCCACCCAGGGATGTGGCTCAGTTTAGCCATCACATCGAAGGAAGCTGGTGATGGTGTGTGAACCCCAGAGTGCACACCGGAGCACTGGCTCTGGGTCTGGGTCTGGGTCAGACTTTCCTGTGCTCCAAGAGAAAATGCTTAGGGATTCCCAGCTGCTCAAATCTATACTCTCCCCGCCATGGCTCAGGCTCTTGGCAGCTCATAGAGTCCAAGTTCATTCCATTTCTCAGAACCCAGGAATTTCGTTTCATTTCACTTCATCTGACTCTGGTCTCATCAACACGAGGGCTCCCAATGTTAAGGAAACTGGCTAAAACCAAACCCTTATTTCATGTCTGAGATTCTTTGACAATCCCCTTAAAATATCATCTTTACTTTTAGTTTCTTTTCTTTTTAGTTCCATCTTTACACTCTATCAGACCATTTTAAATCAACTTCAGAAGGAGTTTATATCAGCATGTACAGGCTTGATGCATTCTAGGCATTCCATATATATTTATGGAATTGAATTAAATAAAATCATTCTGAAACACTGCTGTAATGCCATTTATCAACTCCGCATTACTTGTTAACCCAAGCGTGAAGCCTCCATTTGGTTTACAGTGTGTTTCTGATTTATTTATTCTTGCTCATCCTTAAATTCCATCTATGCTCCCCATCGGAGGTTCCCCCTCGCTAGTTCCTAACTGTATCTGCTGTTTCTTGCTTGCTGTCTCTGCTCTCACCGTCCCCTTACCTGGAATGCCTCTTCTTTACCTACTCAAATCAAGTTCATCTTCAAAACCCAGCCCAAGTACCACTTACTTCTGAAGCACTCTCCCATGGTGCTGTAACAGCTGTAACAGCGATCTTTCCCTCCTGGACACTGAGTGGCTCTCACTGTCATTACCAGATAGACCAACAATCACATTCCACTGAGAACTTTATGAGGCACTATCTTCAGGGCAAACTTATCTAGCAGGCATGGTACCGAGGGCCCATGATACTTCTAGGGACCAATAAAACTGTCTTCATTTCTTTTAAAAACAGAAGGAAAGGTGAACATTTAGGTTGAAGAACATGGTTAATAGATGTTATTTATAAATTTGCTTTTATACGTTTTATAAATTTTTTTTCAAAGGCAGAAGAGGCCCTGAAAGCAAAGTGCATGCCTAGGGCCTATGAAAGTCATAATGCAGCCCCGACTATACCTTATATTGTCCTATAAAAGTAAGTCCTGTTTTCCTAACGTGCGAGCGCTGCCAGGAATCCCCAACCTGGAGTCTGCTAACACCTAAGAAACCCCAGACGTATTCACGAATTCGATGACATCTCCTTCAATATTTCAAAGAACTTAATAGAATAGTATAGTTACCAGCAAGAAACCCGCATGCACTAACTAAAATGTCAGGACTCTTTACCTGTGGCCGGGACTCTATGAAGTCATTTGGCCACACTGGTGATCTCACGCTACTGAGCGGTTCTCGTACATTGTGGAAGACACAGGGATTTCTGGGATGAGACTAGAGAACCAGACACCATTATAAAGCCATGGGTGCATCACAGGATACCCAGTTAGAAGTGTCACTTATAGAATCCAGGGAAAACTAAGGTAAAGATGCAGAGCATACGTGTGTCTTGACTCATTTACTGCTTATGATTTAATAGCTGTATTTGCACAAATTTAGTAACTGTATGTGTATCATTTCAAAACGGCGTTACGATATTTTTATTATTATGGGTCACTGTTCAATATCTGGGTCTAAATTGGGGTGGGAAAGCATTATATTAGATAGGAGCTTTAGAAATGTAAAGTTCATGGAGGAGTGCGGGACAAGATGATGGTAAGTTATAAAAGGGGTCTATGGTAATGAAATCATTGGAACTCAGGGGTACTTTGCAGATGTCTTTAGTAACCTCCCCGCCCCCTGTGACACTTAGCTGAAGGCTGACAGGACCAATGTCAATTGACTAATACTAGTGGTGATGGCAGCAGCAGTCACAGTAATAGGAGAGCAGTCATATTATAAGTGGGTGCTCAATAAATACTGTTTGATAGATTATCTAGTAGACACAAATTTGCTCATTTGAAATCTAGAGCATAGGGATCTTATATGTTTCAGCATTAAATTACTTCTGGGCAGGGAAGATTTAGAGGCATGGCTTTCTGATGGCAGCCAGATCTCATCAGTCACTCCAGACAAATCCATGAAGGTAGCCCAGAGCTTTTCTTTTTACCCACGCCAACGTTTCTCCACCAAACACAATCCCTGACCAGTCACATGACATCACACGGTGCAGCCGAACTGCCATGCATCCCCCAAATTCTTGTACCCCGGAATGAAGACCTGTACGTGTCCCTCCAGAGATTAGGTAAAATATTACTAAAGGAAGGGCAGACAGATATCAGTGCGTTGTGTTTATTTAACCCTTGTCTTGGCAGCCCACAAACACATGGGACCTCTAAGATTATTATAAAAGACGGCTGGGTGGGAAGCAAGAGCAGGATAATGCCAAAGACTGGACACCAACAAGGCAGGGAATGATACTGCAGAGCCTTCTGCTAATATCCTGGGAAAATGACTGCAGTGAACTGTTTAATATCCACAAATCCCTCTTTTCCTGGTGTATTCACTTCTTTACAATCTGATTGTACTGTGCCTCCCATTTACAGGTGGAGTCTGTCTCTGCCCGCCTCAATCCAGGCTGGCCTTGGGGATTTGCTCGGACTGACAGAGCACAGAGATGGGGATGGTGAATGAGTTTTGAAGCCCACGCTTCAAGATGCCCTCTAGCTTGGGCCTCTGCTCTCTTGGAAGGCTGCTCTCAGGGAAAATCTGCAGAGAATGAGTGAGGCCCAGCTATCGAGCTGTCCCAGGCCCATCTACCCCCGGGCTAAACACAACCCATGAGAGAAGCAAGGTTTGACTACTGGTAAAACCACAGATCACCCCACAGAGTCCTGAGGATAGCAAATTCTTATTTTGAGGTTTAGGGTGCTTTGTTTACAGCAAAAGATCATGAAAAAAGGCCAACAAGTGTAGCTGACCCTTTTTGTCTTTCTTCCTCTTCCTCTCTTTGTGCTTTTAAAGATTTTCAGAAAAATCATTCTAAGGCCAGAATGGGAAATAACCTAAAGAGATCATTTTATGTCTTTCTGTTTCCCTGATTTATGAGGTTAAACTGGAAAGTCACCAAACATTATTTCTCATTCTCAACTTTGAAGTTCATTTGACTTAAATTAGAAAAACCGCTCATTTTATATGAAATAAACAACACAAAGCTAAATTTAAATATTATTCTAATGTGACTTAACACTGAATTATAAATTTAATGGTTGAGGGTTAAATAACCTTCAGAATTTTTCCCTAGGAAACCAACAACATTTGCAAAAATAGGCATAGGGATTTTTTTTTCCCCCTGAAAGTTCTCAGTAAAGCAAAAGAGAACAACTCTGTTATCAAATTATCCCCAAAGCCTTAATTAAAGTCAAATGCTAAGGCAGATTTCAAGTTCCTTAATTCTGTGGACTAATCCACAAAGAGAAACATCAGAAAAATATGCCTCCATTCTTATTCATATACTTCATAATAGAGCTTATTTATTTTATGAATTTACATATGTTTATAATACCTACACAACAAACGTATCTCTAACCTAAATTTAGCAATAAGCCTGTTTCCACAGGAAATACTGAATATATGGCTGTTTTCTTATTTACTTACTCATCAAAATTCTGACAAGCACGTCACGAGACTGTCTTAGTTCGAAACACCCCAACATTTCTATTATAAAGTTTTCCCAAGGTGTCTGTCTCTAGTGAAGCTGGGAAGAAATATCTATGTATATGGGTTCAAATATAACAGCAAAACCTGCCTGTAATGCCTGCATTTGCAGCAGGAGCTATATTCAGGGTTACCATAGCAGCCACCCACACTCACACACTCTATGAGGGGTGGCAGGGAAGAGAGAAAAGCAGTTAGCATAGAACAGAATCTATTGTTAAAAAGACAGAGGTACCCGGCAATGTAATTACAAGTAGGAATCCTGACTTTTAGTCTGAACCACTGTGTAATGATAGAAGATTTCCGAGTGCTGGAGTGTTATTAAATGTTTTTTCTCTAAACATCTCTACCATCTGAACCCCCTGCCGTAACCTTTACGGATGCGGAGATTAGGGGGGCGGCAGGAGGAAATTTAGCTGACCGTGCACACATTAGAACTAATATGATTTAATATGCCTTCTCTGGAATATCTGGATTCATTGTAGCCAGGAAAGTGGGTAGTTCTATGGATCTGGACCAGTTATTTCACTTTCTGAGTGTCCTCATCTGTAAAATGGGCATAATAATCCTACATACTTCAAGGAGTTTTTGTGAGGGTTCAACGAATTAGTACAAATGATCAATTACTATATGAATAGTAATAACAATCAAGAAGGAACAAATTTTAATGCCTCAATAAGAATTAGTAATACATTAAATAAATTCGTAAAAGTGAGGCACTCGGTGCTTGATGCTCAATGAATGCTTGCTATAGTAATTATAATTATTCTATAAATTATACATATATTTTATATGTATAAGAGGTTGCTAAAATACTTGCCAGCTGACCAGAGGCAAGACAAGATATTAAGATTTCTCCAGGACTTAAAAGCATAATACCCTCTCCCAAAGCAGTGCCTTTGAAAACACGATTTTGGCAGAACAAAAAGATCAAGTATTTATAATACTAACACATTCACCACCATTGCCAAACCCTGGTTAGACAGCAAAACCAATCATCTATTAGTGCTAAAATAATCATGTAACAGGATTTGGGTTCAGAGAGTATTGTGGAATTTGTCTCAAGTCATTGGCTTGATCTGCATATGTATATGCAGATATTTGCAATTCATACTCGGATACAAATAACAACGTCAGATTTAGATGTGATGACAATGAATGAAACGTATTTTGTCACTTCTGATTCACTCAAGTTTTCAATCTTCATTTTAAGGCTGAATGCTTCATGTTCTAAGAGAGGTGGGACATGTAGTAAAGCAATTTAATGAATAGGAAAGAATATGCATGGATAAAACAGATTTTTATATCGAGTCTGCAGTGCCTTAGAATGGGAAGCAAAAAGCAAAGCTGATGGGATAAAGAAATCAGGGGAAACTCAGGAAGAGTGGAGTTAGGAGCACATTGAGCGGGAAAGAAGGGAGTTTTAACTGACAAACTGTACAGAAGCCAGAAGACAGTAGAAGAGAAAATGGATAGGATGGGATTTGATCTTTAACTCGACAAAACTTTTTTTTTTTGATGGGATTTTTAAAAGTCCAGGCTGTGAGGGATAGAATTAGCTCGGCTTGAAAACTTTAGAAATGTTAAAATGCATATACTTACAGCCTCCAAAATTATTCTGCCATTGTGAGAGATATGTACAGTGCTATATTTTCCCTCCTAAATCGTTGCTTATTTAGTAATTTTGTTTCCAATTCAAGTAGAGGTGTCATAGGGTATTACTGTGCATTCTCTCTGCTTTTAGAGATAAGCGGACAGGATTGCATTAAGAATATCAGAAATATTTCCATAATCAAATAGCTCCTTGAGGGTAAAAATAATTCTGAGGGTTTTTTTTTAGTCGTTGCAATGAACAGATTTAGTTTCAGATAGGTCCTGAGATCTCTTGTCAATGAGCTAAAATCGGAAGAAAGGAGCTACTGGCATCATTGGAAAGGAGAACCCCAAAAGACATTTAAAATCTTCAAACTTTTTACTGTAGCCATGGGAAAGCCTACAGAGCACACTTTGGGAGCCCAGCTCCATAGCTAGAAGGCAGATCCTGGTAAGAGAGGGAAGAGCTGATAGCAGGAATGCTGGGGCCCAGAGCTGGCTGTCAAGGCTGCCCTTCTCTCTCCTCCTGCGAATGGGTAACACGCTCAACCATGACCACTTACTTCCACCTAGAGGTCCTGGACAGCCGAGGCAGGGGTCTCGCTCTCACCACCGAAATGATGGCAAAGACTCAAGAATAAAGGAAAAAAAACCCATAATTTATAAGGACATTTTGGCTAGCTCTATGCGAAAATATTGAAACCCTAGCTGAGATATTATGATGACATAGTTACCAATAACCAAACAAACAAACAAAAATTCTAAAAAAAAAACGGTGCCCCTTTCCCGACCTCCACCAGAGACTATCAGAGCTTGAGTAGGCAGCTAAGAGGCCTGGACAAGATTAGGGGGACTGCTATGGGACAAATTTGTTTCCATTAAGCCCTATTTAACATAAAGACAAACATATTCTCAAATAGAAATGCTAATGGCTCTATTTTTTAATACAACCAGCTACCCACACATAATCTCATGAGAGTCTACTGACTTAATTTTATCCACAGTCCAAACAGCTGTTATTAAAAGTAAATTAAATGGCCTACAGAAAGTGGTTAATGCGACTTCTATCATGGCAGAGCAAAAGGATTTCTACATTGGAAGAATGAACAGAAAGACTAAGACTGGTTCATAATCCTTACTTACTGTCAGATACATAGCTGCATAGACACTGAGAGCCGCTTCTTTGGATGGGAACGTCTTCCTCGCTCTCATGATGAGATCCGGGTTGCCCGTGCAGGCCTCTTCCCCACTGATGAACTGCGTATACTGCTGACATCCAAGCGCGGTATAGTTGGGCTTACACAGGGCAAGAAAATGTGGAGCCAGATTCCCTGTGACTACTTGCCCAGCGTTTACAAAAATATCCGTAGCAAATAGCCCAAACGCATAAATACCTGAGGAAGAAAAAGAACCATCGTAACTCTGTTTTGTTTGTATTTCAGTTGACCATAAGCCAGCATGGAAATATTTTGGAAACTATGAAATAAGCCATACATACATACATATGTTTCCTCCCATTTCATTTCTCCCAATTCTTTGCTTTCTGGAGAGGTGGGAGTGTTAAATTATTTAACACATCGAGCGGTCTACCACTGGCTACAGTTTTATGCATGGCGGGTTTGTAAGACATAAGATAAAAGACGAAGATATACTCTAAGGCTGTGTTTGGGTAATGCGATTTTTAAAAAGGAGACATGTCTCTCTGGAGAGGGCTCAGTCTCTCACCTTCTACTAATGTGAGCAATCTTGATTTTTTCCCTATTTCGAAAATATTTCGCATCTTACAAACATAAAGTAAAGCAGTTGTCTCTCTTTGATTATGCCTCTTAAATCCATTCAGACTGATATTAACTCTGCTGGAGGTGCCAATTAGCAGTAAAATCCAATGCAATTAGTTTTCATTTAAATATCGTGGAAAATCTTAAGTAAAGAAGAATGGTTCAAATTGATTTCTACACTGCTTTCATGAATACATTTTAAAAAGTCACATAACAGCTAGTAACTTAGTCCCACCTTATATTTATGGTTGGACTTTATTAAATTTGGGGCAATTTCGTAAAAAATAAGGCAATCAAAATTATGATTTTTCAATTATCTTCACAGCCTTAAAATTTATTTTCTTTGGCTACCAGAAGGTATAAAATTAAGTATACACAGATTTTTTTTTTGTCCTCTTTTGTGAGGAATGTGACAATTTACTCAAATTAAAAAAAAAAATTCTAAATTCGATGCCATTGGTCATTAGAACGAAAATTTATTTTTCTCCTTAGGTAGAGTGGGCAAAATAAATTCCTTGGCACCATTTTCAATTAAACTGACAGATACAACCTTTGAGGATGTGGTACTAATGTGAAGAAATCTATTCTTAATTTTGGGAAATAAAATTCCACCAGATATTTTTACATTATGCCAGGAGAATACATCCCAAACAGTTCGTTTGTTAAAAAGTCATATAGTTCTATGATAATAATCAGACATTTCATTTCTGGATTGTTTGTTTGCTAAACCTTTATACGTAATTATCGGCTGTTATATAGGAAGTCACCAGGAAAGTTGTGCAGGATCAAGTAATTTTCCAGCATCAGAAGCATGGCTATCCTTTTAATTTTTGAAATATTATATAAGATTAAAAAAGGCTCAGGCGCACAAACCTGCACATAGCAAAACTCTATGTGTATACAATGGCAATGAAACAAAGACCTTAGTTCTTTCTTTATCTAAAAATGTTAAAAGGAAATAATAAAAAGCTCTTTCTTTACATCTTCCCAGCATTTCATGAGTCATACAAGTAAATGTTATCAAAAGCAGAAACTTAGAAGAGGTAGAGAAATGAAAGAGAATGGAGGAGCTTAATAAAATGTTCATGTACGTAACCGCTCCTTCCAAACATCATGGCCCAGCGCAGGAACCTAAATGGCAAGTCTTCATCTCTACTCCCTTGAAATCTAGGCTAAGATGTAACTCATTTTATTTAACCAAACCATTCTCTTTATCTGCTGAAATAAGTTTTGCTGTGTAAAATAGAGAGAAGTATTTGATAAGGATATGGAAATGTCTCCTGATACTTGTTAAGTTCCCAAATGTGCTTTTGAATTAAAATATTCAGTGCACCAGGCCCAAGGCCAATATTGTAGCTATAAAGATACTTATTAAAGTGAGATCCCATGAGTGTATCCACGGTGCTGACCGCCAGGATAAAATCCCTACAAAGAATGATGACCTATTATGCAGTAATGTTTTGCTTATAAACTTCCCATTTTAACAAACTTGAAATATCCAAACTATAATGAACAAGAGAGAAGAAACAAATCAAGCACTCCCAAATATTTTATAAAATCATATAATGAGAAACATACAGAGATTTAAAGCATGCTTTACTTTGTGCCATATATTCTTTAGAAATGTGTGCAAATGCAAAAATATATCTACTTAAGTAGGTATAATAAAATTTGCTTTAACAGTATTTTGGAAAGTGTCAATTTCATCATTTTTAGTTCAGAGTATATTATTGCTTATTTTGTTATTAAATGACTGATGCAAAGATAAATGAGTCAAGAACACAGTATTGATGCATGTAAAAAATAGCTTTTTAAAATTTCATATAAAAGTTGTCATCACTTCAACAGTATAAATGAGGGCTTTGGAGATGTATAACTTGATGGCAATAAAAAGAACAGCTTAGATATGGAGACCTTTCATCTTTAGAGAGACTCAAAGGGAAGATGACATTTGATTAGTCTTTAAGTGGGTTTATACATAGATTAGCTGATCTATGCATGGTATCTCCAAAGTCTTCATCTTGATCCCACCGCTATGAGAAATATATTGAAGGCTACAGGACCTTAATCTCAATCTAAATAAAGATAAAAATTTATCTTAAATTTTATTTAGCATATACAGACATGCTTTTTTATCTGATAAATACAGGAAATGATAATTTATATTAAACTTTATTATGTCAGTTAAAAAATTTGTCTTGGCCAAGTTTCTGCTGACTTGAAATGATTTGCAATAATTCATCAATGCTTATATGTATTAATGCTAGAATTTCAGACTGAAGGTTAAAGTATCAGTAAATCCTTTTCTAAAATTGAAAAAATATATTAATTTAATTCCAGTATAGTTAATGTACAATGTTACATTAGTTTCAGGTGTACGATATAGTGATAGTAAATCTTTTCCTCTAATAAAATCACTTATCGGTTTTTGTTCACATTAAAAAAAACCTAGAGGCAGTGCATGGAGAGCTACATCTGATAATTAACAAACACAGCACATCTTTTCTTTGCCAAGCTATTTTTCTTGTCTTTCATGATGTTTACCAATCTAACTAGATTATCATTTCTCCCCAAGCACTGTTTCTGAAATTTCATGAACACAGCAAATCATTTATTTTAATTATATAATTTTTAGTTTCTTAAAGAATATTAAACATCCAAGTGTGGATGTTCGTTTTTTTTTCTTAAAATAATACGGAAATGACACATGAGGTGGAGCCATATGAGAGAAAGTAGTATGCAATGTTATTTTTAAAACCAAACTGAGACCTTTCGAATAAAATATAATCCAATATTTGCATAGCGTTAAAATGCTGATCATTTTAAGGGTTAGCTTATACATAAACATGGTTTCAGCAACAATAAAAATAATTCAATGAACACATACCCAGAAATCGTACAGTTCGCCGCACCAGTGGGTTTATATAGCAACAATCTCCAGTTAAAATAGTTTTCTCCTGGTTTTCAAAATCCCGTGTGGCCAGTTGTAGGCAAAACACTGCAGTTTCTCCAACTATTATCTTGCAAGGAAATAAAAGGTTAAAGAACATTAGAATTTAAGCAGTATAAATGTAGAACAATTTTATTTTTAAAAAAATACAAGAAAGTAACTCTTTTGAGTGGTAACGATCTCAATATAAAACCAAATCGTATTTGCTTAACTAAACCCTTTTTTAGAACCTTATCCCTATGTATACAACCCATATTTCTCTCAGTTCAAGGGAGTATTAATTAAGCTAATAAATTATGAATACAAATGGACCATACCATTTTTGTTTTCTGGAAGACCTAAAAAAAATTTACAAAGGATCTTTGCTTAAGGATGCACTTATTTATTTTTGGTATGTAACTGAATCCCATGTTTTATCTTTAAGTGATTATGTCTTGCTTAAATTTGACACTGCCACAGAAATCAGAACAATTTTCTATGAAAATATTCTTGAAAGGATCAGATAAAGACATCCTAAAGTCAAATTACATTAATACTTTTATAACAAGCAACAAAATCAATTCACATGTGTTTGGCCTTGAGATTATCCTTCACCAAAATCTCATTATTCTATTCTGAGACAGTATTAAAAATTATAGTCATTAATATATTCTTTATATTTTAGTACACATATGTCATTTTAATCTTCATAAAAAATGTAACAGAAAATATTATCATACTTATCATACCTCTTTTATAATTGAAAATTATAATTTTATATATTATATATAAATTATTATATATATAAATTTTTATTATATATTATATATTATATATATAAATTATTATTATATATAAATTTTATATATTATATATAATTATATAATAATTATAATTATCATACTTCTTTTATAATTGAAAAAACCAAGACTTGAAACTCAAATGAATTGCCCAAAGCCACAGAGCCAGTAAGGAGAAAAATTAGATTCTGGTACAGATTCTTTGCTCTACTATGCTGATTTACTAAAGGACCTGCCTATCTTCCCTTGGTGTTTATACCATTTGCAGTGGTTTTCATACGTGGCTTTTAAAATCACCCAGCAAGTTCTTAGGTATTAGAGAATATGTTAATATTCCATTCCATGAATGAGGAAATGAAGGATTAGGGAGGTTAAATAATTTCTCCCCATCAAGCCAGTCAGAAGCCAAGCAGAAATTGCTGACTTGGCCCCAGATCTTTTGACTCTATTTAATACCATGATCAACAACACCAGAAATATGATTAAGAGAAAAGAAATGGAGCAAATGGTATGTTGCCTAATTTGTCATTATTAAGGTTAGTTTTCAGTACATCTTGTCTAGGTTAATTAACATACTATACAGAGAGTCCCTCACATGGCCTGGAAAAATGCTTTTGGGGTCTTGGGGAAAGGTTATATCCTGTAATTACAGGATATTCAAAATTATAAGTGGGAGATACAGAAGGAGTTCATAGGAGATTAAACATTTGACCTAGTTCTACTCCAATATGAGTAACAGATTATAAAGCATTTCTTAATTTTTATTCTTTCTAACTTTTCCTCTTTTCTTACTACATCTCTTCTTCCAAGGAGGTCAAAGTTCAAGGTTAAATTAGTAGATGTTGAGCTGAATTACATTAAAGGAGTCCAATCTTGCCTATCTGGTGGTAAGACTGGATTGAATTAAGAAAGGCTGGAGTTTATAGCCTCCCAAATCCTCCTGAAATTTTTAACTTTAGTAAAGTAGAAGAGGTGTGTGATGAAACAGTTCATCTGGCCTTAGGAGGCACAAGAGGTATTTTCTAGGGTTCATCAGCTGCCAGCAGGGCCCTAAGGAGAAGCTGACAAATAGACAAGCTATGTGCCTGACATCTTCTCATCTTCCTTTCTGAATCACTCTTCTGCTGCTCTTCGAAAGAAGTTACTTTCTGAATTTTCAGTTTCAACTTCTTCCAGGTCTGTTCTGCCCTACGATGCTCCAAATTCTAAGAATCTATCACCTACTCCACGTCATGAGCCACCTGGCTCCCGGCCTGATTCCGCCCTTCCAAGCCTTCTCTCCTCCAGAGCAGGTACCGGGGGTCTCCACCCCCAGGCTGGCTCAACCCCCGAATACACTGACCACCCCCCCAACTCGGTCTGGTAATCCACGATACAAGAAATTCCTCTGAATGTAACAGATACCCAATAATTCTTATTAAATGGATGTGTGAATTCCATCTTCATTTGATCCGAAGGTCTCAGTCAGCCTCTGACATTTCGCCTGGCTCCTAAAAACCAACTTCCTCCATGTTCCTGTGATGGAGGCTCTACCTTACACCCTAGTTCCTTCCTATAACCCGATCCTGGATGCTCGTCCCTGACTTGGTAACGCATTTGGTTACCAGATTCCTACCAGGCTAAGACCTGCCTTGTCTGGGCCCCTCTTCCTAGGGCTCTGCTTCCCGGTTTTCCTAATGCTAACCTCTTACCTGGCCGCATGTCAGCACATCGCATGTTTCTGAATTCCCTATTTGTGTCCTCAGCCTATCTGCCAAAACACTGTCTCAATCAATACTGTTTGGCTGCTACTAAAAGAAACTCTCTCAAACTGGGGTAAGCAAAATTAGGAATTTATTCTAGGGTTTGGAGGGTTATCTCAGAACTCAGGGGATGGGGCTCAGGATCAGATCCAGGAATGAAAATCCTCAGCAGTCCAGGCAACTGCTCTCTCCGTCTCACTCCCTGTCTCTGGAGTCACACTGCCTCTCAGCTTGTCTCTGAATGCCTGACTCATTCTTGTCTTTCTGCAAACCAGTTCTCCTGCTTCTTAGCATACATGATTGCCCCCAACAGTTGCCAAGAGCCCTGTTTTGAACATATCGGCTCAGTTCAGGGAAAGTTCAACTAATTAGATTTACTGCGCCCCAACTCCTAATTCCCAAGGGGTTCAGCTGGGGACAGGTTCTCTTCTGGTCCAATTCACCAAAGTTAAGAAGTTGTGTCACGGTGCATGAAAACTGCCTCTCTGGGCAGAAAGCCTATTTCTCAACAAAAGGGAGTCACACTAATGTCTATTTCAACTCTTATCCATCCCATCTTGCTGGACATCCCCCCTCCCATGCTTCTCTAGACTAGCCCTTTCCACCATGTTTTCTGGGTACCGCTTTGTGTGTGCCTCCTGGGACTTCATCTCATCAAATGTAGGTGCCTCGACCCTACTGTCTGCTTTCCTCTCATGGGTGCACCTACTTCACGTGCTCTACTTCTGCCCCCTCACTGTGATAGCTGTGAAACACCTTACCCAAATCATACTCTCTCTTAACCTCTTCACCCATCCTAACTTCCTAAGTCCAAACTCCCATTGTTTACTACTATCAGCAGATTCCTGTAACGAAAAGAAAACAATTTTCATTATGATGTATATACTTAGATACCTTCTGAGCTAAGGACTCCATGTTAGGCATGGCTGTTTAAAGAAAGCTTTATAACCTAGTTGGGTGGACACAAATGAAATAATGAATAATGGTATGAGTCTGAGTTTTAACTGGTTTGGACACTAACCGCCAGTAGCACATTTAGGAAGAAATGTTGCTGAGTCACTGGAAGCATTTGTGGCCGCAGTGAGATGGGCCACTCAGATTGTCCTGCTGCAGGGAGGCTTTCCAGCTCACGCACCCAGCTGCTGTTCCACTGGGACCACACTTCCTGTGGGCTCCTTCTAGCAAAGCACTCGGGAAAGCCTGTTCCCCTGAGATGTGGGATACCTCCGATTGGCAATTTGGATTTGAAAGCTGCCAATCAGCCTGGCCAACTCTTTCTTGAAACTGTGCTGTGTTCTGAGGGGCTGGCTACCCAGTTCCCCTACTTCCCCCCTCTCTTTCACAGAGATTACACCTCCATCACAGTTGGAGGGCTTTCCCAGCCTTCTCTGGCCCAGCCCTCCCCAAACCTTTATCTTCTACTGTGTTTCTCTTGATAAATCTCTTATACATCTCATCACGTTTGGTACCTGCTTCTAGGAGAATTCAAAGTAACACAGCATCAAAGAAAGACAGGGTGTGACCCTGATTACTCTTGGAGAAAGGGTAGATAGATGTGATCAGACAGATGAAAAGGATTAAGACACAGACCTTACCAGGAAGGTAGTGTTGGAAGAGGAGTAGAGGTAGACCCTCAACAGAAGCTAAAGTAGATTGAGTTTACCTTGGAGGTAAAAGCTCTGATCACTGAATTACAAACCTAAATTCTATGTTTGCTGGTATTTTATTTTGGTTCTTTTTCTCTTGTCCTGTCAGAAGTCTCCCTGGAGGATTTTATTCTCCCAAAGGCATTCCCAACCCCAGCCGCTCTAAGGAATCATCCCTATATCTCTCTTCCCTGACCTCCAGATGCAGACCCCCAATCACCTATTAAATGACAACATCTCGACATGCTCAGATCTTCATACTGAAGTCCTCAGAGCCTTCCCACCCAAAAGGAAATTCATCTCTCCCACCCTAAGCCTCTCGCCCCTCCATGTCACCATCTCAGTTAACCTGCCATCCTCCACTTCGACACTCAGGCTAGAACTCTCACACCATCACACATCAGGCTGACACCTCCGTCCCCCTCATCCGCCTCTCTCCAGCAGCTGCTAACTCCTGTTGCTTTTATATCTTAATTATATTTCAAATAGGACCATTTTTCTCTGGCCTTCGAGCCATCTAGTGCCAGATAGCTACATTGAAAACAAATGTGTGCAATCTAAATTTCTTGTTTATACTTTCCAGTGTGTCTTCATGACCAATGGGATAACAGGAATTGCCATAAAAGATTGCTTACAGCTGAGCCTAAACCTACCTTTTCCAGCTTCTGCAACTCTTACAACAGCCTCCACACATGCCATGTTCTAGCCACAGCTAAACATTTCATTTCTTCCAACATACCAGGCATTTCCATACATCCAGGCTTTTATACTTGGTCCATCACTTGGTATAGCTTGGTAGGCAAGACATAGTTCCGTGCTTGAGATATAATTTCAATATTGCCTATTCCTATGTCTATTCCTCATGCAACCCATCCATCCCTTCTACTCTGTGTTCCAGTAGCACTTTGTACATTTATTACGGTACTTTTCACATGATTTTATAAGTATCAGCAACATTGGTCTCTTCCACTCAATTGAGAGCTTCTCTGAAGCAGGAACTGTATAATGTTTATCTTTATACTACCATATTAAAGCACAGTGACTGGCAATATATGTGAATGGTTGTATACATGAATGAAATCCAGTTCAATCTGCCCATTTTATAGATAAGGACACCTATCCACAGAGAAATAGAGAAGTTAAACCCACCTTAGTCACACAATTACTGGCACAGCCAGAATCTGAATCCAAGTTCAGAGCTATTTTGACCACAGCTTCTGCCTAGAAACTTGTAAGCTTTTCCTCCAACTTTTCCAGGTTAAGCCAGCTTACCCCTCCACCCCCCAAACCCCCATCCTCCGCATCCCCCTGTTCCGTATTCACACTTTCCAACATCCATGTTACGCCCTGGAGCTCTGCCACATTCCTAGCATTTCTACAGTTTTAAGGGGACAGTGTTGGGGCACAAAGCATGTCATAAGCACTTCTACAGTCCTGGGGTCTCCAGGCATAAAAGACCTGACTTTCAAAAACTACTTTCCTGATCCTTTAAACTTCCAACAAACACTCAAGGAGCTTCGTGCCACCCTTTCTAACTCTGCTGTTATTTCTCTGAGATTCTGTTTTCTATGAAATTTCTTCATGTTTTGTCTGCATACTCTTGGTTCTTATGTGGAATCGAAGACCTGGTGGTTTGGTTGTTTTCTCACCATCATCAAGGAGTTCTTAATCTCGAGTCACTGGCTGCCACTTTCATTAGATTCCCAAAGCAGCCCTTGGGTAAAGAGCAGAACTGGTTTGTTTTCATTCTTGGGAGTGGGAGAGGGGGAAACATGACAAGTACAGGATGTGGAATCCAGAGACAAGGATGCTAAAAGCTTGTCACTTTGTAGTTCTTCTTGATAACATTTTCTTCTGTGAACTAATAAATGAAAGTTGTTTCCAGAGACAGTTGCGGTGAGGAGCAGTGTTAACTGAGATGGGCTGAGAAGGAACATGACTCCTTCTGCCTGCCTCAGCCACCAGCTGTCTATGGAGGGCAGAGTGAGAAGGGAGCAGAATGTGAGGAAGAAGAATGCCTGTGGCCCCAGTAGGGTGAATCTACCACTGGCTTCCCATGGATCAGTTGTTCATAGCTCCTCCACCTTAGCAGAAGCTTTTCATTCACTGGGACATAAAAGAAAAAGAAAAAAAAAAGAGAGAGAGAGAGAGACTCTACTGGAAGAGAAAGTGTAAGTTGGCACAGTAAGCACATAGGAGTCGACCCTCACTTCATTTCTTGCATCTGTCTTCCAGTTCCCTTCATCTGGGCTCACTAACTCATCCCACTCCTCCTCTGCCAATAAAGGAGAAAGCCCTTGCCTGATCCTCAGTTCTATAGGAAGCCCTTAAGCAACACCTGTGGAAGGTTGGTGGTGTCTATTCATGGTCCATGTAAATCTAATATGGAATGTGATGATGCCCATGAAGGGCTCAGGAGCTCGTACCAAAGACGGTACTCAAGGGCTCATCATTTTACCTACCCAGCCAGAGTTGTGTCAGAACAACTGTGCTGTTCCTTGAGTCACAGTCCCCTCCTAACTGCAACCTGACAGTCTATGTGCTTGGAGGCAAGAGCTGTGTTACTGAACCTCAACGGGCCGGGTAAACGGAAGCCTTACATTCCACAGCTGGAGTACCATGTTTCCTGTTATACCTCTTCCTCTGATGGAATGACTCCATTATGCTTTATTGAATTCAGTGTTGACATTATGAAGTCCCTTGAGCCCTACCCTGCTTATGAAGTGGGACCTACGCACACTCCCTTTCTAAATGACCTATGCACATCTCTATCCCATCTTTGAGGATAGAACTGGTAGTGGTCCTATATCTTATCCATTACCCTGCTTGGCAGTGAGTAAAAAGCCCCATCTTTCCAATGAATAGCAACCTACAAAGAGACAGGTGCAAATCATAAATCCTCAAATTTATGCTCATAAATATAATGCTCAAATGTTTTTTATAAGCACATAATGTTGTTCTCATACCTCAATTCCCAGAGGCTGACCCTCCAGTATCTGTACTCCTTAATGACAAAATACTGAAGTAAGTTTTCTCAGGAGAGGAAACCACTGTAGACCTTTATCAAATGCCAAACTCCAAATAGCTTTATGTTTTCATTTATAAAAACCCGATTAGAAATTGCTCTCTCTTTCAACTGCTGATGATTCAAAGATATCCACGCATCATTGGTTTGAAATCGGTACAAGAAAACCAGTTCTGGTGTAAAGATGTAACGCAGCAGTAGAGGTTACACAATCAGTGTGATGGTACTTGGCATGTCCCATACACTTCAGATGCATGTGAAATAATATCTGAAAAGCAACTTTATCCATAAAGGCACAATCGTGAGACAGACTTAAATTTTAAAATGCAGGAAGGCACTGGGTTTATATTTAGGTTCCTATCAAACACATTGTCCATTCTTGGTTATTATACAGGCACATATAAAGAAAGAGCTCATTATCCACCATGAATTTCAAGCCAGCCAAAGAAAGTTCTAAGCTATACCAAGAGGTAAAAAGCTACACTGGGTACTATCGCATTAACTTTGTGTCATGATAGGAGAAATTAAGGTTTCTTCAGTGTCTATATGTATTCCAGCACTTTTGTTGAGTAAAGTGTGTTGCTAACTTCTTAAAACATAGTTTCTGAGTGGAATTGAGGTTAGGAAAGAGAATTAAATGAATTCAGGAGACTTACTGAAGAAGTAATATAGTTAGTGATAAATAGTAATAGAGTCAGTTAGTAATACACAATCCCTCCCAGCAGGTAAGAAACTATGGTTATGTTTTGCTCTACATGTATATATTTCATAATTTGACCACAAAAACTTGTGTCCTCTCTTTTGTATTATAAAGTTGCCTTGGGAAGTGGCTACCTAGTCCAGACCAGCATTCCCTGCATGCCTGGTGTTAGGTGGTGACTTAGACCAAAGAAACCTCAGGATCAATGATCCTGTGTGTGTCAGTTTCAGACCAGGAGGAAAATCATGTGTATCTTCTCCATGTTTTCTGTCCATCTGCTGCCTGGAAACAGGGAATTCTCTAGGCCCAGGAGTCGTTGGTGCCAAAAGACAGAAGGAGTCAAAGTCCCTCAGTCAGTAGTCCTGCACTAGACTGTCACATGAGTGGAAGATTAACTCTTAACATGTGAAGCCAGTGAGATGTGGCGGTTTATTTGTTCACAGCAATGAGAACTTGCTAATTTCCTCTGTGGTTTTTTTCAATAAAGAGGGAATGAGTCTCACAGTTTTCAGCAGAAAATAGTATCTGGCTAAAATTGAAAAACACTGGTTTTCAGTATATTCATTTTATGGTTAGCTTCTATTTACCATTTGATATTGGTATTTCATTTATGGTAATGATATGTTTTCTTTTACAACTTGTTGGTAAAGTGGATTGATTTAAAGAAAAAAATAAGTGATAGTTGAGGTGGTATGCAGCTATGAGAGAAATCGTGAAGCTGATATCCTGAGAGGCAAATTTGGGAAAGATTTAACATATAACCAAATCTAACTTAAAGCTTCTGCACAGCAAAAAACCCAATATGCTCACAAAATGAAAAGGCAACCTATCAAATGGGAGAAAATCTATGCAAATCATGTGTCTGATAAGGGTTTAATATCCAAAATATATAAAGAACTATTATAACTCAACAGCAAACAAAACAAAACAAAAAATATTGAAAATGGACAAAGGAACTGACTGAACAGTTTTCCAAAGAAGACATACGAATGGCCAACAGTCACATGAAATGGTGCTCAACATCACTCATCATGAGAGAAATGCAAATCAAAACCACAATGAGATATCACCTTCACACCTGTTAGAATGGTTGTGATAAAAAAGACAAGAGATCATACGTGTTGGTGAGGATGTGGACAAAAGGGAACCCTTGGGCACTGCTGGTGGGGATGCAAACTGGTGCAGCCACTATGGAAAACAGTATGGAGGTTCCTCAAAAAATTAAAACTACCTTGTGTGCCAGCAATCCTGCTTCTGGGTGTATATCCAAAGGAATTGAAATTATCTCAAAGAGTATCTGCACTCCAATGTTCATTGCAGCATTATTCACAATAGCTATGAAGTGGAAACAACATAAGTGCCTGTCTATGGATAAATGTATAAAGAAGACATGGTATATACAATGGAATACTATTCAGTCATGAGAAAGCAGAAAATCCTGCTGTTTGCTACAACCTGGGTGAACCTTGAGGCATTTTGCTAAATAAATAAATCAGGCCAAGAAAAACATATATTGCATGGTATCACTTATATGTGGAATCTAAAAATAAATAAATAAATAAATAAATAAATAAATAAATAAATAAATAAATAAAAGAAAAAGAAAAAAGAAAAGTTGAATGCATAGAAACAGAGAGCAGAATGGTGGTTACCAGGGGGTTGGAGGTTGGGGGGAAATAGGAAGATACTGGTCAGGGCGCCTGAGTGGCTCAGTCAGTTAAGCATTTGACTCTTGATTTCAGCTCAGGTCATGATCTCCGGGGTCCTGGGATCGAGCCCTGAGTCAGGATTCCTGCTCAGTGGGGAGTATGCTTGTCCCTCTCCTTCTGCTCCTACACTTGGCCCTCACCCGGGTCCTTTGCTTTCTCAAATAAATGGATAAAATCTTTAAAAAAAAAGGAAGGAAGGAAGGAAGGAAGGAAGGAAGGAAGGAAGGAAGGGAGAGAGAGAGAAAGAAAGAAAAGAAAGAAAGAAAGAAAAAGAAGGAAAGAAAGAAAGAGAGAAAGAAAGAAAGAGAAAAAGAAAGAAAGATAGATATTGGTCCAAGGGCATAAACTTCCAGTTATGAGATTAACAAGTTCTGAGGATCTAATGTACAGCATGGTGATTACAGCTAATAATACTGTATTGTATACTTAAATGTTGCTACAAGAGTAGATCTTAAATGTTCTCACCACACACACACACACACACACACACACACACACACACAAAGGGTAATTAGGTGAGAGGACAGAGGTGTTAGCTAGTGCTATGGTGTTAATCATTTTACAATACATAAATCTATCAAATCAGCACACTGTACACCTTAAACTTATGCAATATGTCATTATATCTCTATAAAGCTGGAGAGAAAAAAGATTGAAAAGAAAACCAATTTACATGGCATTTACTAGGTATTAGGGATTGTTCTATGTGCTTTGCAAATACTTGCCCATTTAATCTCCAAAACAGCCGTATGAGGTAAGTGTTGTTATTAAAATCCAGCTCCAGATGGAGAAAATAAGGCACAGATGAAGTGAAGCACCTAGGGCTGGGTGTGGAGTCAAGAGGCAGCATCTGAACCCAAGGCAGTTCCTTTTCTGAACCTGTGCTCTTAACCTGCACATGGTGGTAGGGGTGGTTAGGACTGCGGGTGGGTGGCACCTAGAAGGCCCCCATATCCTAGGGGGTGCCCTAGTTTTAGTGAGGCAGTGGGTCCAAAGGCACCTTCCATAGGAGGAAATGAGGCCAGGGACTGGATTTGGTCCTTTGAGTGAAGGTCTGCAGTCTTTAGGAGACTCCTGCTCATGCACATTGAGGGGGGATAAGAAACACACGAGGCTGTAATCCCCACTACTGGGCGGGACAAGCTTATGAAATCATTTTTTAATTGTGGAGCCAGTGGAGGATAGTTATAAGTCAATTTTCAGAGTGCCCTCTGGACAGTCGTTTTCAGATGTGGTCCCAGCAGCACCGGCAGCACCCGGGGAACTTGATGGAAGTGCAAACTGGCAAGCCTCGCCCCAGACCTACCGTCTTGGAAGCTCTGGGTGGGAGGTCCAGCCGTCTGTGTTTTAATAAGCCCACCTGAGCTCTCTATAGGATATTTTGAGAGATTTAAAAGTCCTGATTATCGTATGTTTTAAATTTTTCAGAGATATTTTTAAAGGCATTTCTAGATATTTATTTGAACAAATAATGATTACGTATTTGTACTGTGCAAAGAGCTGTTCTGGGCATTGTAGTGCCTAGAATGGGATTCTAAAACGCAAGGTTCAATGAAACCCCCAATAAAAAGAAACCTGGAGCTCTCGCTTTTCACATGTTTTAAGTGAGACTTGGAGAGATGGAGCATCCTGCTAAGCCACTCACCGCTCAGCATCCCACACATGTTCATCCTCTGGCTTGAAGTCTACTGCACTTCTCACTCTGGCTGAAATGCAGGAGGTGTCAGAGAAACTTACAACATAGCTGCCAACACAGACACACTCACTAACTATACTAGTGAATGAATAAAGAAGAGAGGAGATGAGGAGTAAGTGCTCACTGAGGACTGAACACGCAAGTGACCAAACGTGGTGTTCCTTTCTGGAACATTCTTACAGAAAGGGATCCAGTGTTCTTCAACCCCATCTAAGCAGCGTGGTCAATATTAAAACCCTCCAGAGCCTGAGGATCTGGCTGGAGACCAGCATGGAGAATGTTTTTGCTCTAAGCACTGGAAAGGCATACTTGTCTCTCCAAAGTAGTATAGTATGAACCTTTGCCTCAGCGTCTGCATCTATAAAATGAAGATAATAGAAAAAATGCCACCACAGGCTGTGGTAATACTTAAATGAGTTAACTGTTACAAAATTCTTAGAACAAGAGTTAGCAAAGGGTAAGCACTGTGCAAATTTTAGCCATGATTAGAAGTGCTTGAAGGTTCTGTCCTACTCAGATCTGGGATGGGTTAGTGCTCATGGTAAGGAAATGTGGGATGCTTGGAATAAGATAATAGAGTAGTTTGACACGTTGGGATCGTGTGGAAGTCCCAACACTAATCTTGCAGTGGATGTGCGTGTGCATGTGTGTGTGTGGCTGGGGGTAAGGGGGTGGACAGCAAGTGGCATGATCATAGAGAAAAAGCAAGCGTGATCTGCCTAACAATAAGGCACAGATTTACACTATGCACATTCTTTTTTTTTTAATGATGAGAAGTTTGTGAAAGCCATTAAAAAACTTTCCTAGTTAATTAAGTTTTACATGATCTTTATATTTTCCCAATCATTCCTATAAATGTAGTGAACGTAAGCTATAAAAAAATGAATTATGAGAGCACTATAATTCAGTCATTTTGCATACTTGTAGTTTCAAAAAAAATTTAATATATAAGGTCAAATTCTTCATGTTCACAAATCTACTGTAGGCCAGTACCATTATAATGTACCTGTTATCCTCAAAAGAACTAATTCATAATTTAAAAAACTGGTACACAGTTTATTGGCTTGCTTTCCTATTCTTCTAAAATACATGTTCAAATTAATGCCCCCTGTTCTTTATCAACAATTAAAAAAAGCATGATAAAACTTTAAAAATTCTTTGGAAATTTGAGATAATGGGGTTTTTAAACATAAGTCTTTGAAGCACAAGCAATAATTAAATATCCCTAAGTCAGTGCTTCCAAAACTATGTTCAGCAGGATGTTAAGTGGGTTTGGGGGAGGGAAGATGTTCCTGGTCCAAAAAAAAAAAAAAAAGTCAGCTAAAAGCTATGAACTGTAATCCTTCCTAGAGATACACAGTGCATATTAGCACATTAAGATTCATATTTCCTAGCTGCCTCTTGATGGCATTACTTCACTGTCTTCACTTTATAGATGAGGACTCTAAGGCACAGAAACATTATATGACATACCTAAGGTCATTTAGCTACTAAGTCATAAAGTCAGGATTCAACTCTATGCCGTCCAGTTCTGAAGTTCAATTTGATATTATAATATGTTTTAAAATTTTGCTTTATTTTAAGAAACATCTGACAATCAAAGCTTTTTGGTTCGAACTCCTGCATTTAAAAGGGTAATTTCCTACTAATTAGCTTTCCAATATGGCCAAAAGCATGACAGTCTGTCAAAGAAAACTGTTAACTTTACTGCCCACGGTTTCCCAAACTTGTTTCATTTTAGAAATCTATGTTCTAGGGCCACCTGGGTGGCTCAGTGGGTTAAGCCTCTGCCTTCGGCTCAGGTCATGATCTCAGGGTCCTGGGATCGAGCCCCACATCGGGCTCTCTGCTCAGCAGGGAGCCTGCTTCCCCCATCTCCCTCTGCTTGCCTCTCTGCCTACTTGTGATCTCTTTCTCTCTGTCAAATAAATAAAATCTTTAAAAAGAAAAAAAGAAAAAAAAAAAAAAAAGAAATCTATGTTCTAGGGACAATTCTAAATATTTGGTAAAGCTGATATCCCAGAAACGCTAGGGAGAGTCGATCAAAGCAAATCTTCCTTTTTAGAAGAAAGACATTCACATTTAGGAAGGTATTTAGGTACCTAGCATAGTTATTTATGATAACTGAATAAAAGAATTTGGGCTCTTCGGAAAAAAAAAAAAGGAAAGGTGAGAAAGGCTAACTTTATAAAGCGACGACAAACTCATTCACCACTTCCCTGTTTATTAGGAAGAGGAAAAAACAATACTTCGAACAAAAGAGAACAAGTATTAACTCACACAACGAGAGAAGAAGGTATTATTCTAAACAGTGACACAGGTGGGAAATAAAAAGGCACTTAAATAGCACTTTGAGATGTTTGTGCAGCAGAAAGTGGCCAGGGAACTACACTGGGATTTACCTGACCTTTCCGATCTGAGGATCACATTCCTTTCCTATAGTACAGAAGAGTACTTTTCCCCACTGGACCTCCTTGAGGGGGTCTGCCGGCTGTTGAGTCTGGGGAGAATTATCAAAGGACCCGAGCCAGTGTAGTAGCTCTTCATAATTGCCTTATAGCAGATAGTAATTCTGCCTCTTTTCTTCTCTCTTTTTTTTCATATTTATTTTCTTGCTAGTTCAGAAAATCTAGACTACTGTATGGTTGAGATTCCTTCTGTATCAAAATATAAGTCTCTGTTGTACCACAGGACTGAATTATTAGTGGTCACCTTCAAGGGCCTCGCCCGCATTAAGGGAATGTGCACTCGCCAGACCACACTGTGATACGCCAGGGAACACTCCTTTTCATGGAAATAGGCTTTTGAGGTGACAGCTCTGCCTGGGAAAGCAGAAATAGTATTCCTTGCAATTTCCAATTCATCATACAGATCTTTCCCTGGAGGCCATCTTCTTCCGGTTTTCTTGGCTTTCATTTCTCTCATCTTTAAACAGATTGCCAGAACAAATGTCTTTTAAGGCCATTCATTTTTACTGGGGGAAAAAAATGACTAGACATTTGAAGGACTTTATTTTTAAAACACTTTCACAGAAAGAGTAAATGTTGATTACATAGGAAATCCTTATACTTTACTAAGCCATTAAAAATGTTTGATGAGAACGCACAAAGAAAAGCATGATTGAGACCCAAAAATAAATGAATGAGATGAATCTTGGAACATAAACTCATTCTGCAGTCTGGTCTCATTTGTTTTTTGTATGAGTGCAACTTTCCAGCTTACTGTTCCTGGTGTATTAGAAAAAGGTATAATTATAATTTAAATGTGAAAACCTAATAGCTCTGGTTCAGCTGAATTTATTAAGCAAGCCAATTTAAGGGTTTCCAATATATAACGGGAAGCATCTTTTACAAAACTGACTTCTTATGAACTTAAACGCCTTTAATTTAAGCTTACTATACACGCATTATTTGTTACATAAATTCATAAATATCTTCCCTTTGTTGTCATTTTAAAAAGTGACAAAAATATTGATTTGATTTGGTCCTCACAACTGTCCTATGAGGGAGATATTATTCCTTCTTACAGATAAGGAAACTGAGGCACAAAGAGGTTGAGTAATTTCCCCAAGGTCCCACAACTAGAAAATGGCAGAACTGAGATTCAAACCTAGGCGGTGTAACTCCAACTTTAATATTATACTCATCATCAAAGATTTGTTCAGGAATGGAGTCAAAAGGCTTTATGAAACACATATTAACTCACTTTATCACCCGATGTCAACCTTGACATTATAATATTTTATTAGTTTGCTTTATTTTAGGAAGAAAAATCTAGCAGCTAAAGCCTTTCTATCTGAACTTCCATACTTAGGAATATAATTTCCCCCAACATGCTTTTCTACATAAAGCACAAATATGGGAATCTTTTCTTTAAAAAAAAACCAGCTAGATAAATAAAGTTATAGATAAGACACTCCGATAAACAGTAACATTTATTCAAACAAAGAGAAGAAGACAGAGTTTATATGGGTTGGCAGAGTGCAGTCAGGCTGGGAATATTAATTTTCCAAATGTGTCCCCAACCTGCTGCAACTTATTTTTAGAAGCAGCCTGTTACCTCAAAATGTTATTTGGAAGGCCTGGTGATGGAGTAGTTTGGTGGGACGTTCAGATAATATTAACAGGAAGTTCATTTTAAGAAAGATAAAATTTTGAAGAAAAGTTATAGATTTATGTTATTTCTCAAAAGCATAATGATTAAATATTCATCTGTAGAAGTTGAATAGAATAATAGAAGCCTATAGATCTAATGTGAAAGCCTTTCTACTGATTTAAATTATTAAGGGGGGAAGAAAGTATGACTTTGAAGTCCACTATCTCTTCCATATATAACTTACTTTCTATGCGATTTTCTCATCACCACTCTTTGCAAGATTCAGATTAGCTTTCACAGGTATTTGAACATGAAGGAAACAATTGCCCTCAGGTAACACTGACTCCTTGACTTTGACACTTGGAAGGAGTTCAATCTTATCTAGACCCTTCATCTTTTAGAACACTTGTTCAAATGTCCAAACCATGCATAATCTTAGATTCTGCTTCTCTACTGAGTCCTATTGTGGGCTGTCAAAATATTTAGAGTCATCACATCTCAGCAGTTAGCAAGTGTGTTGCTGAAAACATAAAGCACCAACTCCACGCCCTCTGGCACCAAGGTCCCTAACTCTGAGCAGCAATATCCAATGAAGGGTTCAGAAACAGTATTTCTCTGTTCTGTTTCATTCAGAAACAAAATGAGTCTTTCTGATCCTTTTATTGCACGGAATAGCTTCATGTTAATAGTGCTGGCTCCTTCTCATGTGGACCCAAGGGCTGCTGGGGCCCCCCTGTGGTCCCGCCATTGGGACCATCTGTGTTGTAGACTGATGACAACACTTCCAACGGTAGAGCAAACCCCCATCCGCACAATACACTACTAACCGCCATGCAAAGTACACATAGCGCTGCTCCAGATGCTCTGGCTTCCAACTCGGACTTCCCCACAGAGGATCTTGGGAGGTGTGGGCCTGAATAAACCCTGAGTAGGAAGAATGAGAGTCCCGTCATGGGCATGAGAGAAGAGGATCCTTGGTTCTCAGTCTTTCTTTCCAAGCCCCCCTTGGTGCCATAGCACATTTCAAAAGCACATTGACCTATTGTTTATTACATTTCCCAATTGGCAGACATTTTGAGGATTCTGCAATTCAGTACCGAAAGGTAAACTTGTAACAGGTAACTGAAATCTTATGAATATTTGAGTCCTATGAATAAATGACTCAATGAATATAGATTGGAGTCCAATGAATGCAGGACTCAAATACTTGGAAAAACATTCCCTCAAAAAGCAACAGGAAACAATTGTACTTAATGAGCAATTCTGAGCACAGTTTGCTGGCCGGCAGTTTTAGATGGCTATTAAAATCTCAATCAAGTTTTCTTTCAAAATCTTAATTATAATCTCTGCATACGAACTCAAGCAAAATAGTATTGAAATGAACCTGTTACGTGCAGTGCTGATCATTTTAAATGTTTATTTAATATCAGTATTTATAATTCATGACAGCATTAGAATATTCAAGTGAATTAAAATTCTTCATATCTGAAAGAAAACTAAACCCCTATTTAATAAACATTGATTGAACCCAAACTTACATGTAGCAGTTTAGAAACAGTGTTTCTGAACACTGTTGTCTATCTAATCAATAGTAACTATCCATCTTCCTCACAGAGCCTTGATTTTGTTCCATTATCAACCTTCTCTATTATGGCCACAGTCTTTGGGGAGTCGTGGCCATCCTTAGCCTCAAAGGATGAATGATTTGTTGAGTCCTGGTGGCTCCATCTGTGACTAATTTAGGCCTGGGCATGAGATGAAGTTGCACCCAAGGAGGATGAGGACACCTTTGCTAAGGATGGTGCATCCAAACAGGGGTTTTGCTTTTAAAAAGAAACTCACAGAAGTGTTCTTCTGCTAGACATTATCGACTTTGCATGTGATTCCAGAACAAGGGTGGTCATTGTCCACCATGAGAGGAGCCAATCAAGAGCAGAGCATACACATATTAAGTCAGAGTGAAAAGAGAAGAGAAACGTGGATCTTCGATCTGTCATTCAGATACTGAATTAGTCATTTTTGAGCCATCCCAAGGCACTCCCTGTTATGTGACATAATAAATTTTCCTTATTGTTTAAATGGTTAAGTCGGAGTTTTTCTTATGTACAGATGAAAGCAATCTAATTGATACAAAGAATATGGCCTTGAACTTGGTGACGGTAAGGTAGAGAGTAGAAGGAAAATCTCATGAAAGATGATGTTTTTTATATGGCAAACGGCTTAAAAGGCTAGAGTTATGTTTACCACAAGCAAAGTTATATAGAGCGCAGACTGTGGAATAAGACTGAAAGAAGGAACAGTAAAAAGAGCTTTACAGGTAGGGTGACAACATAATTTATCACCCAAACTTTGGAGTGTGAAATGAAAGCTTAGTAATATTGCTATCAAGACAACAAGAATGAACCGGGACTGACCCAGGCAAACCAGGACACATGGTTGCCACAACTATAGAGCAAAGGAGAACATAAATAAAGCCTCGGAGGAGGGAAAGTACAGGATGTCCTGGAGAGACAGTAAGTGGCCCAATTTGGTTGAAATGCAGACTGGATATGAGGGCTGATGGGAGATTATCTTGGGACGGTGATGTAAATGCCTTGAGATTCACGCAAGGAGTTGGTACTTCATTTTGTTCACAGTGGGAGGCTATGAAATTTCTGGGCAGGGGAGTGTTGTGTCAGACCTATGCTTTGGGAAAATCAATCTGGAAGCAGAATAAACCAGCAACAGGCGGAAAAGTCCAGTAAGTCACTATTGCCATAATCCTTCCAGGTAATGAGCGAGGCTTATAGCATTGGGAAAGCGAAGGGGCACATGCCAATAATGAGGACAGGAGAGCAGAGGGAAAGAAAGGCTTAAGAATAAATTTTGAGACTGCCTGCAACTGGGGAGTGGGAAATAAAGTGAAGTAAACAAAGGACATAGAGCAGGAGTGTCCACAAGTCCAAAGAAAATGATCACATCAAGGAATCCCGAAGAGGAGAGAATTTCAAGGAGGGGTGGGGAGGTGGTCCTTGATCTGTGCTTCAGTGTCCTAAAGAAGTAGAGGAAGAGAACATCCAAGTGAGAAGATTGTTGTCAGTAACCTCCAAGAAAGGAGTTGACAGTGACAAAAACAGAAAAATTCTTCACATTTCCTTTGCCTTTCAGAAAACCTTAGCAATTCCCCAAACCATCTAACCTTCAAAGACCTGACAGTGGGTTCAACTGAAATAATGAAATCAATTTATTTGGTAAGTAGAAGGTGGGGCTCTGACATGGATTACAAGTGTGTCATCCTACTTCAGTCTCAGCTCTGCCGTCACCCTCTTCACAAACCCGGAGTCATTGAAATACACTATCTATCCCTTTGGTCCTGAACCTCCAGCTTGAGTCTACCTGATCTTTGAAAACTCCGACCTTAGGCGAGAGGGATTTATACAGCTACAGCTCAAGGTCTGTGATTCAGGGTCAAGTCTCTGCTGCTAATTCAAGTTGAATGTTCTGGCCTATATTTGATAATGAGAATTATGCATTCTTCCTGAAATGCAATTTCAACTTTGTGCTGAGTTCTGCTAGCTGATCTCTGGTCCTGAGACTCTGCTTTGGTCACCTAGTCAGCACCCCAGCCCCCCAAGGAGGAGACTATCTGTTCCCACCTTTCAGGTGCTAGAGTTCTTCTGCTTAACTCTAGGCACCAGCGAAGGCCCTATTCTCTTACTTGGCAACAAATTTTCCTCATACCCACCAGCTCCTAGATTCCCAGGAGCGGTGTTATGTCCAATACGAGAACATGCAATTACTCCCCACTGGCCTCCCTGACACACTTTCCCAGAATCCCTGTCTTCTGTAACTTTTCCTTTCACAGCCCATGTTCTGCTGCAGGACCAGATGCCCAGAGCACCTTTGGGGGAGTCTACTCTTCTGTATCCATTCCTCAATTGTTTCCATGCCCTAGCTCTCCCTGACTTAATCCATTCCATTGGATTACAGAGTGGGTCTCTGCCTGATACATGGTAATAGGTCCTGTATCCGATCTCACCTTTGCAAAGGGCATCCAGGCAAGTGGGAGCACTTGTAAATTGGTACCAGAAGAAAAAAGATTCTGCACTATCCTCATCCGTTAGCAAAAATCATGGCATGTGATTCACGGACTTGGAGATATACAGGAAGCTGAGAGAAGCACCGATCCATGAACACAGATACCCTGAAGGTTGCAGCAGTGTATTTGTTGCCAATATTTTCAGTATGAATAAAGTTGTCAACAATGATATTTTGGTGACGATACGTGAAGTAGAAGTATAAACGCAGCCCATGCATAATGTCAAACAGTATAGTGCTAAGTTCTCCGGATGTTTATCTAACCTGATCTGATGCCTCTGGTAACTGAACACAAATACAGATATAAGCTTCTCTCTCTCTCTTTTTTTTCAAGATTTTATTTATTTATTTGAGAGTGAGAGAGAGAGCACAACCGGTGGGGGAGGCAGAGGGAGACGGGGAAGGGAGGGAGAGGGAGAGTGGGAATGGAGGGAGAGGGAGAGGGGGAAGGGAGGGAGAGGGAGAAGAAGACTCCCCCCTGAACAGGGAGCCCAACACAGGGCTCAGTCCCAGGACTCCGATCATGACCTGAATCCAGACTTAACCGACTGAGCTACCCAGGTACCCCAACATAAGCTTCTCTTAATAGGGATATTTACTTGGGAAAGGACTGGCTAGAACCTAGGAACAATAACATAATCAGAACCTTTCATAAAATGAAGCTAGAGAGGAACGCTTCCCCATTTCCAAGATACCTGGACCGAAGCTCTACCACACCAACAAAGAATAAATAACATGTTTTCTTGAGGATGGTGATGGGCATCATAACGTTTGTCACTTTCTTATACAATTTTCCCACTGCATTGCAAGATCTTTTTTATCATTTAACCTCCATGTCTAGCAAGTTTCCTAGCATGTAACAGACATTCACTAAGAATTGTGCGAATGAATGAATGAATGAATGAATGATTGAATAAATGAAGGAGGAAGGAAGGAAGGAAGGAAGGAAGGAGAGAGAAAGGTAGGTAGGTATATGTGACTGTGCTTGAACTGCAGTCTTTAGGGTACTTGCTACCACCATGTGTGCTGGAGATAAGACATAATCCTATTATTTAAAAAAAAGCAAAAGCAAGAATGCCTAAATGGTGCCATGAATAACCTTTCTCCACAACTTCATTAACAAATACGGAGAACTGGCAAAAGGGGAGAATCCACACACAGTCATGAACCTTTCCCTCCCACAGCAAGACGACATAGAAGGGAAATCTTCGAGATTCCTTCGAGAATGCCTCGATCCAAGTTTAAGTTTCAAAAGTACTCCAATATTTTCATATACCCCTCTCTTTCCCAACCTTGATGAAAAAGAGTATTTTATTTAAAAAGGGGTTTTAAAAATCATATTTGAAACAGTTACAGTAAACCAAGTGTTTGTTAATTTGAGGAAACATCTTCAAAAATCTATTCAGGTATGTCTTCTGAAGTACAGATCAAAATGGTACATATCACCTCAACAGTATACCCCACAATTAGAAAAAAAGCAGACTAGGAAATGACGAAGTTTCTTTAAAATAACAGGGGAAAATAAACGTCTAGATCTGCCCTGCAAATACAGTTGCCACGAGCCTTGAGTGCTTGGCTGTAGATCACTCAGAAGCTGGCCGGTACAAATTGGGATGTGCTTTAAAAAAAATAGGCAATGGATTTCAAAGACTTTGCACAAAAGGGGATGAGACATATTTTACTGGTAAATTTTTATATTGATTGCCTGCTGAAATACTATTTTGGATATACAGAGGTAAGTAATATATATTATTAAAATTAGTTTCACCTATTTTTTTCTTTTTTTAAGAATTTATTTATTTATTTGAGAGAGAGCAAAGCAGGTGGAGCAGCAGAGAGGGAGGGAGAAGCAGGCTCCCCGCTGAGCAGGGAGCCCTATGCAGGGCTTGATCCCAGAACCCTGCGAACATGACCTGAGCCGAAGGCAGCTGCTTAACCAACTGAGCCACCCAGGTGCTCTAGTTTTACCTGTGTTTCATTTTTTAATATTAAAAATTGTAGCTACTATAAAACTTAAAATATGGTTTGCATTATATTTCTATTGGATCTTATGGGGCTAGATTCTACTTTTACATCCCCAGGCCCATCATTATTGCAGATGGCTCAATAGGTTCTGGGTTTTCAGAGGAACCAGAACAGAGGGAAGAGCTAAAGAGGTATTATGGGTACAGATTTTTAAGTATTTACTTAGCATGCATAACTGACTGATCTTTTTTTTTTTAATCAACATATAATGTATTATTTGTTTCAGGGGTACGGTTCTGTGATTCATCAGTCTTACACAATACACAGCGATCACCACAACAAATACCCTCCCCAAGGGTCTTCTAGGGTAAAAATATAAAATCAACACAAGCAGAGCTTTTAGAAAACTTTCCATCATGTTTTTATTATAGTGTTTTAATCTTTAAAAGATAAAATGGTCTACGATAGTGACTCCACTAAACAACGGAGCATACAATTGTGGATGGATTAAATAAGTACACATGAAACTCTAGTGTGTTGTATGGGTTTTTGAATCAACCATCCTACCATTTGTCATGTTCCTGAATTAGAGTTCTGACATGTCAATCACATCTGGGGTCTAACCTGCAACAATCCATTCACTATCCATTATTCCTACAAATTCTGATTAAAACAAACAGATCAGAGGAATCAACTCACAAAATTTGTACCTTGATTGGCTTTTTTGCTACCTTCCTTTCTGAAAGCAACGCTACTATCGTTTCTATGGACACATACCAATATAGCCACAATTTCTAA